>JAWDJE010000001.1:173508645-174088645 GCA_035047345.1 Bradypodion ventrale
AGTATTTCTGTTTCCATGTACAGTGGAACCTCATACAACAATCTCCCCATATAGCAACGAAATCGCATAACAAATTAGGTTTTGAAGGGAAAAAATGGTGTCCCGCATAACAACTTTCCCTATGGAAAATCGCTATACGATGCATGCATCGTATAGCAATTGTTTCGTACAACAACGAGCCCTGTGGAACGGATTAAAATAGTTGTATCAGGTACCACTGTAGTTCCAAATAGACAAAGTTGCAAAATACTATTCAGATCTAAAATTTCAGTGAAGTTTATAAAGGTTTTCCCATCCTTTCCCTCCCAACTTGACTACCAGCAGAGATTGTACTTTATAGAACACATTTTTGCTAATGATAACGTTTTTGTAAACAAATGACAGCATTTATTCAATAGCAAATATTCAGAGTAATACACCAATTTCAAATAAAATAACCTCCATATACATAGCAATATAATATGCATATTTTCAAAATTATTTGACTTTCTTTCTTACAATCTAGACTGGACATATCTGACTGAAAATGTGCAAAATGCAAAAAATAAAAATAAAATCCCATTTATTTTGCCACAACTTTCAGCTTAATTTAAAATTTCAAACAAAATTACATACAATGACCTCAAGGACCTGAGTTAGAAAGTGGAAATTTCTTCTGAAATAAGCTTAATGCTTCATCCAATTTAGGAATATTAGAATGGTTATGATTAAATTTTAATCCACCTTATTTTTAACTGGAGATGGTTTCCATCTTAACACAGTTGTGCCTAGTCTAGGAAATAAGCCTCTCCATTTCCAGAGAAGACAAGCAAAGAGAGTCGATCCAAATAAGATGCAAGGGATAAAAGAACACATACAAATGAGAGCAAAAGCTTTACATGTAGCAGTTACCTCCATGTGCAAAGCAGCTTCTGAAAGTCACAAGTCAACAAGTACACCTTTCTGGTGTTCAATTTCACTTATCAAGCACACTTGCTGGAACATATGGGACTTTCAAACACACAGACGAGCTCAATGCAGAGTGAGTGCTACAAGTTTAATACAGTAAGCATTTCTGCAGGGTGGGTGTGGGTGGGTGGGGTTATGAAGCCAATGCGTGCATTGCCTCGCGTGAGGCATTGAAAACAGCAGACAGACCTCTTTTCTTTCCAGTAGCACCAGCACAACTCAAAATTATTAACAAGCTACTCTACACTAAACATGTTCTTTATACAGTTTATACACAGCATCAGCGTATTACAAAGCACACAAACAAGCAGCAGATGCATTAGGTAAGGAATGACTATATGCGCATCGTGACACCTGTCCACCAAAAGGCAAACCTCAAAAATCCTCTCATCAGCACTGTTTATTTAGGGTACTTTTTTTGAGCTGTTATCTTCAAGTTAATCCATTGTCATGGAACAAAGGCTTCAGATATATTTACGCATTCAGTGTCAGAAGCAACATTTATCCAGAACAGAGCTTTCAAAGAGCTGGGTCCCCTTGGGACTGGCCTTGATGCACATGCCGCACGTGGGGTTGGAACAGTTGAGTTTAATTGGGAATATCTGCACTAGTGTTCCGATTTCCATATTTGTGATGGATGATGAGCAGCACTACTCCAAGAAAGAAGCAGATGGAGCCAACTGTAATGTAGGCTATTCCCAAAAATGGATTTTTGCCTCCCATCCATGATATGGTGCTCAAGATCATCCGTTTTCGCCCATCAAAACTATGTACAGGAAAATCTGGTTCAGGTATAGGAAAAAAACATTTGCTAAAAGTGGCTGGCTAGCATAATATTAATACACCACACACCCCTAAACAACAAACTAATCCCCCACCCATGGAAAAGAATGCATTTTACAAAACAACAGTACTTGAAGCATGTATAGGCTTTATAACCCAAGAATATTTTGCTATTGAAAATATGAGCTGGCAGATGAGCTGCAAAAAGTATTATTCTTCGACTGGTTGTAGAAATCACACAAAAAGCTGATTGTGATAGTCTAGTGCATCTAGAGCTGAGCCGTGACTGTCATAGGGCTTAAAGCAGTAATGAACCTGATTATGCTTACTTCAGTATTACAGGACAGATGGGATAGAGGAGCAAATTCCCCAGAATTTTAAACTAACCCCTTACCCCTCATTACTTCTGATGTGGTATGGGCTTGATACAAGAATCTGCTAACATTTTGTAAACACAGCCTTTTAACTGGCATGGATTACTCATATGTCGGGGGCTCTTTCAAATCCCGCCATTCTCACTTTTGCATAGAGTGTGGGGAAAATATTAAAGCATTCGCATGTCCTGATCTGGAAGCCTGATCATAAAAGGTTTCAGCACCCAGCAAATTGTATAATGAGCAAATCATATATTCTTTGCCACACATGTTCACACAAACTAATGAGGAGTGTCCCAAGAAGCGGTCACATTTTTTGGCTTTTTTCGGAGAAACTACAGGTGCAGACAGTTTCTACCTATGCAGTCCTCAAAATGCATTGCTCATCTCAAGGGGCAAATACCCAACATTAACGTGACCATTCTCTACATCTGGCCCCAGCCTCTTAGTGTTTCAACCATCTCATATACAACTTACCTGAAAAATATTTGTCCACCTTCCAGCAATTCCCTATCACTGCCCACAATATAATTTTTCCAAGCACTACAAAATATGTCTGCCACTAACCCAAAAGCCATGACTACCCATGCTATACTCTCACTGAGCTTTAGGTGCTCGTGAGAAAGATCACATTCTCACTGTATTGCTGCACTATGCATTGCAAATGTAAATAAAAATGGAAGAAATGAAAACCTACACATACCAGTTACGTTGTTTGCTCCTTACCTCTGCTACAAATATTATTTCTTAGTGGGAAAGGGAGGCACTAGGGAGCTGTAGGCTGCCCAGTAGAGGATTCCAAAAGGGGTAACATTTGGTAGTCTTAAGATTTTTCAAAAATATGGAAAAAATACAGGGCACAACTTCGTAGGCACTATGTTAAGTAGACTCAGACTTAAAAATAGCAATAGCAACTATACTTATAAACCGCTCCATAGCACTTAGTGCACTCTGGGCGGCTCACAAGTTAATTAGCATTTTGCCCCCAACATGCTGAGTTAAGGTTTTACCAACCTCGGAAGGATGGAAGGCTGAGTCAACCTAGATCCCCGTCAGGCTTGAACTCACAATGTTGTGACTGCAGTACAGCAGTTTTACCTCTGCAACACCAAAGCTCTTCACTCTTTGGCCTGATGTCAATGCTGGCGATCTTATTTTCATAAATTCCCTTTGGTTCTGCCCCACTCACTCCAAGGAAGCTTTAATTAACTTGCATATCCTGCCTGTTTTGTGAAGCCAAAATTGACAAGCAGCTCTGGCCCATTTTAAGCTCTTAGAAGATTCAATGAAAGGATACTGTACACTATCTCCAAGGAATAGTTTCCAGCTGGCAGAGTAGGGCGCAAATTATCCTTCCTCTCTATAAGGCGATACAGCTTCCGAAAGGTCGGCAAGGCTGAGGTACGCATCCACACAATGAAATCTTCATTAATGAACCCATTGTTTTCTGAATCAGAATCTAGCATATACACTGGTTTGGGCCAGTTGACAGGTTTTGATGTGCCTTTAAAGGAAAGCAGGAAAAACAACAGGTTATAATCTTTTTTCACAAAACGTATTGAGGAAAAAGCCATGTCCAACTGTGTATCTATTTCGAAATTACCCTCCTCAGATACAGTTTAAAGTTGCAACATATCTTTTTCCACCAACTTACAGTAATGTTATTTCCCTTCACAATATAGCAACATAGTTAAGTTCCAACTAGAATAGGCCCACTGAATCAGTGGGGATATCTGTTCAATCAACTCACCTGTAGTTAACTCTAGTTGCAACTTGCTATGGCTGAGATCTTGTTACTTGGCATGGTATGTGCACAATTTATTCCCCTTATGGAATTTGGGGAATCTGATGAGGCGTCACAACAAAGATTAGTCCCATTTAGCACTTACAAGACAGCTAGTACAGAACAAACAGTATATATACCAAAGGTCTGCAAGGAGAAGGTAGCGAGCAAAAGAAACCTCCTGAAACTCCCACTCAAAGTGATATATCTAATCCAAGGGTTCCGAACATTTTCCCGCCACTGTACTCAGCCTGCACCTGAAACTTACATTTTTGTCATTATTGGCGGTGATAGTGGGAAGAGAGCGGCTTTTGCTGCTATGTGCACAGCCTCTGCTGCTTCTCAGGGCGGCGTCAGGCTTTTCGGAATAATTTCAAGCCAGTTTTGTAATTTTCCGAAGCTCCTCCACTGCTCTTTGGCAGCTAGAGCGGTCCAGTGAACTACTTCCTGGTTATGTGCTGTGATCCCAGGCGCTGACATCAGCTCCGCCCAGCACCGTAAGTAGTTCGCCAGATTGCTCTAACTGCCAGAGCAGCGGAGGAGCGTCAGAAAATGACAAAACCAGCTTGAAATTATTCCAAAAAGCCTTCTGCCGCCCTTGGAAGTGGCGGAGGCTATGCATGAAGCGGAAAAAGGCACGCTATTCCAGCTGCCGCAGTAAGTGATGTAGTGCGGCTTCTGGTGGGGGGGGGGGGCAGACCTAGCTGTGCCCAGGTGGCCAACGCAGGGCGGATTAATGATATGCATGGGCCGCATTAGGCCCATGTACAGTAGGTTGGGAACCCCTGATCTAATCATACACTGTTTCTTCCCACCAACACATATTCTTTAGGACTTTCTGCTTTCCATTCAAGAGGTATTGACCCTTTTTCTCTTTCTCCTTCAAGATTAAAACAGCTGAGTTCATAGTTCAGCTATCACAATAGTATCTTCCCATGAGACTATCTTCCCAAGATTTGTTAATGAGAATATTTATCCTTGGTTACTGACTACTGTATTATCTTACCATGGAAAAGTACTGTTAAGTTCTTTGTAGCTCCAACAGGATTTCTGAATTTAACATTTTTGTCTGTCCACCAAGCAATACCCTTTTTCTTCAGAGGAATAGGTACTGGCTCTGTTTGATTGCGGTCAATGCGGAACAATTTCAATGAGTCTAGAAGGAAAACAAACAAATCATTCACTTTCAGGTTCCTCTTCCATGAATTCAGCTGCATTCAAAAAGCTCTGTAAAAGCAAACTTTAGATTGGGGTTCTCAACCTTTTCAAGCTGAGGGCCGGGTCACGCTCCTTCACAGCTTTGGGGGGCCGGACAGCCATTTTGCCCTGCCTACCATGCATGGCACTTCAGGGTGTGGCAGAGGCGGGCCACATGAAATGGTGTTTCAGGCTGCATCCAGCCCCCGGGCCATAGGTTGAGAACCCCTGCTTTAGATTTACTTCCTTCCCATTCTCAGTTCAGGAAATAGATCCCATTTCATGATGCTTAGGTGTTATGACAAAGTCACATACAGCTATCTCATACATTTTTAAAACGGGGGAACCTAAATAGGACACCGAGAGAAATAAATATTTATTTAAAGACTCTCCTTGTCAGCCATGCATGGGCTTTAATCTAGAAATGACAATTGCTAAACCCACTACAAGTTCAGTTTACTGACATTATTTTGACAGGCTTGTTATGTGACAGCAATGATTTTCCAAGTGTTATTTAGACTGACCACTCAACAGCCCTATGCAGCACAGCTAATGATAAAAGGAGATGAGAGCTGCAATCTAACAATATCTGAAGGAGCACATAGTCCTCAATCCCTCTATAGGGAGACAAGAAGCCATCTAGCACCAACTGAGACCACTAGTCCATGTAGCTCAGGCTTATTGCCCATGACTAGTAATGGGTGTCCAGGATTCCACACAGTGGTCTTTCTCAGTCATTGTTGGAGATGAAAGTGAATGACCTTGGATCTTCTGCACGTGCTTCCACACTTGACAATACCGCTTTGTTATTATCTTGGGCAAGTAGGTAAAAAGAACTGAGCAGATTTGTATTTCTGGACTACATAATTGTGGGAGTAACAGTCCAAACCAAAAAAAATGAACACATCTCTAACTAGAATACTCCAGCTGCTCAGGGTAAAGACCTCCACTACTGTTGCTAGAAAATAATAATAATCAGAGTTCTGCATAGGCATCCACTGCTACCTTGAAGCGCTACATCAGATTTGGGAAGGCATACCATTAAACATGCTGTTTGCAATGGCTCCACAAGGAGCAATAGGCTTGTCGTCACTGGTGCGATAAGGCTCACATTCTTTACTTGGGTTCTAAATGGTAATTAAAAACAAAAACAAAATTGTTTGGATCACATACAGTACAATGAAATCCATTCAAAATAAACACGACATTAGACTGCTTAACCAATAATACGGCAACTCTTGCTTCTAGGCTCACTTTTACAGAAAGAGTTTATGGGACAGTTTTATTTGGCAAAGAGCTCTATTATGTTCACTGAACAGCCTGCAGCCAACTAAAAACAGCCCATTCTGTAATACAACTAAAGCAACAAAAGAGGAAACTAACGTGTGCTCTATGAAGTTTACGACAATTGAGAATTAGTGATGGATCTAAAAGTCAGATTGAGGAAAGCAAAAAGACTGGACAAAAAGGAATTGAGCAAAATGGAGCCAAGGGGGGTAAGCACGGAGAATGGAGAAGGCAGAACTACTGCCAATCATGCCATGTCTCAACTAGGGAAGATTCTTGAATGTTCAGTGCAGATGTAACGAATCTCATTGGTGTTTCTTCGCAGAGACCACGAAGAACATCCACTACACTGAATTTAATTTAAATGCATCACAAATCTTTTTATTAAAAATTCTCTGTTGCTTGCTTCTGAGAAGCTTAACAAGACAGAGGGTTTATCCAATCAAGAGAAATATTTTACAACAATATTTTTTAAAAGTACATCATCTTGGGTACACATTAGCAAACACACACACAAAGTATTGTTGGGCTTTACTGTGGACCACAGAACAAAATTAAGAGATCTGACTTTTGTTGTTCCTTTACTATCCTTTGACAGACAGCTAATCTCAATTCTTGCTGTCTCCCTCTTGGAAAAACCTGCCTTTTATAATGTTTCAATTAAGAGAGAATCTTTTGAGAGCCTGCTACAAAAGAGCATAGTGTATAAGCACAATTACTTTATATACTCGAGTATAAGTCGATCCAAATATAAGTCGATCCACCTAATTTGGATCTCTAAAACTAGGAAAATAGATTGACCCGAGTATAAGCTGGGGTGGAAAATGCAGCAGCTGCTAGTGAGTTTCAATAATCAAAAAACATGAAAATTCAAATTAATTAAATTAAACATTTGTGTGGGCATGTTTTTAAGTGTTTATGGTAGCTACTGATTTTTTTAAAAAAACTATTTGCATTACCAACCAGTGGTGGCACTGCAGGGGAAATGAGAGGACAGGCCAAATGCACTGAGGCAGGAAGCGATGCTCTAGTCTAGCCTCTTGCTCTCCCTGCAAGAAAGCATGGCTTCCCCTTCCATCTTGGCCACATGGAGCAGGGACAAAGACATGTAGGTAAGTGAAACCCTTTCTTTTTATGCACAGGTTTGGTTTCCCACTGAAATACAATGGAAACAAACAAATTAATTTATTGTATTCTGAAGCTTTTCTGTTTGTTTGTTTCCAATGCATTTAAATGGGAAATCATGATTCGCGCCCTCTTATCGCCGTATGTTTTCCTTTACCCTCTCCTGAAGACAAAAGTAACATTTAAGCTCCCGAAACACACTGAATCCAGCGCGGTTTTGGGACCCTTGTGATTGTTGACCCATGTATAAGTCGAGTCACCTTTTTGGATCTCATTTTGGGGGCTAAAAAATTCGACTTATACTAATACCAGCAACCTGTTTATTTGCAAATTAAACAAAATAATCTAATAAATAATCCAATATTGATAAAATATATCTATCTGTTCAGTACTGTATCTTTAAAACAAGCAAAAGAAAAGACAGTTTTAGAACTCCTTCTATAAATCCTTCATCACTTATTCTGAAAATAAAGAGCATGGGAAATTAGATTGGAACTTTTAAAGCCTAGTTTCTTTTCATCAGAAGCCAAGAGCAACAAATACGAATAGCCACACTCAGCCTTAGGACAGAGTGAAAAGAAGTACCTTTAAACACTCATAGAGAGAAGTTTGTTTAAAACATCATTACTGTAGCATACTTTAAGAAATAAAACCTCTTAAAAGACTGGGAGATGTTGATTCAGGAGTCCCTTATTATCTGGTCTGACTTTCCCTTCTCCCTGAAACCCCTTGTGTTATATTTCATTCACAAGAGGGTCTATCAAGCCTTTGGAGAAATTGCATTGGGGAGAAGAAAAAGAATTCCCCTTTACAAACATTTTCTATACTGGTCAGAGCCAACCTGTAATTAAGAGAAAACTATCTGGATTTCTTAAAATAGAGGGAATATATGAGAACCCTTGAAATATCCACTCATGTCATATTCAGGAAAGGCCCTGCTATCTACACCTTTAATCTGAAGTTTTTTAAAAAGACAAACTTGGCCGGTGTATCAGGAGCCAGAAATATACAACCAGTAAACAAATCTACTTACAAATAAAGAAATATTATTTCCATTCAGCTGGCTATCATCCCGAGACTTCACATAGCGGCGATGATTTTGATAGAAGTTGGACAGCCCATAGTACATGAAAACATTACTCTGCAACACACAAGAGGAGATGTTTCATCATTATACACTATTACTCACATACAGTACAGCTTCATAGGAAACCAGAGCCCTATCCTTACTGGGCCTGTGACTTACAGAAACAATTGTGCTCACTATCTTTCCCCCAATTACTACTTACTAACTTCATATAGATGCTCACTTCTACCGCACTGATAGCAGTGGAGAAATAGACATTCATGTCAACAGAAAAGGCCAGAAGAGTGACACCACTCAACTAGACATTTCCGACACAGCAGCCATACAGCGAGGAAAATAAGTATTTGATCCCCTGCTGATTTTGTCTGTGTGCCCTCTGACAAAGAAATGACCAGGCCATAATTGTAATGGTAGGTGTATTGTAGCTGTGGCAAAACCCTTGTTGGCAATCAGAGGTCAGACGTGTCTTGTAGTTGGCCACCAGGTTTGCACACATCTCAGGAGGGATGTTGTCCCACTCCTCTTTGCAGATCCTCTCCAAGTCAGAAAGGTTTCGAGGCTGATGTTTGGCAACATGAACCTTCAGCTCCTTCCACAGATTTTCCATGGGATTAAGGTCTGGAGACTGGCTGGGCCACTCCAGGACCTTCATGTGCTTCTTCTTGAGCCACTCCTTTGTTGCCTTGGCTGTGTGTTTTGGGTCATTGTCATGCTGGAATACCCATCCACGACCCATTCACTATGCCCTGGCTGAGGGAAGGAGGTGCTCACCCAAGATCTGATGGTACATGGTCCCGTCCATCGTCCCTTCGATGCAATGAAGGTGTTCTGTCCCCTTAGCAGAAAAACATCCCCAATGCATAATGTGTCCACCTCCATGTTTGATGGTGGGGATGGTGTTCTTGGGCTCATAGGCAGCATTCCTCCTCCTCCACACATGGCAAGTTGAATTGATGCCAAAGAGCTCGATTTTGGTCTCATCTGATCACAACACTTTCACCCAGTTCCCCTCTGGATCATTCACATGTACATTGGCAAACTGCAGATGGGCCTATATATGTGCTGTCTTGAGCAGAGGGACCTTGCAGGCACTACAAGATTTCAGTCCTTCACGGCACAGTGTGTTACCAATTGTTTTCTTGGTGACTATGGTTCCAGCTGCCCTGAGATTGTTGACAAGTTCCCCCCATGTAGTTCTGGGCTGCTTTGTCACCGTTCTCATGATCGTTACAACTCCACATGGTGAGATCTTGCATGGAGCCCCAGACCGAGGGAGATTGACAGTTATTTTATGTTTCTTCCATTTGCGAATAATCGTGCCAACTGTTGTCACCTTCTCACCAAGCTGCTTGGCAATAGTCTTGTAACCCAGTCCAGCCTTGTGCAGGTCTACAACCTTGTCCCTGACATCCTTTGACAGCTCTTTAGTCTTGGGCATGGTGGTCACAGGGGATCGAATACTTATTTCCCTCACTACACTGCAAATCCATCTCTGACTTTTGGGCACTGGATTTTTGAGGGTTTGTTTGTTGTTATTCTGTCTCTCACAGCTACAATACACCTACCATTACAATAATGGCCTGGTCATTTCTTTGTCAGAGGGCACACGGACAAAATCACCAGAGGATCAAATACTTATTTTCCTCACTGTACCAGATACTCTCGGACTGGCTTTTCCTGAAGGACCTCACCAGGGAGGAATGTGGCTGCTGGGAGGAGCTTGCCAGGAAGGAGAAAATAAATAGTAGCTCCTTGAGAAAGGAAAAAACAGGTTGGACTAAATGATTTCAATGACAAGTCAATGTTTCCACCCGCAATTGTTTATCAGCACAACTGGCGCTTCACTCTCAGAAAGCCTACTCTTAGCTTAGCTCTTTAGGATTCTAGGAATGGGGTTTTTTTTGTTGCAAGTTTATGAAAAACAATTGATTTATACTCATTGTGTACTCTAATAATTTGGAAGGTTAATTCAGCCCATTTGCTTTACAGCAAGTGCTATTTTTTTCTACCTCTAAAATCCTGGGAATGGTTACTTAATTCAAATCATCCTCTTCAACATGAACCCACCCTCAATTTCTGCTTACATCAGTATCCTATGAATGTTGTTTTTTTTGTTTTGTTTTTTAAAGACTTCTGCCAAATGCATTAAAATGTATAGCTCTGAAGATGTTGAAATAATTGTTGTAGATAATTGAACTGGGTTGTTCAGGTTAATTTCAAAGTCAGGCATCACACCTCTAGTTTGGGGAAAGCCCACTTCTGAAGTTGGTTTCACCAAATGAGACAGTGGGATGCTGTCACCAGCAGAGTTCATTAACCATGTTTCCTGGAAATCAAGGACACTATCTAATGGTATGCAAATTAAAGGCCTCCTTCAGTAACTTGAGATCTGCTCCAGTTTAAAAGGTTTATTTATTACATTTTTATACCGACCATCTGGGATATTTCCCACTCTGGGAGGTGAAGAATTGCGTAGAATAGAGCATGAAATTTCCAGAGGTAGAGGGATTTCAGACGGCCACAACTACCCACACTTCCCAAAAGTTTCTTACAGTTTCTTTTTTGCACCCTTCAGTAGCAGAGAAGTCATTTTTTAGGGAAGGCACCAGATGTCACCTTGCCCACTTCAATGCAGAACAAGTCAATAAATTAGAAGACAAGCCAGCTTATGTAGTGCCACGCAGTTAATTCAAAAGAATCATCACAGTCCACAGTAGAAACTGTACATGAGTGGAGAAGACCAGTCCTCCTTCATTCTGCAGTATTTACATGTGTACACTCAGGAACCTACCTCAAAAGGTTGATCCAAAGTGAACTTAATGGTACACTGACAAGGTGTGTTGTTCCATGACACATTTAAACATTTATGGCAGGGACTATCTGGTTCTATTCCTGTATAATCAATCTGAAAAAGAAAAGCAGGGATGAGAGTAGCATAAATCGCAAAAACTATACAGAAAAACACTTGCATGACATCACTGCTCGCAACTATGGTAATTTGTAGTTTTTTTAATATTGGCCACACATTGTGGGTTAGGCAGAAAAATACAGTGTGGTGTAAACCCCTCTATACAATACTGCACTTAACGGTAAGTCAGGAAATCGTTTATGTTTTCACAGAGTTCATGCATAAAAAACCTGGATGAGTCTGCCCCCATTTACACTGTGTTTCATCTTGGATTTACTGCAGGTAGATGTTGACTATGGCAGCCCATCCCAAAAGGCAAGCTAATTCCACCCTTACTGATCTTCTGACGGAAAGTAACAAGTGAATTATCTTGTCTTTGACTTTCAAAATAGCTTTTCATGTGCTTTTCAATAAAGTTTGTTTCTGGTTTTTAATTGTGCTTTTGTTACGTATTGTTTGTTGTTTTACAGGCCCTGGTATATTAAAATATAATGTGTAAAGGTTTCCAATACTGTATATATGAATTCATATACAGCGGTACCTCGTATAACGAACAATAGTCGCATAGCAAAATATTCGCATAACAAAGCGTTTGTTATGCAAGGGCAATACCCTGCATAACAAAAAAAAAATCATTTGTTATGCAGGGTTTTTGGTAGCCTAGCCGGGGTATACCTGCTCAATGGGAACCCTGGTTAACAAACTTTTTCATTATGCGGGGTATCTCCCATAGGGAACCGCATAACGGAAAAAAGCGCATAGCGAAGAGCTCCGTAGAATGGAGTTTTTTTGTTATGCGGGGTTGTATTGTAGGTATCTACAAATCAGGTCCACTCAGCCTTGGAGCTATGTAGAGCACAAAACAGCAGAGTAAAAACTGAATTCACCCCACTAAATTCTAATCTTTTCCCCACACTATGAAATCCAAGTTTACATATGATTAAAAAACATTACCTTCTGTACTTTTTTAAAAAGTAGCTTTTTAAAAAGGTGATTCATAAACTAATATGGATATATTAGCAAATACTATTAAGAGCTCAAACCATGATAGACGTTCAACAGGATATTTCTGCAATTCAATGTCTGCTTCGCAGCAGCAGCAGCAACAACAACAACAAATTCCAGTCTTAATAATTTTCCAGAAATAAGAATAATAATTTGGAGTTCTGAAGTCCAAACAAGAAGGGCACTTCCAAGCTTGAGAAATTGCATGATCATGCTTACCCTACAATGGTTATTTCTGGAAAATTACTTTAGAGCAGAAACGACAAGTGTTTACATTCATATGTTGATTGCAACGCATATCCGAGAATGCATTTCCCCCCCTAAAGCAGGAAAAATGTCATTGGCGTGAATTTGTTTAAGGTGGATCCCAGCTTGCCATGAAGTGAGCCACACACTATGATCATGGAGCCATCTCCTGCGGCTCACATGAAATGAGACATGCAGGATTTAACACCGGGACTGCAATGGACGGCCACAGCCTTGAGGATATTGACAAGGTACGCCTTCACAGCCAGTCCATTTGCCATGGCCTCCTCTGCCACCATGACCTTTGGGAATCAGAGTTCCTCCTCCACTCATTTTGCCGTGGGGCCCAATATGATGGTTTCCAGTGACATTTCCTCCACTATGGGGGATCATCACCCCCACCTAAAGTCGCTCATTCACCCATAGCCGTTGGCCCCTTTAGGGAGTCAGGTTAGTTAACATTCATATACAGCCTCAGAAATACCAATGCTCTCACAATTGCAACTAAAACTTCACTTTTCAAAATAAATTGTGCAAACAAATGGTTTTTTAAAAGGCATCTTAAAACTGCAAATCAGTAATACTTCCACTTAAATGCATTGTTTAAATACTGCTCAACTTTGTTCCAAACATGCGGGAGAGGATTCAATGTTGGACATATGGTGGTTGAACAGCACCTCTCTAGGTTCTGATCTACCCTTCCCACTACAGACCCCCATGTATCTCTCAAAATCTGCTCCACGAGACTGAGAATCTCTCAACAGCTGGCTTTTGGGTGGCTCCAAAAGGAGAGAAATGTCATTGCTCTGGTGCTGTAGTGTCAAGAAATACGCTTAGACCTCACACTCTTGAGTTGAGGTTTTAGTATTTTCAGGCCCACTCAAGCCATTGTAGTTTGGGTATGTAGCCAGGGGAAAAATGCTGCACCCCTCATGAGATTGCAATTTGTTATATTTCTGTCCTGAAGCAAAGCTGAACATCTCCTTTTAGAAACAATACTGCTGCAGCAAACAGTCTAGCATTGACAGACTGAGATGTGCTTTGTGTTCTTATCCATGGAAACAAAGGTGCTTATTTTTAGAAAGCGATTAGCAGTACACTGTGCATCACAAAGATAAGATGTACTGTAAGCTGCAACCTCGTCTTCCGATTTTTAAAGCGGAGCAAAAATTAATTGAAAATGAATGTCTCTTTTAAATCGAAATCGGTATAAAATATTTTAACATTGTTACTGTAACTATTGCTCTATCATTCTTACAACCCATAACCAAATTTATTCCCCAGCAACTGATATACCATCAGGTTAGTCTTTAACATTAATATGTAAAACCTGAAGTAGAGAGACTACATATTTACCATATTTTCCAGCGTATAAGGCGACTGGGCGTATAAGACGACCTCCAACTTTCCTAGTTAAAATGTAGTTTGCAATATACTCGCCGTATGACTAACCCTCTTCCAACGGCGGCGTCTTCGGAGCTTCCCGGGCCAGGGATGGCTCCCTTTACCTGCTGGGGGTGGTGGTGCAGAGGAGAGGAGGAGCAGCTGACCGGCGGGGAAAGCCAGCTTGGGGTGGGGGCTGGGCAAATGGCCCAAGAATCCCAAGAGCCTTAGGGGAGGAAACTCAAATCTGGAGACTCCCTACCTAGGAAACCATGGGAAGGGTGGCTATAAATCAGGATGCCATTAGTACTATCATCATCATTTTTAATATTAATATTTAATATTTTAATATTATCTTTTGGAAATAATAATAAGTTTTATTTCTATCCCGCTTTCCTGACACAAGTGTCACTCAAAGCGGCTTACAACATATATAACCTATTCCCCTTCACCAGCGGGGAAGGTAAAAGGAGCCCCGTTGGGTGTCTGCGAGCCCAACGGGGCTCCTTTTACCTTCCCCGCCAGTGAAGGGGGCAAGGAGGCGTGGTTCGCGGCGTCTCCGAGTTCGACGGGGCTCCTTTTACCTTCCCCGCCGGTGAAGGGGGCGGGGAGGTGTGGCTCGCAGCATCTCCAAGCCTGACGGGGCTCCTTTTACCTTCCCCGCCAGTGAAGGGGGCGGGGAGGTGTGGCTCACGGTGTCTCCGAGCCTGACGGGGCTCCTTTTACCTTCCCCGCCGGTGAAGGGGGGGGAGGTGTGGCTCACCACGTCTCCGAGCCCAACGGGGCTCCTTTTACCTTCCTCGCCGGTGAACGGGGCGGGGAGGCGCGGCTCGCGGCGTCTCTGAGGTCGATGGGGCTCCTTTTACCTTCCCCGCTGGTGAAGGGGGCGGGGAGGTGTGGCTCGCCACATCTCCGAGCCCGATGGGGCTCCTTTTACCTTCCCTGCCGGTGAAGGGTGCGGGGAGGCGCGGCTCGTCATGTCTCTGAGCCCAACGGGGCTCCTTTTACCTTCCCCGCCGGTGAAGGGGGCAGGGAGGCGCGGCTCACGGCGTCTCCGAGCCCGACGGGGCTCCTTTTACCTCCCCGCCAGTGAAGGGGGTGGGGAGGCGGGCGGCCCCTTGCTCCAGAGGCCTTGTGGTGGCTGGCTTTTCCCACCGGTCACCTCCTCCTCCAAACCCCCCAGCTGGGGGGTACGGAGGAGGAGGAGGAGGTGTCCGGAACAAGGGGCCACCCGGATACCACCACCCCAGCCGGGGGGGAGGTGAGGAGGAGGAGCAGCAGCTGACCGGTGGGGGGGAGCCAGCCACAGCCGTGAGGCTGAGTGTAGTGGTATCTGGGTGGCCCCTTGCTCTGGAGGCCTTGTGGCGGCTGCTGCTGGCTTTTCCCACCGGTCAGCTGCTGCTCCTCCTCCTCACCCCAGCTGGGGGTGGTGGTGCGGAGGAGAAGGAGCATCAACTGACCGGTGGGGAAAACCAGGCGCCGCGAGGCCTCCAGAGCAAGGGGCTGCCCAGATACCACCACTCCAGCCGGGGCTGAGGGGTGAGGAGACGCAGCAGCTGACCAGCAAGGGGGGGGAACCAGCCACAGCCGCGAGGCTGAGGGTGGTGGTATCTGGGTGGCCCCTTGTTCCAGAGGCCTCACGGCGGCGGCTAACTTTTCCCGCCGGTCAGCTGCTCCTCCTCCTCCTCCTCCTCACCCCCCGGCTGGGAGTGGTGGTGCAGAGGAGAAGGAGCATCAGCTAACCGGTGGGGAAAACCAGCCGCCACTGCCTCAAGGCCTCCGGAGCAAGTGGCCGCCCGGATACCACCACCCTCAGCCTCACGGCAGCGGCGGCTGGCTTTTCCCACCTGTCAGCTCCTCCTCCTCACCCCCTGGCGAGGCTGAGGGTGGTGGTATCCGGGCGGCCACTTGCTCTGGAGGCGTTGCGGCGGTGGCGGCTGGTTTCCCCCGCCGGTCAGCTGATGCTCCTTCTCCTCCACAACACCACCCCCAGCCGGGGGGTGAGGAGGAGGAGGAGCATCAGCTGACCGGCGGGAAAAACCAGCCTCTGCCGCCACCATGAGGCGTCCGGAGCAAGGGGCCGCCCGGATACCACCACCCCGGGGGGGGGGGGGTGAGGAGGAGGATCAGCAGCTGACCGGCGGGGAAAGGCATTCACTGCCGCTGCCACAAGGCTGGGGGTGGTGGTATCCGGGCGGCCCCTTGCTCCGGAGGCCTCGTGGCGGCGGCGACGAATGGCTTTTCCCGCCGGGCGGCCCCTGTCTCCAGAGTATCCGGCGTATAAGACGACCCCCAACTTTGGCACAGATTTTTTGGGGTTGTCTTATACGCCGAAAAATACGAAAGTTACTTGCAGAAACATGTACTTATTTGCAGAAACCTTAAATAATCTTTGGACTGGTATGCCTTACCTTCTCTCAATCTGCAAACCATTATCAGCAAAACTCTCTCAAAATTATGGTAATGCTCCATGTTAAGTGTACACTTACCATAACAATATTTAATTATGCACCAAGCATAAAAAATGGCTTATTTATACCAAAGCATTCAGGATTTGGGGCAGACAGTAAACTATAAATTGATTGTTTCAAACTTCACAAATAACAATTTACTCCTCTGTGTTACTTCTGCCTTGTTACTTCACTGGGCAAGGAACATCATTAAAGATGGATATAGCTGAAGATCTCAATCTCCCCTAAGTTACATGGAGGACCCAAAATAGGCTGAAGGTTGGACTCCCTAAATGCAAGACCAACATGCTCAAGTGGGGACTGCTGGCAGACAACAACACACAATGTAAATGTGGAGAGAGAGAGACATAATCCCACCCATTTGCTGGTCTGCCGATTACTGCCAGAGACATGCACTGAAGAGGACTTGGATTTAGGCAATGACAAAGCAAAGAAAGTGGCTTCATTTTGGCAATCCAGGGTTCGATCAGGACACGAAAGAAGAAGACGACTTCTGCCTTGCCCTATCACTTTTATTTTCAGAAACATAAGAAGCTCAATCTGGATTAGCGAATACAGCAAGAGACGTAACTGGCTATTCATGTGCCCATTATATTTTAAACCCATATGGTTCCCATATGGCTTTAATGAAAATACTACCTGGTCAACCTTACAGGTGAAACTCAGAAAATTAGAATATCATGCAAATGTTCATTCATTTCACTTAAAAGGTGAAACAAATCTATGAGATAGACTCACTACATACAAAACAAGAGATGTCATGCCTTAATTTGTTATAATTGTGATGATCATGGCGTACAGCGTACATGAAATTATGTGATAATTATGGGGTACATGAAATTGGGGTTTTGGGGTTTTCATAAACTGTAAGGCATAAGCATAAATATTATAGCAAAGTAAGGCTTGAACTATCTCGCTCTGCATGTAATGAGTCTATCTCATAGGTTTGTTTCACCTTTTGAGTTGCATTACTGAACTGAATGAACAATTGCACGATATTCTAAATTTCTGAGTTTCACCTGTATACTTGCCTGAATGTTCTATGCACAAACCCTATGAAAATGGCCACATAAAATACACCTGCCTATACAAGTAATTGATCTATCCAGTATCATGCCTAGGGTTATCTCCTGATCCCCAGCATTTTCACACTAGTGCTGAAATATCTAGGCCAGGAGGGACAAAGCACAGCCACAAGACCCTGCTGAACCCTAGAAATGTAGTGGATCCCAAAAAGCAATCAGCACCCCTAAAGCATCTGGAACATAATTTATCCCCTAAATGTAGTCTTTGTAAAGACCTTCTTGGCCTAAAAATACCCCCTGGATAAACAAAATAATCCATAGACAGAAACGGCACCCACCTAAACTTCAGTGTGTGCAATCTACCATTTGGGGGAAATGAATTTTTTTTTCAGGAATGGAGATGCCTCCGTAGTTGCCCATCCCTGAACTTGCCCACAGAATGCTAGCAAACCCTAAACACATAGAAACCAACTCCATTTTAAATACAGGCCAGACTATGTGGAGTATACAGGTGCCTAACTGCTCAAGTATACAGTAAAACCCCTACTTACGTAAAAGGTCCGTTCCGTAGGCTTTTGCATAAATTGTTTTTTTATGTAACTCGAAGCAAACCCATAGGAAAAGTGCAATTTTTATGTAAATTGAAGCAAACCCATAGGGAAATTACTTTTTACGTAACTCGAAGCAAGACCATAGGAAAAATGATTTTTTTAATGTAACTCAAAGCAAACTCATAGGAAATCGTGTTACGTAAATTGGGACATTTACGTAAATCAGGACATGGTTTTACCACAAAATCATTATGCAAGTCGAATTTTATGTAACTCGAGGCATATGTAAGTTGGGGTTTTACTGTATATATCATGCTCCAATGGAGAGTGAAAGCAAGAAGTACTTCCAAAGCCATCCTAATCTGGCTTGTAAAATAAAGGACTCATTCTACATTATTCACTGTTCTACAAGGAACAAAGTTTAACTTTTTTTTAAAGCTCTACTTCTCTTTCCAGAATATTTATTGCATTTCAAGTCACCTTCATAATTCTAAAAATATAATCTTGATGCCTGTCCTGCGGTAAAGCCACTTTCCTCAAGCTTTGCCCATGCCTCATTGCAGGCAGTGTTCTGACAGCGGACAATATGAAATGCACAGAATTGCCAGAGTGGAGGTCTAATTTAAGATTACCAAAGGTAGCCAGAAACCTATCAATGCCACACTGACACTCTTTAAGTGCAGTTACTTCAATGTGGAAACCTTTATCAGAATCTTGAAATGAGGTCCACCTTCCTTTTGCTGCATCAACAAATATGGGAACTATACTTCAGAAACAGGGAGAACAGGACATATACAATTTCTCAAACTCTTCAGATGATCAAACAGTTATACAGCTCTCAATTTAGTATCAGTCCAAGTTGTTCAAAATATCTGAGACACTAGCTTTGAGAACTCCTATTGTCCTTATTTTGTGAATAAATCTTAACATCTAACAAACAGATAATACCTGCCAAAACAGCCAAGAACTGCTCTGAGCATTGCTCACCAAGGAGTAACTCAGTGTTTCTCAACCTTTGGCTTTTGAACTTCAATTCCCAGAAGCCTAAGTCAGTCCATTGGCTGATCAGTGCTTTGGGAAAATGACTTAGGCTTCTGGGAATTGAAGTCCAAAAACCAAAGGTTGAGAAACACTGGAGTAACTGAAAAGCAAGATGCAATGTTCTGACAAGACTTCTGCATTGGGTACATAGAAAGACCATTTTTCGGACTTCTACTCTGTCCTTTGGACATTACAGACCAGAATTTACTGTTGGGAGAGATTCCCCATTTGAATAGGAAAAAAAAAGGTAAAGATAAGGGTTTGTTTTCAACCCACCAACTCTTATCTTTTATATTTCCCATACTTACTTCACAAAACCCCAGTTCCCGAAATAGTTTCTCCTCCTTCACTCTGTTATGCAGTACTCTGGACTTTCATCTTCTTCCTACACACCTAATTGTGAACCCTTTTCCAGGGCCAAAACTTCCATCCTTAACTTCCTCGTTTACTCAATCTACTGCTGTTTTTCACAGTACCATTTCACTTCCTGCTTCTCTTCTTCCTTTTCTTGCCCATATACATTTCCAGTATTTTCTGCTGACTTAACCCACACAATCCCTTTCTGACTTAACCATCACCTTACTGATGGCTGCCAAATCAGCATTTTTTTTAGCATTTAGTAAAGGAAATTTACAAAACTGAACTACTGGAGGTGGGGTGGAATTTGCAAAAGAGATAGATAGATTGATAGATTGATAGATTGATAGATTGATAGATTGATAGATTGATAGATAGATAGAGTAGATAGATATAAATCTTGTTGCTTAGTGCAGCAAGTCACACTAGAGAATGCTCCACTAATTCAAATGATTCTACAGTGCAACTCTGCAAAATGAAAAACTCCATTCCACAGGCTTCTTCGTTGTGTGGTTTTCTCATTGTACAAGGTTCCACTGGCTGCACATGCGTGTGATTGCCAAGGGGCTTAGCGATCCAGCCGGGTGACTTTCGGAGGGGCTGGGAAAGCCTTCGCCTGCTCCGAAAGCCAACCGACTGGGTGGCCAAGCCCCTTAGCAATCCAGGCTCGTCTCCCTCCTTCCAAAGCAAGCGGGGGCTCAGAGGGTCCGAACCCCGGCTTCCTCTGGAAAGAGGGAGGTGACCCACTCGCCTCCATTCTTCCAAAGCAAGCTGGGGCTCAATGCTACAAACCCCAGCTTGCTTTCGAAGGAGGGGGCGACCCGCTTGCCTCTGTACAAAGCAAGCCGGGGCTCAAGGCTACGAGGAGGCAGCTGACCTGCTCAGCTACCTCCTCCGAAAGCAACACGTACAAAAAAAAAATTGTACAATGAAGAGAATTTTGGAACAAATGTGTGGATCGTACAATGAAAATTTTCTTTGTAAAATGCACCCATTTGTTCTAAAATCCTCTTCGTTGTACAATTTTTTCCATTGTACGATGCATTTGTTATACAGGGTTCCACTGTATCCTAATTGCAACTTGCTTTAGTGTAATAAGTTGCAACTAGAGTAGACCCATCTGAATCAATGAACTTGGAGGTTTTGATCTACTCAATCCCCATTGGTTCAATGGGCCTACTTTACTGCAATTTACTTTGCATATGAACAGGAGTACAGCCATTGAATAAAGAACTAAGATACATAGGCACAGAAAGCAGCAGTAATAACCAATGTAATAACAAAACAGACATAAGCCCATTACTACAGTCAACACACACTGCAACCTATGTTTCCAAATGAAGTTCACACAATGTAAAGGAACATCCAGCAAGATAAAGCTTTACAATATCTTTTTTTTAAAAAAAAATATTGCCACCACCACAACATAGCAGATAGAGTAATCACGGCATACAGAAAAATTCTGAAGGCAGTAGATGAAACTAACCAACCTTTCAAGTGACAACAGGCAACAGTAGTAGGGCTACAACCAAGCCCTACTAAATACAATTATCAGTGCAACTACTAAATACAGTACAGTAGACCTTAATTCCGAATAAATTGCAGTTGCACTGATAATTGTGCATAAAGAGTCTCCACACTGTATATCAGAAGAGCCAATGCAATTAGCACTCCATGACAGTTAGAGATGCCCTCAGTGCTTACTTCACATGATTTTATCATGTGTTTGTTATCACTAGGATCAAACACTAACATACATGTACTGTTCCATGAGCAAAGGTTATGAAGCAATGCCAGCACACCCCTCCTGCTCTACTCTGCTAGATCTGGGCATTTTATTCAGTGTTTTATTAAATCAACCAGAACTGAGCTCCTCTATGCACAGTAAGAAGAAATGGGAATGGCAAAGGAGAAGCACATGAACATAACTTCATAAACCCTCATTGTTTAATTTTAATTGTTGTGTTGCATGTTATCTCCTTGTTTTTACTGTTTGACTTCTTGTGTACTTTGCCATGGTCAATTGACTGGTGCAACAAACTTTAAAAAAATGACAGAACTGTGGAAAACCACAGCATATATAATACTCTAGTGGTCTATATTATACATTTAGGAACTTCCTCCCTTCACTGTAAGTTACTACACTGGACAATTGTTACCTGTCTCACACATACACTAGACTTCCCATGTCAATAAATGTGTACAAATCAACAGCTATAACCAAAGAAATCCAAATCATAAAACAATTGAGTTTGAACCGGACAATCAGCCCATCATGTTCAACCCCTGACTCATTCAGTGCAGGAATCCAAATCAAAGCAGATCTGATAGATGACTGCCCAATTTCTCCTGAAAACCTCCACTGCTGGAGCACTCACCACCTCCTGAGGTAATTTTTTCCTTTATCATACTGCTTTAACAGTTAAGAATTTTTCCTGATATTCAACCTACATCTTACTTCTGCAAGCTTTAGACTTAAATGTATTCACGGTCACCACCTTTGCGTCTTATGCATGTAACATTTCCTCGCTTCCTAGTGTGACTGTGGAGGAGAAGACCAAACTATGGAATACATTATATGTAAGCGTCCCTTACGCATGTTTAGAGGCACATTAGAGGACTTGCATAGTGCCACAGATGAAGCCCTTCAATGGTTTTCAAACCTAGACGTGGAACTCTAGTTAGGAACTTGAGATGGTCAATTTGTGTTCACTGTACAGTATATATTAGCATTAATGTAGACAAATGAAGTTCATCATAAGATAAATAAATAAATCATCACACAAGTGGGGCCTGGAGCCATGCATGCACAGAAGCCGTGTACCAACATGGATAAGCAAACATGATTACATAATGTCCCCTCTTTTACAGAAAGAAACCCTCCATTTCCATGGCTTTCAAAGACACCCTCTATTGCAGTGCTTCTCAACCTTTGGTTTTTAGACTCCAATTCCCAGAAGCCTAAGCCAGTACTTAGGCTCATCAGTGTTTTGGGGAATTGACTTAGGCTTCTGGGAATTGAAGTCCAAAAACCAAAGGTTGAGATAGTAAAGGTAAAGGTTTCCCTTGCTCGAAAGCTAGTCGTATCCGACTCTAGGGTGCAATGCTCATCTCTGTTTCCAAGACGAAGAGCCCAGCGCTGGCTGCTTCTGCAGACGTTTCCGTGGTCATGTGGCAGGCATGACTAGACACCGGAGCGCACGGAACGCTGTTACCTTCCCACTGAAGTGGTCCCTATTTATCTACTTGCAATGTCTTGCTTTCGAACTGCTAGGTTGGCAGGAGCTGGGACGAAGACGGGAGCTCATTCCGTCCTGCAGTACTCGGGAATCGAACTGCTGACCTTCTGCTTCCCAGTCAGCGTCTTACCTACTTGAGCCACTGCAGTTTGAGAAGCACTGCTCTATTGGGAGCTCTGATCCTTCAAAGCCTGTTTTCAAGGCCAGAAACCATAAGGAAGGAGATCAGGGATCAGGAGATCAGACACACTGCCAAAATAGGCACTTGGGAAAGTTGACTCCCCAGCTACACCGGCCGAAACCTTCCCAACCCACATCCATCATTTCTATTTTTTGAATCATACACATCAACATATGCCATTTTAGACAAACCAGTGTTCCTTTCTGTCCTCTCTCTCTCTCTTTGGGTGAGTGTGTGTGATGTGTCTATGGTCAACCCTACCTGTGACAACTCATCCTAATTTTTCAGAGATGGCTGATCTCCCACCCCCATCAATGACTGTGCATATTCAGCACTAAAGTCGCCTGCCAGTCATCTCCACAACCAAACATCGGGCTTTCCAAGATCCTGACAAACACAAGGCTTATTGAGGCAAACAAAAACATGTCGGGTCAGGCCACCTTTGCACCATACCTGTCGACCTTCCCGGATTGGCCGGGATTTCACGGTTTTCGGCGCCGATTTGCGCCATTTCCCGCCCCGTGCTGCCGAAATCCCAGAATTTGGCAGTGGGGGAAAGGAGGTACTGCACAGCCCTTCTGCGCAGGTTGGCTTCTACGCATGCATACAAGGCTACGCCGCTTGTGTAGAAGGCTACGCATGCGTAGAAGGGGGCTACGCAAGCGTAAAACCCTTCTACGCATGCGTAGAAGCCGACCTGCGCAGAACCGTTCTGCACAGGTCCCGGGTTGGCCGGAGTCGCGGTTGACAGGTATGCTTTGCACAAGACCCAGGCCTGAAGTTACGAACAGAATTACAGCCACTGAATGAAGAACTAAGATACCTAAGCACAGAAAGCAGCAATAATAACCAATGCAATCATGACAAAACTCCTACAGACACACACATAAAAAAAACCCAGTACTACAGTCAACACACACTGCAACCTATATTCTAAATGAGGGCCACACAATAAAAGAACAGCCATCAAGAGAAAGCTGAAAAATATATTTCAAAAATAATGACCACCACCACAACATAGCAGATAGAGAGAAGTCACGGCATACAGAAAAATTCTGAAGACAGGAGACAAAACCAACTAACCTTTCAAGTGACAACTGGCACGCTGGACTACTCTATGGCGTGATGGCCTGATACTCTCTTTCAAACAAGGGTTTCTTGTATTGGTTATCACTGTATGATTTTAATCTGATATTTTATATATATTTTTATATGTGTTTATAAATATATATTGTAAGCTGCCCCGAGTAGCGCTCACATCAAAAGGGCAGGGTATAAGTGTGAATAAATAAAAGTTTTACACTGAAATCTTTTCTACAACCAAGCCCTACTAAACACAGTAGAAGAGAAGGGATTTACAATAGAAGGGGGCCGCCTCTCCCTCCCTCCCCTTTTCCTAAATGGGAACGACCAGGTTGCTATACAACCTGGAGGGGGGGGGGGTGGAATGGGAGGCCAGTGTTGTGTTGAGGGGGAAGAGAGGTGGGATTATTTTTCGTAAATTCTGTTTGATGTATGTTGTGGGTTGATGTGGGGGGAGGGGGAATACAGTACACTGAGAGGGACATCACTGACGTTTGGAAAATGATAAATAGTTCGAACCTAATGTAAAGGTAAAGGTTTCCCTTGCTCGAAAGCCAGTTGTATCTGACTCTAGGGTTCAGTGCTCATCTCTGTTTCAAAGCCGAAGAGCCAGCGCTGTCTGCTTCTGCTGACGTTTCCATGGTCATGTGGCAGGCTTGACTAGCCACTGGAGCGCACAGCGGCTGAAGTCGCTAAGACGCTGCCTGGAAGGCGGGAGGTCAGCAGTTCGATTCCCGAGTGCTGCAGGACGGAATGAGTCTTCGCCCCACCTCCTGGCAACCTACCAGTTTGAAAGCAAGAAATTGCAAGTAGATAAATAGGGACCAGGGACTGCAGTGACTCAAGTGGCTAAGACGCTGACTGGGAGGCGGGGAGGTCAGCAGTTCAATTCCTGAGTACTGCAGGGCGGAATGAGCTCCGGTCTTTGTCCCAGTTCCTGCCAACCCTAGCAGTTCGAAAGCAAGAAATTGCAAGTAGATAAATAGGGATCACTTCGGTGGGAAGGTAAACAACGTTCCATGCGCTCCGGTGTCTGGTCATGCCTGCTACATGACCACGCCGGAAACGTCTGCAGAAGCAGCCAGCGCTGGCACTTTGGCTTTGAAACAGAGATGAGCACTGCACCCTAGAGTCAGATACGGCTGGCTTTCAAGCAAGGGAAACCTTTACTAAATAGGGACCACTCCGGTGGGAAGGTAAACCTAATGTAGTGGATGAGTAATGATGGTGATAGGTATACACAGTATGTATTTAATTTTTTGTGTTTTCTTCTTGTAATATTTGTATGTTCTGGTTGTGTGTTTAAAATAATTTTATATTTTGTAAAAAAAAAAAAAAGAAGGCTTTGATCGTGACACGTAGTTGCTGCACTGATATAATTGTGCATAAAGAATCTCTGCCCATGTCACAGTCAATGTCACAGTCAGAGATGCCCTCAATGCTTAGGTAAAGGTTTCCCTTGCTCAAAAGCCATTCGTATCCGACTCTAGGGTTCAGTGCTCATCTCTGTTTCAAAGCCAAAGAGCCAGCCCTGTCTGCTTCCGCAGATGTTTCCATAGTGGTCATGTGGCAGGCATGACTAGACACCGGAGCACACGGAACGCTGTTTACCTTTCCCACCAAAGTGGTCCCTATTTATCTACTTGCAATTTCTTGCTTTCAAACTGCTAGGGTTGGCAGGAGCTGGGACAAAGACAGGAGCTCATTCCGTCCTGCAGTACTCGGGAATCGAACGGCTGACCTTCCGCCTCCCAGTCAGCGTCTTAGCCACTTGAGCCACTGCAGTCTTGTTTACTCTGATATAAATCCTCAAAAATCCGTTCTCCCGACTTTCCTCCATCCTTTGCTGCCTTCCTTACAAGGGCAGAGGGGGACATACGAGTAGGGGAGGGGGAAACTAGGTAAAGGTAAAGTTCACCCTTGCTCAAAAGCCAGTCGTACCCGTCTCTAGGGTGCAGTGCTCATCTCTGTTTCAAAGCCAAAGAGCCAGCGCTGTCTGCTTCTGCAGACGTATTCCGTGGTCATGTGGCAGGCATGACTAGACACCGGAGCGCACGGAACGCTGTTTACCTTTCCCACCGAAGTGGTCCCTATTGATCTACTTGCAATGTCTAGAGTTGGCAGGAGCTGGGACAAAGGCGGGAGCTCATTCCGTCCTGCAGGACCCGGGATATACACAGTATGTATTTAATTTTTTTTTTGTTTTCTTCTTGTAATATTTGTATGTTCTGGTTGTGTGTTTAAAAACAATTGTGCCGGGCCGCAAACCCGGCCTTCCCTCCCTCCCTGGCCTAGCTCTCTCTCCTCCTCCTCCTCCTCCTCCTGCCGTGGCCCTCCGCTCGGCCGCCGCCTTTACCTCGTACTCGCGGATGTTGTTGGAGGTGACGAAGATGCCGATGCCGATGGGGATGAAGATGAGGCCGATGACGAAGAAGGCCGGCAGGACGGTGCCGGCGGTGAGGATGGGCTGCCAGGCCGGCAGGCGCTGCTGCTTGAAGGCCGTGTTGTCCGGCTTGCGGGTTTTGGCGGGGCCCCCTCCGGCCGCGCCGCTGGCCCCGGCGGCCACCGAGCTACGGACGCCCGACGGACGCCCGTCGGCCTCCTCCTTCGCGCGGTAGTTCATCGCCATAGAGACAGTCAGTCAGTCAGTCAGTCAGTTCCCCTTCCTCACGGCGGTGAGTCCCCAGAAAAGCCAGCCGAGCGAGCTAGTCCGCGCGGCGACTGGCACTGACTGAGGCCAAACCAACGGCGCTCCCTCCGACGACGGCCCGCCCCGATGTAGCGCGAGGGTTCGCGCTTGCGCAAACGCCCGCACGGCGACCGTAAATAGCTTCCCTCAGTGACTCCTTCCGGGCATGCGAACGCTCCGCCCCCACCCCCGCGAGCGACTCACGCGAAGCCAAGCCGCGCGCATGCGTCGTCGTCACTGCGCTCGCCCCCTATGGGCAAACGTGGGAAGGGAAGAGAGAGAAAAACGGCCCCGAGAACCCAACGGTAGCATTCGGGGACTCTGAAGCGGCGCATGCGTAGTGAGTGCCTCGGAAAAAACGAGAGGGAAGTGCGCGCATGCGCGCTGGGTTGCGGGGACCTTTGAGCTGGGGGGGGGGGCACTGATAAGCTCCTGAAAGTAAAGTTCCATAGTATGCAATTGTTTAAATACAGTTAAATAGGGGCCACTTCGGCGGGAAGGTAACAGCGGTCCGTGCGTCCGTGCGCTCCGGTGTCTAGTCATGCCATACCTGTCAAGTTTCGGGAAATTTCTGTCAAATAAGGGAAATTTCCCAGCCAAAACGGGCAACTGGACAGCTATGCTTATCCTGTGCTGGCCTCCAGTCTAACTAATATGGGGTGACGGCGGGAAAGTGAATAAAATACAGGGGTTTGACAGAAATTTCCCGAAACTTGAGAGGTATGAGTCATGCCTGCCACATGACCACGGAAACGTCTGTAGAAGCAGACAGCGCTGGCTTTTCGGCTTTGAAACAGCGATGAGCACTGAACCCTAGAGTCGGATACGACTGGCTTTCGAGCAAGGCTGACCTTTACCTTTAATAATTGTTTGATGAAGTGGATTTGGTCCACGAAAGTTCACATTTAAATGCAGGAGTTAGTCTTTAAGGTGCCACGATATAATTGTTTGATGTAACTCCATGCTGCTGGATCAGACAAAGGTAGTGGTGGGCATCAGCAGTAGGTTCGCAACAGTTCGCCAGAACGGATAGCAGAAATTCTGGCTGGCCCTGCCAATCCCAAGTTTTGAAATAAAATACAGTAAAACCCCGACTTACAAATGCCTCAAGTTATCTAAAATTCAACTTACATAATGATTTTGTGCTAAAACCATGTCCCGATTTACACGATTTCCTATGGGTTTGCTTCGAGTTACATAAAAAATAATTTCCCTGTGGGTTTGCTTCAATTTACATAAAAATTTCATTTTTCCTACGGGCTTGCTTCGAGTTACGTAAAAAAATTTTTTTCCTGTGGGTTTGTTTCAAGTTTAGGGTTGCCATATGTCCCGGAAAACCAGGATTGTCCCGGATTCAAGGTTGGAAAAATAGCTATCATTATATTATGTTTGATTTTTTAAAAGGCTATTTTGTACTTCTGTCCCGGTTTTGTGAGAGAGAATTGTTGCGATGACCACCTGGTGTTGGAGTGGCTGGCCGCAAGGAAGATACGCGAGACAATCGTGCAGTGAAGTCCAGCCCCGATCTGGGTCAGGTGGTACGTATTTATTACACTGCCTTTGGGTGATGCGCGCCTAGGATGCGCGTGACCCCCTAATACAGAAGGCTTGCATACGTGGCATTTCCGGTGGTCGAGCTACATTGACCTCTCTCGGAAGTTACTCGGAAGTACTGAGTATCTTGGACCTCTAGAATCTAATTAACGGTTGGCGACACCCATTGTTCCTGCCCTAATCTCGGAGCCTTATGTGTATTGACTCCAGGCACCTAATTTGATCAGCTGTCTGGCACGGCTTATTTGCCCAACTTAATCTGCGGCCAGAAGCAGAAGATTGTGTATTACCTTAGAGTCATCACCTTTTGACTTTTGCCCTACTTCCATCGTAGCCACCAGCCAAGGCTTTATGAATTTCCCCCCAAACTATCTAACTAGCCCGTACCCCAATTGCCTTTCCTGCAAAGTCCGGTTGGTACCCAGATGTGTTCAAAACCGGGCGAACCCATTGGGAAAAGGTTTGGCCAATTATGCACACGGGCAACCCACAGAGAATTATGGTAACTCTATTCAAGTTACCAAAAAAATCGATTTAAGCAAAAGCCTACGGAACAGACTTTTTTCATAAGTAGAGGTTTTTAGTGTATATACTGTAGTCCTAATTCCGGTGCAACACAGGGCTTTCCCCCTGGCCACACCCACCATACCACGCCCAAAGAGTAGGTAGTAAAAAAATTGAATCCCACCACTGCTTCTATAAACAGTCACATAAAAATTCAAATCCCATATGAGGGCAATATGTAAAGACATAATTTACAAAAAAGAAAATACCACCAGATATCGGATAAGAATACAACTCTCTGAACTAGAACTATAACAATGGCTAAAAAAACAAAAATGTTATCTGGAAGCAAATCCCCAATAACTTCCCTAAAGAAAGCAATTTAACAGCATTTTGTCGACTGCAACTCGTATCCGAGAATGCATTTTCCTGAAGCTGAAAAAATGTCATGGGCGTGAATTTGTTTAAGGTGGGTCCCAGCTTGTCATGAAGTGACCCACACACTATGAGCATGTATCAAAAATTTTAACTTTGTAATAATTTAAAACGTCTCCTTGAAAGAAAAACTATTCTGAATAAAAGAGTTGTGTCAGGAACTTGATTTGGCTTGACTCACAAAGATATGGAATTCTTTCATATACAGTATATTGGATGTTGGAAAGAACACTATTTAATTTAAATTTAAAATTATTTAGTGGCACAATCGTGGTGGGAAATGAGTACCAACCTGCCAAGACACCCACACATTCACAATGCTTTACCAGCATTGGCACTAGTTACCATTAGGAAAATACAATCCTTCATTTCAACAATCAAAAACAAAGTTCCAGGCTAAGACTTCATTTCCCCCAGACATACTCAATTTTTTTCAAGGAGAGGTGGGCATGTTTTAGGTATTTTATTCACTTAGAAAATGTCTTCCAGGATCCATAAGGAATGTGGATTATCAATTGTCTCCTTTAATAAGAAAGAAGGAAACAATCCTGTTTTGCTAGATATTATGGGCAAGCTCTAAGCATGACATCTCCAGAAATTGGAAGAACGCCACCTTTCTAAAGTCTTCCTATGGCAAATGGGACCCCTACAGAAGTTTGGAAGCTGATAGTGGGGATAGGAAGTTTCCGTTATTTTAATTAATTATTTCCAGACTTGGATCTGGTTTATACTGGCAGAATGTCACAAAAGAATTTTGGCCATTATGATGTTATGTAATTTGCCATGGCCTTTGTGCTTATGCTTCTTCCGTGTCTAGGACAGATGTGAAACTGCCAAAATAAAGTTCATTCTGCAGTTCCTTTTGCCTGACCTAGTTTGAGAAAGATTAGCTGGCATAAGGTTGCCATTGCCTGGGGTATGTGGTTCAAAAATACTACAATCTTCAAGGAGGTGCTTTCTGAGTACTTTAGACTTTGTGCTAAAGCAATAACATTGAATTGAATTGAAGCTGAATTGAATGGTAACTTATTGCTTTTTGTGGTGGCAGAAGCGTAGCAAACATTTTTACAGTGCAGTGACAGGTAATGTCATTACACTATTAGTGTAACATGTCACCTTTACTTGCTATAAAATATTAACTTGGAGGAATATGAAGCTATTTGTCAATTTTTAAGCAGGCATGTTTACATTACAAAAAAGGCACCAAAAGCTAGTATGAAGTTAAAATCTTTAAAGATAATGCATGCTTTCTGCAGCAGTGTTCAGTTATCTGAACTTGTTTCTTGGGGGGAAAGGGATTTTTGCAGTTGACTGTGAGGAAAGAGTGAATAAGACCACCATAGAATGGATTCTTCTCCCTTATCCAGGTCAGCTAATGGAGAAAAAGCTCTCATCATGCGGTTTGCAAGCAAAAACCTTCACCTTTCAGCTGATATAGGACAAAGAAAGCAAATTCAATTGATTAACCATCCATTTTTGGAACAGACATTAACTAACATCAACATGAAAAGACTGGTAAAACAATAAAAATCACAAACATGTTTTCCTGGAAATCGATATTTCACATTATTTATAGGCATGAAATCAACTTTATGAAAGGACAAAATATGACATTGGTCACAATCTTAAAATGATCTTGGTGTGTCATAAAACTGTGGTCATTAAAACTGGAGGGATATTGTTAGGGGATGTAAGTCTTCACCTCACACCCTAACTGGTTGCAAGGCATATTGTGTCTGTGATGCCTTTAAGACCCTACTGCAGGGGCACACAGGTGCTGGGACTTTCCCCTGGTGTGCTCCATGGGCTGGTGTATTTTGGTCAGAGCAGGATTGCAGACTTCCAGCTACAATGCTCAACTTGCCTGAACTTCGATACTCACCTTCCTCTGCTGACATTCTGGACGAAGATTCCTACATCTTCCAGAATCTACTACGAGGACTGAATCTTTGCACTGATCCTGATGATGACTTTTGCCTGATTTGCCATCTGTGCTTGCTAGACAAAGAAGGACTACTTGGGGTAGGCCTCCACCAGGAGGACAGAAGCTGTAGAACTCTTTGGCTTTGTCTGTAATTACAGCTTGCATTTACTCTGCTGGACTGGACTGCTACTGAACTGTATGGACTTGTATACAGGTGAAACTCGGAAAATTAGAATACCGTCCAAATGTTCATTCAGTTATGCAACTTAAAAGATGAAACAAATATATGAGATAGACTCATTGCATGCAAAGCGAGATAGTTCAAGCCTTACTTTGTTATAATATTGATTCTTATGGCTTTCAGCTTATGAAAACTCCAACCCCCCAATCTCATGTACCCCATAATCATCATATAATCTCATGTATGCTGTACGCCATGATCATCACAATTATAATGAATTAAGGCATGACATCTCTTGCTTTGCATGTAGTGAGTCTATCTCATATATTTGTTTCGCCTTTTAAGTGAAATAAATGGACATTTGCACGATATTCTAGTTTTCCGAGTTTCACCTGTATAGCACAACTGAATGGTCTCAGTGAGTTCAACTGAGCAGCCCAAGAGAATATATCTGTTTTGTGTTACAGTTGTTGCACTGTATATACTTGCACCTTTTTACTTCCTGTGTTAACCTATGTTGAGTTTTTCTTCTGCATCAAGATATGTCTGCCTGTTTTTCTCACAAGGGACCACCTTGCCAGGTGCGAACCTCTTGCTGGCTACTGCATACCACTCTGCTAACCGTTTACATCAACATATATTTCTAGCGCTAGATACTCATCTTGAAATCACATAATGTAAGATGTGGGTGCCTGGAACAATAATGTGTAAGTGCGCCACCTTGAGTTGCCCTAAGGCAAGAGGGCGGGATACAAATCCAAATAAATAAATAAATTAGTTGGATTGCCCTTTCTACCAACAACACATGTAGCCTAAAGACAAAACGCCACTCCTAGAGGGAGGAAAACATACCTGTGTGCTGGTAAAATAGATATTGGCAAGCCCCTTGAGGCATAGATACCTCAAGGCACAAACACAAAAAAGGTGACCATGTACCATGGGGCTCAGCCAGGATATACAGCTCAGTATGCTGCCTTTAGTGTGCAGGTCAGGAAGTGAACTGGTTTGTTGTTTCTTGCTAGATGTAAAATACTTCTTGAATCATGTTTCCCCCACTCCATTCATTTAATACTGGGAGGAAGGCCGAACAAATAAAACCAGGAAATGGGTGGACAGAAAAGAATCATAATGGGTGGGCAAAATCAGGTTTGTGGGACTAACCTCCCCCCCCATTTAAATCCCCAAAAGGTATACTCTTAAGCATTAAATAATTTCAAGGCCAGGAATTTGTTTTGAACGCCTGAACTGAATGAAGCTTGCAGTCTTCCCCTGCACCAAAATCATTTCTCGTTACCCAAAAGATTGCTTCCATTTCAGAAGTTTTAATTTGAGTGTTGCTGCTGTCACACAGCTGGGAACGAGGTGTCTTTTCCACTTTGATACAGATGCACCAATAGATCCAAATCTACATTCCATACTCTCGCCCGCCCCTTTACAGACTTATTACCACAGAATCAAAAGAGGTGTGCATGACGTGAAGAGCAAACACACGTGATCAAATGTTTGTATTTTCCCCAGTTGTCAAGAGTAACAAGAAATTACCAACAGCTCTATGTATAAGATCTGTATAAAGCAAAATAATGATGTAAGGCTTTCAAGGCATCTTGTTAGGAGCCCGAGTGCTTGCACTACAGTACTTATCTTCAGTTCTCCTTACAGCCTAATATCGGGTTTATTGGGAAATAAACCCCCTTGACTTCACTGGAATGTATTGCCAAATATTCAGCTGAGTTATTCCATTGTTATATTTTTGAGAGAAAATGCTTAAAGTGTGTACATAAGTAGAATGTTATAACATAGGCACATTGAAGCTTCACAGTACGGCTAGCTACAGCTTCCTGTTTAAAATGCAGTAGGTAGAGAACCTTGGTATGCAGCTGTGTTATGTATTGAATATTTCATGTTTTGTTTTAGCTATTTACTGTTTTATTATTTCTTTTAAGTATTTACACTAGGTCAGGCGAAAGTAACTACGGAATGAATTCACCAAAAGGTGGCTTCATTTTGACAGTTTGACGTTTGATCTAGATGTGGTAGAAGAAGCCCATGGGGTCCCCCCAAAGCAATGTACAGCCACAAAAAGATAAAAATGTAACGTTTCTTAAAAAATATGAAAAACAATTTCAAAAATAATTGTTAAAATTCAGCATTCTTTAAAAACAGACCAACAAGCATTTCCTAATTACTTCTATACCATGCCTGTCAAGTTTTGGATTTGGAAATAAGGGAAATTTCCTGGCAAATACGGGATACTTGACAGCTATGCTTATCCTGTGCTGCCCTCCAATGGTGGGAATAGGGCATTGCAGACTAATTAATAAGGGATGACGGCAGGAAAGAGGGTATAATAAGGGAATTTCCTGGCCAATAAGGGATACTTGACAGCTATGTTCTATACACCTAATGGCATATAAAACCATAGTCTTGGCTGCACTCCTGAGGTTCAAGAGATGGAACAAACCTACATTACCTTGGGAAGGTGTTCACCTCTCATGGCACTGACTTCAAGAAAGACCTTTCTGATTCCCTACACTCACATGGTGATGGAAAACGCAACAGGGCCTCTGTTGATATTATAAGCTGGCACATATGAGAGAAGGCAGTCATTCAGATACCCGATCCCAATCTGTTTAGGTTTTTATATCACAAAACCAACACCTTGAATTGAGCTCAGAAAGAAACTGGAAGTGTAGTTGATTCCAGGCAGGTGGTTTATGGTCTCTGACATGAATATCCATTTTGCTTCTGCACTTTGCACCAGTTGTAGCTTCCAAATAACTTTATGGGGCAGTTTCCTGTAGAGAACATTTCAGGAGTCTAAATTACAGTACTGAAGTATAATGAAGTAAAACGGCCATTTCCAATGGACTCCACAAAGACACCTGAGTAAATTGACATCTCTTGATAAGTGTACAACAAAGCCTACAAAAGTCACAGTGTTATGAACTAAAAGTTCAGTAAATTGTTTTACAAAATGTAGTATCACTAGGAATTTCCGTATTCACTTCATTAAGCATGGGCTGATATAACACATTTAAACACCGACTGCCGTTCCCAAGGATGTGTATGCATTACAGGCAGATCCTTCTCTTTGTAATTCCTCATTCCCAGGAAGATAGAAGATAGGGATAAGGCGTCCTCCATAGCAGAACATGGAAAGAGTTACCTTTTCTTGACTACAACTCACCTAAGCAGCTAGCTTGGTATTCTGGGAGTCTTAAGGACAAAAAAAAACAAACACTAACCTTTCCAGGCTCTGCTCAGGAGTGACATACAATACAACAGGAAGGAGAAACTGGCAAGACACTCATCAATTGCAAAAGCAATTTGGGTGCAGGTAGGATCCTCCTACCTGTTGCTATTTTGGGATAAAGCTGATGGTTGTTAATTTGCAACCTGAATGGATGCAAGCAGCACAACGTAAATCCAGAAAATCCACAAACTTAGGTGCTGCAAACTCTGCAGAGGATTGAGCTGCAATAATGGATGGAACCCAACTGGTGTTTGCTGAAAGTTTGTGTAATTCACTACAGCTACCTGAAAAAAGTGCCAGGATATGTCTCCAACATGTACCTGGATTTGTGCCTGACTGCACAACTGAGGTGCATCCTGGAACCTCAGCAGATTATGCAAAAAATAAATAAATGTATAGGATTCAATCAGATCAATCTTTGATGGACCAACATGTTCAAGGTTAATAATAGTGTGCTGACAAGTCAATTTTGTCTTATGTTGACCCTTTTCAGGGTTTTTAAAGTAGAGAATAAAGAGGAAACCCCTTCATCTGGGGGTTCTTCTGGGACTGTATAGATTGCCCAAAGGCCACTCAGGTTGGCTCTTCTGCTAGGAGACACAGTGGGGAGTACGCAGCCTAAAACATGAGCTATCCAGTCAGCTTTGAGATTAAGAAGAATTAAACAAATGGGCATTATGATCGTGTTTTGCATCATCTTCTAACACTACAATTACAATTTGGACACCTTATACCTGTTGCACACTTGTGAAAATTTATTTGTTACAATGTGATAAAAAGGATCCTTTTGGTACAGCTATATATGTAAAAACACACATTATATAAGCAAAGTGTAATAAACATCAGCATACACCTTTTTAAAACAATTCTTAAATCTAATACAGTTTCAAGGCTTTGGTTTGTTCATATTTAGTTTTATGCTAAACTAGCACAGTGCAAAAAAAATATGAAACCCCTCAATAAGTACTATCTTAGAAAGCAGTCTTCAGGGCAATTAAAATTATTCTCACAGTCACATCATGGCTGAAAATTTTGTGGCACTTCTTTAAAAGTTGCCATTACTGAGGTGCTGTGGCTGCAGTGGCTGAGTGGTTAAGAAGCTCACCTTGTTAGCTGGAAGGCTGGCAAGTCAACAGTTCAAGACCCAGGTACTGCATGACGGATAGAGCACCCGTCTCTGTCCCAGCTCTTGGGGACATGAAAGGAGCCTCATTTGGGCGTTCCCTGAGCGGAGTTTCTTCCGCAAAAATCCTTTCAACTCAGAATAATTTCTGACATGAAATTATTATTATTATTACTGAGGTCAAGTCAACATTCTTATAAACTCCAATAGATAATATACAGATTGGCACTTGGTGATTTTGACAGTGTATTCTACAAATGAATGTGCCACACAGACAACAAAAGCCAGAAGGCTAGGCAAAAAACAGAGAGCATAAAACAGCATTACAAAGTCTATTCTAAAAAATAAATTACAGAGGAAACACCAAGCAAAAATCAAACATGTGCCATTTGATTCAAAATCTTTGTAATGTTAAAGTAAAAGTGGCACAGAAGATGCAGTTGTCACTTTCCATTTTATTTTTAAAAAACATCAACCCAGAAAACACATTGTTTCTTTAAATAAAGAAATAAATCTGAACCAAAGAAAAAAATCCAGATTCCAGCAAAAGCCATACAATCCTTCCTTAAGTGATCAGTAGCATGGAAGATCACAGTGACAGGTGGAGCTTCAGCGGTGATCCAACCAATCGACATGCAAAAGCCGTGTGCGCTTAGAGTGGAGAAGAGGGCCATGGCGCCTCATCTTGAGTTCATGCGTAACTGATGAATGACGATGCTCTCTAAAGGAGGGGGAGAAACAGCAGAGCAAAAGCCATTACTATGGGAGAACATGAAAGGCTATGAGGACCCATACTGTTAATTCTTTAATCTCATCAGCAGCCTGGGTACATTACAGACACTTTGAAGTGCTACTTCAAACAAATAAGGCACAGCAAAAGTATTCATATCAACATTGCCAAAGAAGAGATTAGAGCCTGGATTGCAAGTGAGAACACTGTATCCTCAGGTTTAGGCTTCATCATGTCAAGGGTAAACATCCCTTTCAAGCAACAGGACACAGGAGAGATCGACGTTCTCCCTTCCACTCCCTGAGCATACAGAGGGTGGGGTGGGGGAGTAAATGGTGACGCTAGACACCCATTTTAAATCATTAGCCAGCTGTCCCTTCTCTTCAGTGCAAATTCCTCATGTTCACAGCCAAAGCAGTTTGGGGCAAGGAGGCTTTCCATTCCCCATGACCAATTACGCCACATAAAGAGGGGGTGGGGGAAGGCAGGAGAGATGGGACAGAAAGAAGTACAGTTACATAATACTGGTTGTACCTTGAACCTAGAATTTTACAGGGTAGTTTTGCTTTACAGTGGTAGTGCGCAGTTTTGCTATTCGGGGAAGCATTTGAAAAATATATACATTAATTATATACAGTCAAACCTTGAGATAAGAATGGCTCTTCTTAAGAAAAACTTGAGATACATCTGGAAATCTCAGAACAAATCAGGTTCGCAATACAGTGGTACTTTGGATAAAGTCCGATTCAGATAAAGTAGCGGTTTTCATGCACACGTGATGCATCACATAAAGTCCAAAACCGCTAAAAAAATGGACGTTATCCAAGGTATTTGGTATAGGAACCTCAGATAAAGTCCATTTTTGGACGTTATCCGATGCATCGCCCATTTGATTCAGATAAAGTCCAAAATCGGATAAAGTCCAAACTTGTGGAAGGGAATTTGGACTTTATCCGAGGTTCTACTGTACAAATTTTTAATAGGATTTTTTCGAGACAAGAAATTCAATGCATCCCTATGGGAAATTGCCTTCAATGCATCCCTATGGGAAATTCAAGATAAGAATTTTTCAAGATACAACCAACCTCTGCAAATGAATTAAATGAGGTTTGACTGTATATTAAGGGCCAAGGTGTCCCTACCAGTGATCATCTTTAATGGGATACACAGGAGAATTGAAGTAGGCATGACAGAAATTTCCTACTTCAAAATACCAAATGAAGCAAGATCCCCAACTTTTTTGAGTTATGCAAAACCGCTGCATAGAAATAGTAGCTATTTATCATATTTCATATTAAATTCAATATTAAATAAAGCAAAGCAGTACAGTATATAAAATCCTAAATCTATATTTTAGGTCAGTAACCCCCATATATCTGAACAAATATGCATAACATTGGTTTATGAGGCCACACTTTCCCATGAATCAGTGTAATGTAGCTAGGTGATGATAAATGAAACAGGATGGGGCATAAAGATTAATCTGGTTTGGTTATGCTCTTTTTGGGGAGGGGGGTTTCCCTTTCCCCAACCCAATTCCATTTTGCAACACTATTCCTAAGGAAGGAGATACTAACTGCAAAACAAGGCACACAATTTTTTAATCCCAAAGTTTTTGAATTTGGCCTGATAAAGTATCATATTGTTAAGACATTCAGGTTTTGGATTTTAAACTAATGTGCTAAAATGTTGCCACTAGGTGGCAATAGTCTAAACTGATTAAAACAATGGTAGGTGGAATTGCGACCTGCTACATATTTCCAAAAATCAAAATTTATGAATTTGCTGAAAAGAGAACACAGATATTTAAACCCATATTTGTCCTCCGTTATCACTGCAATAGTTCAGAATCTCCGTACAAAATACAAAACCTACAACCCCAAGCATTGGAAGAAATCCAGTTGTAGGTCACAACTTCAGTAGGCTCATTAAATCAATTTAGTTGCGTCTTGCAACTGGATTTCACTCATTATACATCTTACTGAATAGTCTGTACAGGATGATTGAGTTACATGTTAACATTTTAAATTCAATTTCTCATTTAGATTGTGTTTGTTGCTAGCTGGCATGGAACTCGGTGTCAAAAACAGACATGTCATTCTGATTTGAATCATCTGTTAGAAAATAGTAAAAAGTGGAAAACATTGGAAAAGAAACCACATGGGGAAGAGACTTGCCTCAAAATCCAGTCAATTGATGTTTGCTTAAAAAGCTCGACAGATTCAGCTTGGCAACGTCCTAAGGTAAGGTAAGTTAATTTTTGGTACTCCAGATATTTTGGATTTCAAGTTCCTTTGAACTACAACTTCCAGAATCCCCAGCCTATATTGACAATTATAGTGCCATGGAAGTTATGGTCCAAAACATTTGGCGTGCCAAAGGTTCACCACCCTTGGTTCTAGAGCTGCCTTCAAGAAATGAAAGAAACCAGCACGTAGAGAATCTTAAACCAACTTTTTGGTGACTGAGCAGTAAGTCATCAATAAGCTGAAGACTCTCTAAACATATATTTCTCGAACCATTTTTTGGGAAGAAGGCCTTACAATATTGTTGAGCTTTTTAAAAAAAACACCATAAATCTATAACATCCTGAGGCATCTTTTCGACACATGGGCTCTTTGTTTAAATAATTTTAAAATTGTGAATTACAAGAGCTTTAACAGATTATTTCATTGTTTGTTTTTTACAAGGCCAACACGGTTAAATCTGGATGCATTTGTACTTGGCTTCATACTCCTGGCTGATAGATTTCAAAATGAATGCAATCAACTGTGATACATACCCACTTGTGTTACAATTCCCAAAGCTGAAGCAGGAAGATAGTTCTAAAATGAAGTAAACTTTTATAATTGCAACATATTAGGTCAAAGTCTTATGAAACCTCCGTCAAGACTAAGGGAATTATGTTGATCTGGGAAAGAAAAACAGGGCCCTCTATGAAAATAAGCCCAAAATGATGATTTCACTGCCAGCAAATGACTGTTCCAATCAAGCTCAGAAATGTCAGCAGTTAATGTGCAGTAAAAGCATGTAAGGCCTTCCCCGCACTGTAGTAGCCTCCGCCACGAAGGCATTTAAAATATAGGAGGATATTGGCTTATAATCTTTTACAATGCAAGTACAGTGGTACCTAATACAACAACTTTAATCCGTTCCACGGGGCTCATTGTTGTACAAAACAAGTGTTATATGATACATGCATCGTATAGCGATTTTCCCTATGGGATGCATCGTACAACAAATTTTTTTTTGGCTAAGTCGTTTTTCCCATTGAAAAATTGTGGTATGATTTTTTTCCATAGGGAAAATTGTTATACGGGACACCATTCCCCCGCCCCCAAACCTAATTGTTCTGCGATTTCATTATTATATGGGGCAATTGTTGTATGAGGTTCCACTGTACATATAAACATTGCCTTACATTGCAATCCAAAGGCCCCCAAATCCATGTTAAGCTTAAGACGATACTTAAGCAGGTAAGCTGTGTATGTTGTCCATTGCAGATTTTGAGAGCCCAATGATAGTTTAGTACTTCTTGTGCATTATGTTACCAATAATAGCTGCAACAGTTAGCCTACTTGAGCAACAGAAAATGAAAAAGTTCAGAGTGCTAGATTAAGTTTTATTTGCTTCTATGATTAGTGCACAGAGGTCAGATGTTTTCATTTTCTCCAGACAAGTCTTGAATGTAAAGGCTAGTAAAATAAAAGCAAGACGAAAGAATGTGAATTGTTTGAAGCATTAACTGAAATTGTCCTGTGACAGCAAGCATGGTCTACACCCGCTGATACACACCTTACCTTATTCTGATTTAAAACATTCAATCCTTCACTCTGAATACAGGAGAGTAGCTTTCTTCTGTTTACATAGGTGAAGACCTCCCTTGCTTAAAAGCCAGTCTTATCTGATGCTAGGGTGTGGTGCTCACCTCCATTTACAGCCAAAGAGCCAGGATAGAAATGCAATAAATAAATAAAGCACTGTCTGCGTCTGCAGACATTTCTGTGGTCATGTGGCAGGCATGATTGTATGCCAAAGCATATGGAGTGCTGTTATCTTTCCTGCTGAAGCAGTACCTATTTATCTACTTGTAATTTCTTGCTTTTGAACAGCTAGGTTGGCAGGAGCTGGGGCAGACGGAGGGTGCTCAGTCTTTTGTACAGCACTCGGGTCTTGAACTGCTGACCCGCCAACCTTCCGGTCATCAAGCTCAGCATCTTAACCACTAAGCCACCATGACCTCTTTCTGTCTACATAGCATCATCATAAACTATGCCTCATGCTACCACAGTAACCAGAGGTAGTGAGTGACATCGCAGTACAATATTGTTCTAGCTCCGTAGCATTAAATTTCTTGTTTTAAAATAGGGCACAACCTGGCACTTTATACTCATTGTTTATCCCTAGTAGAACAATCCAGTTGGCATCTGTCACAGCGTGACCAAGAAACACAAGTTTGAATGGGTCTACACAAATAGAAGCATCCTTGACTCTGAAATGAATAGATTTGCCAATCTCCGTACAAGATGGAGATGCTGCAGTTGCCCCCTCTCCCCCCACTTGCCTGAATGGGATTCTTCCCAGCTTGGATGGGGTGGAGTGGGGAAGGGAAATGCACACACATTAAGGGAGCAGTTTTGTAACTTGGACCTGGCTCTCTCATTGGAATACCAGATATTAGCTGTGGCCAGGTCCATCTATTACCAGCTTAGACAGATTGCCCAACCATGGCCATTCCTCACAACCCTAGAGGTTGCTGGTTTTAAAAACTGATTACTGTAATGATGTCTATGTGAATACAGAAGCTTGGCATGGAAGTTGCAACAGGTGCAGAATGTGCCTGCCATGCTAATCACTGGGATTCATAAATTTGATTGTGTCTCCCCAGTTCTGGCAGGGCTGCACTGTTCCAAGTCCCAAAGTTTTGATGTTAACATTCAAAGCCCTGAACAGTATGGGATCTCACTACCTTTCGGAGTGCCTCTTCTGGGAAAACATTTAGCCATGCTCCCCAGTCCGCTCAGGGCCCTGATGTTGTGGATTGCCACCCCAAGAGATTTGAAAAGTTTGCAACATGAAAACATGCCTTCCTTGGTGGTAGTTGATGGAATGAAAAAAAGACCTGGAGATTTGTCATGCCCTGTCACTTCAGGCCTTCAAAAAGGCAATAAAAACTATAACCTTTAAAGAAACCTTTTAAAACATTCTTCCCATGAGTAGGGTTGGGAAGGATGGGTTTGCTATGATTTCAACATGAGTTTTAATTATTTCAAGTTGTTGCTGGGCACTGCTGTCTTATTGGTATTTTATTGTTATTTTATTTATATTCTTCCTTATATTTTGGGATATGAGATGGATGGGTTATTGTTTATTTTAGATGTGGATCACTTTATTGGGTATTATTGTTGTAACTGGCCATCCTGAGTTGTGTTCATCACTAAGACAAGCAGGCTATCAATGTCATAAATATATGCAAAAATAAGATCAAACACATTGGGGGCAGCTAACATTAAACCTTCCACATTACACAAGTTGAGGGGCACAGAATACGCTGATGTAGGTGTGAATTTGTCAATTCTCCTCTCTACTGGCTAAAAAAACTGTGTTGGTGCAAAAAAAACCATTTTCTCAGTCCAGTATTGTCTACAGGGCCACTGTTGTTGTTGTTCTTATTGTTGTTTGAGAAGATAAGAAAAACAGGGACTTATAGGGAACTCCTCCCACAAACAGTATTAATGGAGGAGGGGCTATGGGATAGCCTTAAAGTAAAGTTTTCCCTTGCACGAAAGCCAGTCGTATCTGACTCTAGGGTTCAGTGCTCATCTCTGTTTCAAAGCTGAAGAGCCAGCGCTGTCTGCTTCTGCAGACGATTCCATGGTCATGTGGCGGTCATGACTAGACACCAGAGTGCACCAAACGCTGTTACCTTCCCACCAAAGTGGTCCCTATTTATCTACTTGCAATGTCTTGCTTTAAGGACTGCAAAATTGTCCACCCCCGGGGGGGGGGGAGTCCATGTGGCCTAGGCACTGAATATCCCACCCATATTCTATTGTGACCTAGGCATAGAAGCAGGGATAGAAATGCGATAGAAATACAGTGGTACCTCGGATAAAGTCCGATTTGAATAAAGTCGCAGTTTTCATGCACATGTGATGCATCACATAAAGTCCCAAACCGCTAAAAATGGACTTTATCTGAGGTGTTTGGTATAGGAGCCTCAGATAAAGTCCATTTTTGGACGTTATCCGATGCATCGCCCATTTCATTCGGATAAAGTCCAAAATCAGATAAAGTCCAAACTTGTAGAATGGAGTTTGGACTTTATCCGAGGTTCTACTGTAAGCTATTCTCCACATTTTGGGTGAAGGTTTGTACAAATGAGGGGCATGCTTGTATCATTCCTCTCATTCCTTGAATGAAGCAAGCCCAGGAATTCAGCAACAGCTTTTTAGCAGCTTTTCCTAAGAAGCACTAGGCAACATGACTGAAGAAAGAGAGAAGCAGCCACTACAGTTGCTCGTTCTATCACAGCCATACCACAGAACGAACAAGGGAGCTAGATGCAGTGAGAAAAACAGAGTGAACACAATGTAGTAGGTGAAGATGTTCCTGTGAGAGAGAGAAAGACAAAAGGAATTGGGTACTAAATCAGAGGGAAATGAGTTATTGTGCACAACTGGGGAAAACCAAAAGAAAGGGAAATTAATCCAATACTTTACAGCTAGCCTATGTCAGAGATATCTGATGCTATGTTAACTGTCCTTCTAAGGATGTGGATAGGTAATTATATCTACAGAACATTAGAAGCAACTTTCCCCCTCAGTGATAGTGTGGTAGTAGTTTAGCTGTGCTTATTCTAGGAAGTCATGCTAATTTAGACAAAGGCATCTTCTACATCAATCCATTTTAACTTTATTTATTTTATTCATTCTTCAAATTTCTATTGCCACCCAACTTGGCAACGACTCTGGGCGGCTAACAACAATTAAAAGCAACATCAAACTAATTAAATAGCCCATTAAAATTCTAAATAATTTACCCACTCACCCCATCTTTGGACTTTTATTGTTTCTCCTTTTTAAAGAACTACTTTATTCCGAATTATATATTGTTTCTCCTTTATAACAAACTACTGTACAGTATTCTGAGTTATATAGCATCAAGCATTTGGTGTTGGTTAAACTTTTAGCTCCATGTGAGCGTATCTTCTTGGAGTTTCCAATAAAATAACTGTGGAAAAACCTAGAAAGTAGGAATAATTTAATTGCCAGTCAAGGCCAAAATGAAACTTGGAGAACAAAGTTGAATGGCAAGTATTGCTGACTTGCTAAAGAATCTTGTACACGTTCTTTTAACATTGGAAAAGAAATATGGAAATCACCTTTTGGGATCTCGGTAGCACCCCTTTGTGGAACCCTCTACAATACATTCTACTAGGATATCATCTTTCCTGCACTCCTTTTTGACTCCTGGCAAAGATATTTCTTTTCTCTGAGGCATTTTAAATATTATGACTGTTTTTATATGTTTTCTTCTACTGTTTCCCCCATTGTATTACATTTTATTGCATTTTATTTTACTTTTTCTGTAATCCACCCAGAAAACATTCATAAACATAAACATTGAGAACATAATAAAATAATTCTGGTTAGATAATATACGTGTATTACTTTGTCCAGTGAGGTAAACTTAACAGAGTTCTGTGACGCATCAAAGATTCTCCCATTTATCATGGCATAAACTTTTGTAGGCCAGAACAAAACTTGAGAAAATAGGCCTTATTCCATGAACGTTTATGCTGTGACCAAAAATGCCATTAGGCATTTTGTTGATTTTCTTATAATAAACTAACACAGCTACCTGTCTGCCACTGAAACAACAAAGACTTCAACCCATAAATACATAGCTGTCAAGTATCCCATTTTGGCCGGGAAATTCCCATATTATAACCCTCTTTCCTGCCACCCATATTTCCCCATAAATCTCCTGTATTATTATTATATTTATTACTAGCAGATTTTGCCCAGCAGTGCCGGGCTGTTTTAAATTGTTTTGGAAGGTGTTTTTTTAATGTGTATTGTTATATAAAAAAAGATGTAAAATTGTGTTGGATAGTAAAGGGTTTGGTTTTCTTTTCTTGAATAAATGGTGCCGGGCTGTTTTAAAGGGTGATGAAAGGTTTTGTGATTTTTAAAATGTTTATTTATATGCATGGGCTGTTATAAACTGTGATCAGCTTTTTTTGGTTTGTTTTTTGGGATTAAAAAAAGTAAGAAAGGATGATAAAAAATTTTACAATTATTTTTTTTAACCAAATAATGTTTTACTATGAATTTTTTTTATAGTTGTACTTTGGATAAAAATTTAAAAAATGTGTAAGTATATGTTTTTTCAAATTTGATATTTTTAAAATGTTTTGAAATGTTGTGTTTGGTTGTTGTTGTTTTTGAGTGAAAACTGAACACAGGATTTTAGAAATGTGTGAATCATTTATGTGAATATTTTTGACTGTTTTTTCTCCTGTGGCCTCTGGGTGGTGCTGTTCAGGTTTTCTTTTGCTTTGACTTTTTCTCTACTGGCCTCTCGTTGTCACTTCTTCTGGTAAGTAGTCTCTTTCTTTCCTCATTTCATTTCTGGACGTCGTGGAGTGAGGACGTGGGGGTGAGTTGTCTTGTTTAATTTCTCTGGGTTTTTTTTTGGGGGGGGGTTTCTGTGTGTTCTGTCTTGTTCTTATTTTTGGTTTTGATTTTGACTATTTTTGAATGTTTTTGATTCTGATTTTTGTGTTTTATTTTTGGGGTAAGTAAAGTCAGCGGGAGGAGCGCTGTCTGCTGGCTTTCCTTGCCTGGGAATGGGTTCAATGTGTGTGTGTGTGGGGGGGTTGGGGGTTGGGAGGGTTTAACGTGACCTTGACTTGCTGGCCAGACCGCGTTAAATCCTTGTGTTGGGGTGGGTATGGGGATTCTTTTATTTATTTATATGTATGTTTTTTTTACAGGGGGCTGGCCAGTGCCTTGCCGTAGCCTGGGTTTGGGGGGAAGAGGGGGGTATCCCCTCCCCCCAATCTATGGGCTAGCTTGGGCAGGCCTCCGAGGCTGTGGGGGAAAACATAGTTTTTTCCCGTTGCCTCACCGAAGCAAGGGTGGTGGTGGAAGAGAGGGGTATCCTCTTTCCCCACCCCCCATGCTACAGAGGAGGAATTGTTTCGCTTTCAAGGGAGGGGGAGGCAATGATGCCTTCACCCTCCCTTGAAAGCGAAACACTTACTCGGAAAGTAAAGGTACCGGGCAGAGCGCCGTCCGGTGCCTTTCCTTTCTGGAGGAATTGTTTTGCTTTCAAGGGGGGGGGCAAAGGCATCATTACCTCCCCCCCTTGAACTTCCTCTGTTGTTGTGGTTTTTTTCCACCCGGCTCAACTTTTGTTGAGGCCGTTGGTGGTCTCACCGTGTCTTTGGCGGGGTAGCATGGAGGAGAGGGAGTCCCTCTCCTCCCCGTTGCTCCGTGCAAGAAGGCCAGTGGGTGTTTGCGTGGCTTTGAGGCTCTGCATCCGCCTGCAGTGGACTTGCGCTCCCAGTGTGTTTTTTATTTTTATTTTTCGCGCGCTGGCTTACTCAGCGTTCTGTGCGCTCATGGCGTGCAGGACGCTGGGGCTTGTAGTTTTGGGTTTGTGTTTACCATTTGTGCAGCGGTTTTTTTTCCTGCGGCTTCATTTTGATTGGCCGAGGCGCGTTTCCGAACGTTCCTTTTGCTCGCGCCTCTCAGCCTGATTGGCTGTGGCGTGGCCCAAGGAACGTTGGGAAATTGAGTCCTTTCTTTTTGTTTGCAGCCAGGGGGCTCCTGCCCCACTGGCGCCAAATTCAACCCAACAATTACCTCCGAACCCCAGTCGGGTGAGTGCATGGAGGCTCGGTCGGGGCTAGTGGGGCCTGGTGCCACATCCCAATGGTTAACGCACAGATTTATAGGTATAGATTTATTATTATTTTTATATAAAACAAAGGTGTCATGGAGTATGTTCCTCATAACAGAGCCAGGGTGGAGGGGTGTTAGGCTCCCCCCAAGGGGGGGGAGGAAGCACCCCCTAGGCACTCCCCTTAGCACTACTGCTGCCCCTCACAGGGAACAATACAGCAGGCCACCCCCATAGGCAAGCCTCAGCTGCAGTGGAAGAGATAAATATTGTAATTTTAAGTCCCTTTCCCCACTCGCTCCCACATCATTTCATAATATGGTGATTTTTTTATGGAACTGTTTTTTACTCTTATATCAGTTAATTGTCTACTGTCTTAGCCGTGTGTACCTCAATTTCATTTTTAAAAAATCTGTGTTTAAGACAGGAACACGGAAATATCCTCTTTATGTTGTATGCAAATATACTTGAAGCCGATTGGCTCATTGTCTCTTCTCTCTCCTGGGAAAGAGGGTTTTAAAGGGAAGAGACAATGAGCCAATCGGCTTCAAGTATATTTGCATACAACATAAAGAGGATATTTCCGTGGTCCTGTCTTAAACACAGATGATGTGGGAGCGAGTGGACAGAGGGACTTACAATTACAGTATTCATCTTTTCTACTGCAGCTGAGGCTTGCCTATGGGGGTGGCTTGCTGCATTTTCCAATTCCAATTTTAATTTATACCCTGCCTTTCTCAGGCCGAAGCTGACTCCCCGTGAGAGGCAGTAGTGGTGCTAAGGGGAGTGTCTAGGGGGTGCTTCCTCTTCCCCCCAGGGGAGCCCAACACTCCTCCTCCCTGGCTCTGGTGGCTCCTCCTCTTCTAGGCTCTTGGATGTGCCTGGATTGTGGGGAGGAGGGGGCGTGGCCTTGTGGGGAGGGCCGTGGCTCAAAATTTCCCTTATTTTCAAATCCAAAACTTGACAGGTATGCATGAATACCCTATTGAATAATATTATCTATCTTCCACTAGCCTTGTTCTAATGCCTGTGCTCTTTAAAGATAATAGCAAACCAAAGTATCTTCTATTGGCACCCTTTTGTCAATAATTCATTCCTTCTCTACAATGGATCGCTGTCTTCTTTTTATGTTCTCTTGAGCTATTTTCAAAGTACTTTACAGCATACATGTCTAGTATAATTATCTAATGGTCAAATTAATTCACCCCACTTTGGCTACTTAATTTTTATTACCACTGATTACATATGCTTTTTAAAATTGCTACTGTGCGTAGTTTACCTTTCCTCGAAGAAGGAATCATTAAGAAATTTGTGGCTGAATATCTACGGGCTTCTAAACTAGATTATCTCACACTCAAAAGAGAAGGGAAGAGAAAGGGAACAGGAAAAAAAACTACACTCTGGTAATAATTGTGCACATCATGTTACTTTTGCCAGAGGCAGGTGTTTAGGTTGTAATTGTTGGCAACTATGGGAGCTTCTGGCTTCTGGAAATGTTCAAAACTGCTGTAGTTTCTGTCAGATAAAAATAGTTATAATCGTATAGTCATTATCACATTCACACATATTTCCATTCTTAAAACATGCTTTCAAAAATGAAAGACGAACACTGTAAAGAGTCTAATCTAGTTTTTGAGCTCCTTAAGCCTTGACGTGAGATGGATCATACAAGAAATATATTCTTGGAAGCATAGGCAAAGGTAGCTCTTGCTTGAAAGTCATTTGTATCCTACTCTAAGGTGCAGTGCTCATCTCTATTTACAGCCAAAGAGCCAGCACTGTCTGCATCTGCAGATGTTTCCGTGGTCAGGCATGACTAGACTCCAAAGGGCACGGAACACTGTTACCTTTCCTGCCAAAGTGGTACCTATTTATCTACTTGTAATTTCTTGCCTTTGAACTGCTAGGTTGGCAGGAACTGGGACAGAGACAGGAGCTCACTCCACTGTGCAGCACATGGGTCTGGAACTGCTAACCTGCTGACCTTCAAGTCATCAAATTCAGCATCTTAAGCACTGAACTACCACAGTCCCTTTCTTGGAAGCATAGATTAATGTAATTGTGTCTAGCACAGGAATGGTATACAGTTTGTGACTTCAAGAATATGTGACCCAATCGGAATTGGGTCTGATTTCCTGCTCCAGAGGCTGCCAGGACCAATTTTCACAAGATGATAAAATAATAATAGTAATAATAACCTAACAGAGAGGAAAGAAGGAAAAGGAAAACCATTGCATTCAATAGTTAGGACATGCATGTATTAGTATAAATAGAAACTTCAGCAGACTTGATTAGTCTGTGCAAACAATAACAGGTAAACAAACAAGGGGCTTATTTCCATGGAAGCAGTAAAGCCTGCACAACATACCCCCTTAGCCACTGCCCTCAGCCCTTTCCCCCACCAAGGGAGGGAGAGCTACTGGCTGAAGATTTCTTCAATTCTATTTTCATAGACTGAGTCTCGGCTCGAGGCTCGAATTGGGTCTGATTTCCTGCTCCAGAGGCTGCCAGGACCGGCTTCCCGCTTTTCATACCTTTAGACACAGGGATTCGGGTGGGTGTAGGTCTCTGGGATGACCCATCTTGTCCTGTCTGCAAGGCAAAGAAACGAGGACAAGCAATGTCACACAAACAGTGATGTAGTGATGAATTGCCTCTCTGCCTACCAAGTGTGCAAGGCAATGTACAGCTTTTTTTTAATAAAAGGAAACAAATTAGAACTCGTGCATCCCCATCTCTCTAAAAAAAAGAGGGTGCAAATGCAAAACAATCCAGAAGAAAGCAGGTAAGGTAAAGGTAAAGGTCGCCCTTGCTTGAAAGCCAGTTGTATCCAACTCATACCTGTCAACCTTCCCGATTTGGCCAGGATTACCCCGTAAATTGATGTCGATTGACGTCATAACCCGGCCCCCGCTGCCAAAACCCCGTAATTTGGCAGCGGGGGAAACGCTTTCCGCGCATGCGTGGAAGGGTTTTACCCCTTCCACGCATGCGTGGAAGCGCTACGTCACTTGCGTAAGGGCTGCACAAGCGGCGTAGCACTTCTGCGCATACGTGGAATGGGTAAAACCTTTCCACGCATGCGTGGAACGCAACCTGCGCACAAGCGATGTGCGCAGGTCCCGTTTTTCCGGAGCCGCGGGTTGACAGGTATGATCCAACTCTGGGGTTCAGTGCTCATCTCTGTTTACAGCCAAAGAGCCAGTGCTGTCTGTGTTTGCAGATATTTCCAGGGACACGTGGCAGGCATTCCTAGACACCAGAGTACACGGAATGCTGTTTACCTTCCCGCCGAAGTGTTCCCTATTGATCTACTTGCAATTTCTTGCTTTTGAACTGCTAGGTTGGCACGAGCTGGGACAGAGATGGGAGCTCACTCCATCATGCAGTACTTGGGTCTCAAACTGCTGACCTGCCAACCTTCCAGTCATCAAGTTCAACATCTTAATCATTAAGCCATTGCAGTCTGACAACCTGACTATTTGGGTGGTAGATACAGAAAGGTCCTACATAGAATGCACACTATCCCATCCCTTCTTGTTAGTAAGACACTTGAAAAACATCTTTGACAACAATCCCAAATGAACAACAGAAAGAAGGCAGAAATCTTGTTCAGTTTTCCTTTATCTTAAGATTCCATTAAGCGGCTTCTATGATTGAAAAATACTTGTCTTTCATTTTTACCAGTGGGTCATCAACCGTGTTTTCAGTTAGATGTGGCAACTGTGGGTTTCATTAAGCCCATCAGAAATAATTTAAATAGTGGGAAAATGAAAGCATATTAATATAAAGGGCAGGCAAAAAGTGAAATAAAAAGAACAACTCTTAAATAATGGTTTGCTTTCTCACACAAAATTAGTATAGCTCCCCCACCACCAACACCACTATCTTGGTAAGATTATGCTTTATTGCCTTCCCACAAATATGTCCCACCAACAGCTGAGAAATCCCTCTCGGGTTTTTTTAAAATTTAAAATAAGCTTATTGTTGCTATGTGCCTTCGTGTTGTAACCTGACTTACAGTGGCCCTAACAGAGCATTCAAGGTGAGGTATTTATGGAGTAGTTTTACCAGTTCCATACCCTCAGTAAGTTTCCATGGCCAAGCAGGGATTCAAACCCAGTCTCCTGAGTCTGAGTCCATCACTCTATTTACCACATCACACTACGTATCCAAGTAATAATAATAATTTCATGTCAGAGATTAGTCTGGGTTGAAAGGAGTTTTGTGGAGAAACTCCACTCAGGGGACGCCCAAATGAGGCTCCTTTCGTGTCCCCAAGTGCAGCACTCAGGTATCGAAACCCGACCTTCCAGTCTTCAAGCTCAACATTTTAACCACTAAGCCACCGGAGGAGCTGCATCCAAGTAATAACTAATACAATTCAAGGTTACATAAGAATATGAGTTGTAAAGCTGATCTATGCTTAGTTCAGGTTCCAACTCTCCCCCAGCTATGTTCATTAGGTGGCTTTAGGAAACTGCTCCTTTGTGATTTTAAACCTCTCCTCAATCTCTAGTGTACAGATAATTTCAGGTCTCCCCATGCATCCCCGGAAGGGTATGTTTCAAGACTTTCCATATACTGTATACTTGAAACCATGGATAATAGTGAACCCTATATTTAACACATATTCCTGAGTCATAGAATGGAGAGAGCAAGCAAAGCAATCGTACTTATATACCTCCCCGTAGTGCTTACTACACTCTCTGGGCAGTTCACACGTTAATTAGCATTTTGCCCCCAACATGCTAGGTACTCATTTTACTGAACTTGGAAGGATGGAAGGCTGAGTCAACCTTGACCCCCTGGTCAGGGCTGAACTGACAACCTTTGGGTTACAGGACAGCAGCTTAACCACCACACCACCAGGGGTTTCACATGCCTCTGTCATTCTACATGAGAAATATCAAAATATCTGCTTCCATTCCTTGTAAACATTACACTGAACACAGTGGCCTCTAGTAGTCACCTCTGTTAATGTGCCATAGAAATACACATACAGGGTATATTATGTATTTCAGAGATTTTTCTTGAATATTTTTAGAACTGTGGACAAGTGAAATTGTAGATACTGAAGGCATGGATAAAGGTGTGACCTGTACTTCATAGGACTGCTTTTAGGATTACTACAGGATTATCAGAGGGAGGAGTGGTTAAGAATATGTTTGTTTCACATCTAAATGTTAAATAAATAACTTCACATTTCATCAACCACAGAAAGCCATGGTTTTTCAAGGTTTGTAGTAAAATTCCCCAAAATATGCCTACATTTGAAGCAATCCATTAAAATGTGTATGTCTGGGGAAATTTACAGAAAAATACTTTTAACTCCACACAATTTTGGGTAGATGACACTGAAAACTTAAAATCTGGTAGAATAACCAGGACAACACAAACCTAACAATGGAAGAATGAGAACTTAACAAGAATAGAGTTTACCAGATTCATCTTTGAAGCTCACCAACCTAATCCCCCTTCCAGATGTGACACCTTCCAGATGTTTTGGACTGCTGTTCCCATCAATCCTTGCCAATACAACTAAAGGTGAAAAATATTTCAAACTGCAATCCAGCAGCAACTGCAGAGCTACAGTTTGTCTGCCTGCTTTACACATTTGAGTGATGGGCAAGATAAAGAATTTAAATTTATTTATTATTTATTAGTTCAATTTCTTCACCGCCCAGCCCACTCTTCCAATTTTAAAAAAACCCTCTGATTATCTGCATTTTCCATATTTATTTACCTATTTGTTGCATTTTAATACTATCTATATCACCTGCAGAATATGACAAATCCCCCCGGGGGTGGGGGTGGGGGGAGAAGTCTGCTAGAATTGGATCTTGTGACCCTATTAGTTCATGCTGCACTTCCTGATTCACAAGTGGGAAGGCAAGAACAGATATAGATAAATATACAGAGAAATGAAGAAATACATCTGAAAAAAGTAAAAAGAGAGAGGAGGTAACAATAACTGGACCAGAAAATGTACCCCCTGCACTGACTAGGATGTTACAGAATGAGCAATAGGAATGGGATTTATTTTATTTTTTATTTCTAGGACTACAAATCCCACAATTCTCTATTCTTGGAATTTTACCTATTTATACATACTTTAAAAGTAAAGTTTCCTTGCTCGAAAACCAGCCGCATCTGACTCTAGTGTTCGGTGTGCATCTCCATTTTTAGCCACTGTCTGCACCTACAGATGTTTCTATGGTTGTGTAGCAGGCATGACTAGACACCGGAGTGCATGGAATGCTGTTACCTTTCCCACCAAAGCAGTACCTATTTATCTACTTGCAATTTCTTGCTTTCAAACTGCTAGGTTGGCAGGAGCTAGAACTGGCGGGTGCTCATTCCGTCGTGTAGCACTCAGGTCTCAAACTGCTGACCTTCTGATTTTCTGGTTTTAAAGTCCACCATCTTAATCAATAAGCTGCTGCAGTCCCTATACACACACTTTACAGTCACCTAAATGTAGAACACTTGAGAGAAGAGGTCGAAACTGTAAGACTTTGAAACTTGGCTAGATAAGATAGATAAATCTTTAGAAATTTCTCGGTTGCTATATATCAACTCGAATAAGGCATACCCCTTAATTTAAAACAGCTACAGAAACACCAGTTAAGATAGTACCATACAGTACAATTTAAAAACTTAAAAACTTAAAAATTTTAAAATTTCAAAATTTTAAAATTTCAAAATCCTAAAATCCTAAAATTTAAAAATCTAAAAAAATCTAAAATTTTAAAATAAGATAAGATGACTTCCGAGTCCAGAGTTTCCATTTAAGGCCAAAATTGCTCTGGAGAAGAAACTTGTTGAGAGGGCTCGTTTTACCTTCATTGTTCTACATCTCCGTCCCGATGGCAGAAGCTCAAAGAAGCAGTGGCCAGGATGCGATGGGTCTCCGACTATATCTAATGCTTTTCTGTGGCACCTGATGGTGAAAATTTGTTCTAAAGTGGAGAGTGGACAGCCGATGATACTCTCCGCTGTTTTAATAATTCTGTGCAACTTTATCCTATCCCGATGAGTACTACTCCCATACCACACACATAAGCCATAAGTGAGCACACTCTCAATAGCGCAGCGATAGAAGGCAAGCAGCAGCTTTTGTGGAAGATGGTTTTTCCTTAGAGTTCTCAAAAAATACAGTCTCTGCTGCGCCTTCTTCTCAAGCGTCCTTGTGTTGGCACTCCAGGACAGATCCTCCTGTATCTCAATGCCCAGAAATCTGAACGTTGCTACCCTCTTCACACAGGTTCCATCAATCTAAAGTGGCTGGACATGGGTTCTCTGCCTCCTAAAATCCACCACAATCTCCTTCCTTTACCTGGTCCAGTGCTAGCAGACAGCTTTCTTTCAGAACAGAAGCACTTGCTCAGCATTCATCCTTGCTAAGCCTCAAATCCTTACAGCAGGGGTCCCCAAACTACGACCCATGGGTCAGATTCAGCCCCTGACACCAATTCATCCGGCCCATGCTGCCCTCACCGCTCCTGGAAGTGGAAGTAAAGCACGCCCACACATGCACAGAATCCTGCTGCAAATGCACCCGTGGCTGTTGTAAATGCATATATTCTGACTTCCTTCAATACTCCAATTAAACATGTCCCATGGTCTAAGATGATCTTCAAATATGATTATACATTTTAAGCACCCCAGACTCAATAAATTGCTCTACATTGGTTCAATTCGTTATTTATGTTTCAGTGTAAGGAACGGGGACGTGTTTCTGAGGGTGACAGGTAAGGCTTTGCAAAAGAGCTAGCTGGTTACTTTAGACACCAAATACAAATCTCACAAATCATATCTTATTTATTTATTTCCCCCACCTGTTGTGTCTAAACGTTATTTACGCTTATTGCTTTAAGTTGTGTTTGCTCTTAAGTCTTTGCTATCTTTACGCCCTTTCTGTAAGGTGCCTAGTTCATATGTTTGCAATGTTCCTAATGGGTTTGCACAGGTTTCCCGCCTTTAGTCCGGGCAAATGTATCACTATAATTGCCGCTCATCTGTGTATTTTATATAGCTGCCTCGTCCGGTTTCCCCAGTTCTCCGATTAGTTCTGACTACGTTCTGTATGTTATGTTTGAGTCTGTTAACACTCCGAACTGAGCTATAATAAATATCCTGTTGGTTAACACTCGATCTGTTGTGGCATTGCATCTATAGCACGGACTCAACACCACCCCAACTAAAAATAATCCAAACTTGATAAAATCAGTAATAAACATTAACACAATATCATTAATCTATCATTGTACTTTAATGTACAAAGAAGATTTCTAAACAGTCTAAAACAGCAGCCATTTGGTTATGTTTTGTCCATTCCAAACTGGAAAAGTAATTATTAGGTAGAACAAAACGACTTCTATGTACATTTCAGTAATCACTACAATGGAGACTATGCCGCCAGAATCCTTGTTGAAATCATAAATGGTCAATTGTTGAAGCACTATTTTCCATCGTGTCTACCACTCACCAAGACATTCCCTTATTTTAAAGATTATCCCATGACTGCTTGTATGTTTGAACATGCAACATCCTTTTGGAAACATCCATTGGTTTTCAGAATAGGATATTGGCCTAAGAATTAATGCTAGAACATGGGAAAAAATTAACCAAAGTTATTTGGTTTGAGGAGGCAATTCAATGTCAAATGCAACAAAATGCAGGCCTCCACCAAACAGAGTCCCTTCAAATCAGGTGAAGAATGGTTGCCTTCAACTGGAAGACACTCGCGTGCATGGCCTCCTCCTGAATTCAAAACTTCCTTTACCCATTGTATAGAAATGTCACAGACAGTTGACTGACATGCCTTACTGCAGAATTATGAACATGGCCTGCATGCATCCATGTGTATCTATCTATACATTACACCTTTCACTGTTGTTTTGTGCTGTCAAGTCACTTCTAACTTATGAGGTCCCTATGAATCAGTGACCTCAAAAAGATTCTATAGTTAACAGACCTGCTCAGGTTTTGCAGTTCCAAGATATGATTTCCTTTATAGAGTCAATTCATCTCATACTTGGTCTTCTTTTCCTGTTGCCTTCAACACTTCCCAACAGTTCTGCCTTTTCCAGGGACTCTCATCTTGTCACGATATGTCCACATTAAGATAGCCACAGATTATTCATTTGTGCTTCAAGGGGGCATTCAGGTTTGATTTGCAACACTGTCTATCCTCTTTATGAAATTTACATTCTGCCTTTATTCCAACATGACTCCCAGTGTTCCTTTAAAAAAATATCTTAATAACATTCTTTATTCATTCTTTAGAAAGAAGAGAGTAAAAAAACCTTTAAGCCATTTGGGTACAACCTAGATCACATCCCTTATGAATATATATTGGAGGCAATGAATAGATTTAAGAGGTTAGACTTGACAGGCACAGTGCCTGGAGAACTATGGATGGAGGCTCATGGATGGAGGCTCATAACATAGAACAGGAGGCAGCAATTAGAACCATCCCAAAGAAAAAGAAATGCAAGAAAGTGAAGTGTCTGTCTGATGAGGCTTTACAAATAGCTGAGGAAAGAAGGAAAGCAAAAGGCAATGGTGGAAGAGAAAGCTTCATCCAACTGAATGTAGATTTCTAGAAAACAAGAAGTGTTAAGGAGACCATCTTAAATGAACAGTTTAAAATAATAGAGGAAAACAACAGAAGGGGAAGGACTAGAGATCTCTTCAAGAATATTGTTAAAATTAAAGAAACAATTAGGAAAAGGTGGCAAGAATACATAGAAGAACTCTACAAGAAGGACCTTAATGTTCCTGACAACCACAATGGTGTGATCGCTACCCTCAAGCCAGATATCCCAGAGTGTGAAGTCAAGTGGGCCCTAGAAAGTATTACTAACAAGAAATCCGGTGGAGATGATGATATTATTCCAGTTGGGCTATTTAAAGCCCTAAAAGATGATGCTATTAAAGTGCTGCACTCAATATGTCAGCAAATTTGGAAAATGCAGCAGTGGCCCCAGGATTAGAAAAGGTCAGTTTATATTCCAGTTCCAAAGAAAGATGATGCCAAAGAATGTTCAAGCTAATGTACAACTGCATTCATCTCACATGCTAGCAATGTCATGTTCAACATGGTATAAGCTAGGCTTCAGCAGTATATGGATCAAGAAATACCTGAAGCACACGCTGAGTTCAAAAGAGACAGGGAAACTAGAGACCAAATTGCCAACATTCACTGAACTTGATTTCCGACCTAGTACATGTCAGAGTGAAAATGGATCAAATCATTCATCAATCATAAATGTCACAGAGCAACTTTGGCCAGTTCACTTCCTCACAGCCTAAGTGATCGCATATTTTGTTCAGTCACACAGTTGAGTCTGAAGCTTCACAAGCCCATGACCCACAGCACACCAGGCTCTTCTATCATCTGCCATCCTCCTGAGTCTGCCCAGATCGATGCCCACTGCGTCAACGATGATGTCTAACCATCTCATCCTCTGTTGCCCCCTTCACCCTTTGCCTTCAATCTTTCCCAGTATCAGGGTTTTCTCCAGTGAGTCCTCTCTTCTCATTTGGTGGCCAAAGTATTTGAGCTTCAGCTTCAGTATCTGACCATCCAAGAAGCAGTCAGGGTTGATTTCTTTCAGGTTTGACGGATTTGATCTCCTAGCAGTCCAGGGGGCTCGTCTTCACTTTCTGCCATTAGGGTAGTGTCATTTGCTAACTTTTTGCCATCTGTCAGATCTACTTTGATTTGGATTCCTGCCTCATAGGCCCCTTCCAACTCAGTTTTCCATGATTCTACGATATTTATCCCCTCTGCCACTCTCACCAATCACACTTTACAGGTAAAGGCTTAGGGTTCCTTCTTGGGACAGCAGTGCAGTCTTTCTATCATGAAGTACAAATTAAACACCAAAGTAGTGTGATATGTGAATAGGTATGTTAGGTCATGGATGTATCTGGTTTGGTCTGGCCCATGGGCTGTGTATCCTTTTTTAGATGCAAGTCTCAACCATACCTGTCAACCGCAGCTCCGGAAAATACAGGACCTGTGCAAACGGTTCTGCGCAGATCGTCTTCTACGCATGCGTAGAAGGCAATCTATGTAGAAGGGATGTGCAGTACCTCTTTTCCCCCGCTGCCAATTCTGGGGTTTTGGCAGCTGCGGGTGGGAAATGGCGCAAATCGGTGCCGAAAATTGGGAAATCCCGGCCAATCCGGGAAGGTTGACAGGTATGGTCTCAACTATGTATAGATGCAGATTGTCATTTCTAGAAACCTGTGGTAAAATAGTTCCCTCTATTTCTGATGCTGAAGGTATGAGTGCCATTGTATATGTAGCCAAAGTGGCACTCCCCCCTCCCCAGAAATTGATGTCAGGGCCTGGGGAAATAGTTGAATTTACAGACATGATAAGCAAATGTTTGGGACATGAGAGTCTAGCAGTTCACACTGCCACATTTTGTTTCCACTAACTATCAGGCCAAGAACCATTTGATGGGCTCCTAGTACATATCTTACTGGACAAGGTGAAAGCGGAGGGCACACATCATACAACAATTCCAAGATCATTATCATTAAAAGATGCCATGCATTTGTGCCCCCCCACCACCAGTGCAGAACTTTGCACATATCCCTGTCAAATATCATTCTGTTGATTTCAGCTCAGTGTTCAAGTGCATCAAGATTTTTTAAAAATTCTGTTCCAAGTCATTAGCTATTCCACCCAGTTTGATAAGTACTCCCAGCACTCCCTAGTCCAAGTCATGAATGAAAACATTGAAGAGCACGGGGCCCAGGACTGAGCTTTGTGGTACCCAAGTGGTTACCCTCTCCCAGTTTGAGAAAGAAACAATTGATAAGCACTCTCTGAGTACAATTTTGTAACTAACTATTTATCCACCTAACACTTGTGCTATCTAGGCCACATCTAGTTAGCTTGCTAATAAGAATATCACGGGGCACTTTGTCAAAGGCTTTGCTGAGGTCAAGACATCTACAACATTCTCACTCTCTACCAAGGAAGTTACCCTCCTCCTTCCAATTTATTTTAAACCCCTCCAGGTGAAGTTCTTAATGTTATGTCCAAACATTCTTCCCTGTTCTTGTGAGGTGCAACCCGCTCTTTGTCAGCAGTCCATTTTCCAGAAAGCATAGCCTATCTGAATCTTTCATATCAGCACCAGCTTCATAGCTGGTTGTTCATCAAGAATATTTTCCTTTCCTTTTCTATTCTGATTCTGAGCATTGGTAGGATGGATGAGAAGTGAGCCACAAAGCTCTTGAGTTTCCTTCCCAGAGCTTCAAAGTCAAATGTAATTTCTTCCTCTTGGCTGCGTTATTTGTTCCCACGTGGATGAGAGGAAAGAGATATGCATCTGTGGGTTTTATGAGTGATGGCAATCCTTCCATCACATCCTTAATCCATCCTCCAGAGAGACAGCAGAATTCGTCGTTCCAAGGATTTTCCTGGCATATTTCAGTTTCAATCCCACACAGTAGGGAGTGTCCTACTACAATTACTCTTATTTTTTTGTAGGGTGTCAATTCATTGTCTCAGCTTTGCTGAGCTTCAGCCACTCCCATGTTCTCCCATGGGGTTCTACTGCTTGTCTTTTTCTGCATGCAGATTCCTCTTCAAGAATCTTAAAAGGTGATTTTGCAGTTCCACTGACAAAGATTGTCTTCTCCTTCTTTCTTCCTGTGACACATTCCCATGCAGCTTCCTCCACTGTGTTTGTTCCCGCATCAGTATCCCCATCCTCTGCTTTACCTTGTTGTTCTTCCACCATCAGTGCCTCCCTTGACTGCTGCAGCTCAAGAGTTCAATCTATGTAGTTGTTACCTTATAATCGTAAGCACGGCCATTTGCTTCTCCAGTTCTTTAACTTTTTCTTCCAACAGTGCAATCAATTTATACTAGCTACTTGTGTATGCTGTGTTGTTCTCGGGCACAAAGGCAAAGATTACGCGCACTTGGCTGTCACCACCACTGAAGAGTCTTTTCCCTTCATAATCTCTATTATGTTTTTGCTTCCATCTGTTTGTCTCTTAGTGAACCTTTCTTTTTATTGCCTGCCTTGGAGGCTGCTGGGAAAGTCCACTCATATATTATTATATCCAGAAACCCTCAATTTTAAAGGGAAAATGTTTATATTAAAAATGATTACAGGCCTTTCCCTCAGCCTACCCCACTGAACTCCCCTGTCAAACTTCTGTTTGCTCTCCCTGTTTGCTCATCCCTTGGAGTCTGTCTCAATTTTATTCCTCTGCTGTGTTCTGTTAGGAGTCAGCAAACAGAAATATAATCTATATCTATGATTCCTAACGTGGGGCACACACCCACAAGGGGGCAATTTGATTTTTAAGGGGAATATTCGAGAATGAGTTATTAACAGTGAATTCTTTGGAAGCTTATATAGACTAAGTTAATGGCCTTTTAGGCTTCCTCCATGTGAATCAGAGTTCATGTTTTGAATAATGAGAATTATATGTCACGGGGGGGGGGGGGTGTCAGGATTTTAGAGATGCTTAGGTAGTGCATGTCCCAAAAAATTGGGAACCACTGGTCTATATTATGACTATGACTGGCACACAACATCTGGACAAATTCAGAACTTAAATCATTGCCGTTTAGACTTTTTGGACTACAGCTCTCAAAAGTCCCCAGAAAACATAATGGCTGGGGAATTGAACAACAACGTATTTTAAAGGAATGTATGCCAAATATTTTCCCATTATGTAACCATTAGAAATTAATCTACAAAATTTCAGATACTGAAAGTCTTATGAACTACAATAAAAACAAACCATAGTTGCCTAAATTCAGATATCACAGGGAATCACTTAAAATGGTCCCAGTCTTGAAGACATGGGTTTTTATTATAAGGCCGGAGTTCTCAACCTTTTTAAGTCAGGTGCCGGGTCACGCTCCCTCAGACAGCTTTTGGGGCCAGACAGCCATTTTGCCCTTCCTTCACCACATGACACTTCCTGGTGTGGTGGAGGCAGTGGGGGCCACCTGAAATTGTGCCATGGGCCGCATCTGGCCCATGGGCCGCAGGTTAAGAATCCCTGTTATAAGGCCATCAAATTGCCAAGCAAAGCTAGGGATGTATCACATTTCCCAGATTACCACCCAACTCTTTGCCCATTGCTTTTCCAAAATCCACCCCCCCCCCCAACAAACTTTCCATCATGCAGCATGCATATATATCCTGTAAAAGTTAATATGTCTTACCATGGATTGTGTTCCTCGTGTGGATGAAGTAGTAACTGGAGTAATAGTGATGGTACTTGTGACTTTGCTTGATCCAGGCCTTGATGATACATTATTTCTGGGGGAACGAAGGACGGTCCCAGTCATAGCTTCCTTCTCTGCTGCTACATTCATAGGTCTGACAGTAATCACAGGGCTAGTTCCCTCTTGAGTTGCATTAGGTGACCGCTTAAACTGAGAACCTAAATGGATATGAATTTTGTTGTCCTCGGTTGTTATAATGTTTGTATTGGCATTATATTTTCGGACTGGAGTTGGGACAGTCTGTTTTTCTGGTGTAACTCTAAACACAGCTCTCCCCATGGTCATGTCTTGTAATTCTGGTGACACCGTAATTTCTGCTGGTGCTGCCGAGGTAGACACAGTCATGATCTGAATGGGGGACAGAGGCCTTTCCGTGAACGGAGGCTTTGTGCCGTCTGAGGACTTTTCCCTGGAGAATGTGGTTATAGTCACAGGTGACATAGCTCTCTCTGGACCCACCGGGCTCTCACCCCCTTTCCCTTTTGGAGACATGACATTAGGAGAAGGAATGATGGTAATTCGTGGTTTCTGATTTCCCAAAGTGGGGATGACAGTGGTACTCGAGAAGAAATCTTCAGCAGTTGGACTAGTGATCTCCAAAGTAGCTGTACTGTTCTCGTGATCTGGAGTCACCCGAATATGAAGAGGCTGCCCCTGTTTGGGGGAAAGCACAACCTCTCCAGGGCATTCTGGACTGGTCTGTACTCTGGCTCCTTTATCTTGAGCTGCTTGAGAACCATTTTCTCTTTTTTTCATCCAAGGAATCCAGGATTTCCTCATTGTAAGCTCATTTGCTGCCGGCGGGTACCTGTCCAGCACCGATGACCTCTCTGCAGGCTTCTTAAGCCCAACCTGTCGCAGGTTGCTCATGATATGATTCTCCTCCTGAAAAGATTTTCTTATGAACACAGCAGGTGTCTCCTCTTCTGTTGCTTCACTGCCTACTGCATCCGTTTGTACTCCAGTAGATGTAACAGGAATGTCTACCATTCGCCTGCCATTCATGCTGGGTCTCAAGGCACGACTGTAGCGCTTAGACAGCTCAAGCTCTTTTGTCAAAGCGAACACTTCCTGTGCCATGGCTTTGTTTTTGTTTTCTTCTTCCAGAAACCTTTGCTGAAGGACTGAGTAATCCACTTGGAGCTGAGAGAGCTGGTCCTCTTTGTTCATTAGCTCATGAATTTTCTCTTTGAGAGCCTGGACTTCTGCTTTCAAGTCTCTGCTTTTAGCTTCTTCCAGCCGAACTCTTTGCCTCAGCTCTGCCTCCTGACTCACTGCCTCCCCTTTCTCGATTGCTTTGTTTTTAGCAATCTGGAGCTTCATTTCTTCCAGCTGCTGAGAAAGGAAGTTAGCTTTATCCTGCTCAGTCCTAAATTTTTGCTCCAGCTGATCATATTCATCCTCTGTCTTCATTAAGTCTCCTTCGACCACCTCCAGTTGTTTGAGACGCTTTTTCAGTCTTTCTATTTCCACAGTTAGCTCTTTAATCTTGTTATCCTCTTGTCCACTAAGCCCTGGTCCTTTCCTGGTGCGACCTCTTGCAATTTCTCTTTCTACTTCCTCTATGCCATCAATTCTTTTTTTCAACAGATCCACCGTGCAACTCAGCTCCAAAGACTTTTCCTCTTCACTTTTCAGCTTGCCGATCAGCTCATCCCTTTCCTTTGTTAAACTGGACACTTTCTCCTCCATTTCAGATTTCAACTTCAAAAGCTTCTTGCTTTCATCTATCAGCTTTTCAGTCACTTCCGTAACTTTGCCTTGCTCCACTTTAAAGTTCTTATCCAAGCTTTCGACTTTCCTCTCTTCCTGCTTTATCTTGTCCACCATGTTTTTCCTTTCATCCACTAGCATGACTGTAAAGGACTTCAGCTTTGTCAGGTCATCTTTTAAGATCAATTCAGCCTTTTCCAACTTACTTTCTGAAGACTCCAGATCCTTTACTCGTGTCTTCACCACCTCCAACTCATTGATTAAGTCTTTGGTTAAGCTCTTTTCTTTTTCCAGATTCAGACGTAGCTGGGTGCATTCAGATTTACTTTTAGCAAAAGCATCTTCCAGCCGCTCCAATTCCGACATCCTTTTCTGCAGCTTCTCCACGTCAAGTTTCAGTTCTTTGCTCTGGTGTTCTTCCTCTTGCAGTTTCTTCTTAAGTTCTTTACACTGAGATTCAGTTTTTGTGATCTCTTCATCTTTACCTTCCATTTCAAGCACTCGTTTGCGGAGGTTTTCCACCTCGGCCATCAAGCTGGAATTTCCGCATTCTCCTTTGGCTATTTTCTCTCTTAGTTCCTGAAGCTCTTCTTCGGTCTTCTGAAGGCTTTTGTTAGTTTCTTCCAGCTCCTCAATTCGGTGCGTCAAGCCAACCAACTTAAGCCTGAGCTGTTTATTGTGTGATTCTTGACTGGCTAATTTAGCAGTCATCTCCTCATGCTCTTGGGAAAATGAGAATGTTTTGTGCTCAAGTTCTGCCTCCAACTTCATTAGTTTCTGCCCATCCTCTTTTGCTTTGGATGCTAATGTCTTGTGTTTTTCTTCTTCTTCACTTAATTTTTGAGTCAAATCTTCTATTTTCTGAGTTTGTTGATCAAGTTGCTCAAGGTGCATCTGTCTCTCATCTACCAGCATGAGTGCAAATGACTTGAGTTTGACTAACTCTTCCCTTAGCTTGTTGAGCCTTTTTGCATGTTCTTTATCTTTGCGAGCTTGGTAGATCTTTTCTTGTTCAAGTAGCTTCTTTAATCTGAGGAGGGGGGGGAAACACAGTGTCATTTTAAAAAACTGTTAGTTCCTCCTTCCTAAAACTAAAAATTACTCTAAGCACTTGTACATCTGTGTGTGCCTAATGTTATTGAGCTGTCAAAGTTTGTCATGTGCTTCTTCTCTATGAAGGAAGAGTGGATTAGCATTAAAGGCAGGGGTGCCTAAACTTTTCAGGCTGTGGGCCGGTCACATGGTTCCTCCCACTGGAAGCGGAAGTAAAACATGCATCCGTGTGTGCATAACGTGCCCGCACATGTTCATTACGCTGCCATAAATGACCCGTGGCTGTTGTAAACGCATTTAGGACAACCATGGGTCATTTACAGCAGCATTATGTACATGTGCGGGCATGTTTTACTTCTGCTTCTGTTAGCGGTGAGGGCACCATGGGCCAGATTAATTGGTGCCATGGGCCGGATCCAGGCTGTGGGCCATAGTTTGGGCACCACTGATTAAAGGCATACATAGGCAAGTACTTTCCTTAGGAGTGATACGTATTAGTACACAGCATCTAGCCAAAAAATGCTGAGAGCAAAGCCTCCTGACTCGGTTAATTAATAATATAAAAAGAAGAATGAAAAATAAGCCCAAATAACTTTATGAAAGAACACTCCATGAATCACTGTTCAGTGTAATTTGCTGTATTCCTCTATATGTTAGTTTCTGGGGAATATGTGCAAAGGAGACATAGTCACAAATTTCCAGAAGAATCAGGCTGGCCACTGTGGAAACAGCACACTGGAACAGACAATCCCCTGGTCTGATCAAGCATAACTCTTCCTACATTATACAGATCTTGTCCAAAGCCACACATTCCAGTGATGTATCAATGTTCAATTAAAATCATTTTTTTGCAGTTGTTATATACTGATGATGATTACACAACAACACACACAAAAACTGCCTGATCTGGTAAGAGACAAAAACATTGAACAATGAACATTGGGGGTGGGGGTGACCGAGATTCAGACACAGTTTGTACAAATCAGCAGCCTAGCTCTTACAGTTGCAATTTGACAATGCAAAGACAAATGTGAGAGTACAAAATAATTATTTTTATACAGTATATAAATATCTCAAAACATGCTATGTACAAAAATAGCATATGAGCCCTGCTAGATCACACTAAAGGAGTTTAGTCCAGTACAGTGGAACCTTGGTTAACAAACAGCTCGGTTAACATAAAAATCGCATAACAAAAAGAAATCCATAGGAAATAGTGGCTCGGTTTATAGATTTTTTTCAGATTAATTGATTTTCAATGCATTCCTATGGGAAATTCGGGTAAAGTAATTTTCACTGTAAAAAATGTCCCAGAGAACACATTAATTACACTAATAGAGGCTCCACTGTATTCTATGAAAAATGTGCAAGCAACACCAGATCTTTATTACCATCACTTTTTTCCAACATCGAGATTCACAACGTTGTACATGGTACAAATGGAATGATATCACCATCAAAAGCCAGATTGATTCCATATTAACAAGAGTAAAAAGAAAATTCAGAATACAGTACTCGATGCAAAAGCAATGCCCAATGGACTGTGCGACACGCAATACCGATCCTAAAACTGTGGAGTCAACAGCAAGAAACAAACCAAATATTAAAAGAAGAGAACCAAACAAAACCCAAGAATTAATTAAGATAGCAAAACTCAAACAAAGAGAAATAGTAGAACAGTGGCAACAAAAGGTGGAGACAGCCAGTGGTGGGCATCAGCAGGTTCGCACCAGTTCGCCAGAACCGGTAGCAGAAATTCTGGTTTGCCCCACCCATCCATGTTTTGAAATAAAGTAATCCTAATTCGGGTGCAACGCAGGGCTTACCCCCTGACCATGCCTACCAGGCCACACCTACAGTGTGGTAGTAATTTTTTGGGTGCTCACCACTGGAGACAGCATATAACCCCAAGAGGTGAAGAAAGCAGAGGATGAATGGAAGGTTATTAAACAACCCTGCTTAGCACTGTGGAAGAACTATGTGGAAAAAGGGAAACTGGAAAAAGTTGTCATGAGTCCAAACACATTGCATGGTGGTGCAAAGCAAAGCAATCCCACTTCTATACTGCACCATAGTGCTTCATGCACTCTCTGAGCAGTTCACAAGTTAATTAGCATTTTGCTTCCAACACACTGGGTACTCATTTTACCAACCTCAGAAGGATGGAAGGCTGAGTCAACCTTGATCCCTGGCCAGGATCAAACTCACAATCATTTGGTTGCAGGACAGCAGCTTAACCACTGCAAAAGGTCAAAGAAGCAGTAAAGCTGAAAAAACAATTATATAAATAAATGTTGGGTAAAATTAAGGATGGAAGAAGACTATATAGACCAGGGGTGCCCAAACTACAGCCTGTGGGCTGGATCCAGTCCCTGACGCCAATTCATTCAGCCCGCAAAGCCCTCGTTGCTCCCAGAAGTGGAAGTAAAACACGCCCATCTGGGCACGTTTTACTTCCGCTTCCGGGAGCGACAAGGGTTTTGTGGGCAGGATGAATTGGTTTTGGGGGCAAGATCTGGCCCATGGGCCATAGTGAACCACATGACCAGCCCTCGGCCCGAAAAGTTTGGGCACCCCTGATATAAACTATAGAGTGCAATGTGGCGATACCAACAGGATAATCAAAAGCAAAACAGGAATCCTGGAAGAATCATTAGCAGACAACAGGAGAACAGCCCCATGAACATTTTTCAAGGTAGCTAAAAGTATGTGGGAAAGAGAGGAGAATTATAACCCCACTGAAATAGTTAATGACAAGAATGGAAGACCACTAGTAGATCCCCCAGAAGTTATAGAAAGGTGGAGGTATAAATCGAAAAGAAGAATTATGAGATCTATGTCTGTGAGAGTTATGGAGTACAACTACAAAATGTTGTGGAGGTGGTACCTGACACCGGTTAGGTTAAATCAGATGGATTGTACTAAAACGAAAATGTGCTGGAGATGTAAGACTCACACGGGGACTTATGAACATATGTGGTGGAGTTGTGATGTGGTTAAAGCTTTTTGGCTTAAAATAGAAAATGAAACATCACAAATAATGGGTAGTAACTTTAAGCTGGAGTCAGGTACCGCCTTACTGATGGAATTTGATTATATGAATATGGAAGAACACAATATAGAACTATTAACAATAATATTGACAACTGCAAGACATTGAATTGCTAGAAATTGGTAGAATGATTCTACAGTGGATATAGAGGAATGGTACAGAGAAATGTGGCATCTTGCATTTAATGATAAGCTAACATGGGAATTGAAAATAAAAAGAGGTATGACAGATAAAAACAAATTTGGAATCATCTGGAAACCATTTCTAGTTTATACACTGTCTGAAGGTAAAGGTAGCAGACCAGCCCCAAGTCACATGAGTTTTTGGTTATAATATGTGATCCTGGGCAGCTCTGCAACTCCCAAGACAATGTACATAGCACTGGGGTATTATCTTATGTTTAGATTTGTTTTTCTTTTTAAGATAGTGTATTTTTCACATTAAAATAGTATATGTCTAAACAAGAGGGTTTAAATAAGGTAAAATGAATATACACTATCTGTTATTACAGTATTTTTAAGTATGTGATTTTATTTTTAATTTTTACTTGTAATTTGTATTTTTATGGTACTCTTTATTATGTATTGATCTCTCTTTTCTTTGTATATTACTTTTTCTTTTTTAAAAATAATAATAAAAATTTCAAAAAAGAAAGGTGGAGAGAACACTTTAAAGAACTCCTCAACCCCATAGAAGAGTGCCACAGCAAAACAACACGAGACTACAAAATAACAGCACTAGAACTGGGCTTATTAATTAAAGGAGTAGCAAGAGTCGCTAAACAATCACCTAAACGCGAAGCGCCAGGAACAGATGGACTACCAACAGAAATAATCCAAGCAACAGGGGAAAGCAGCATCAGATGGCTACACTGAATCTTCAGTGCATCATGGACACAATTAACTGCACCCACTGATTGGCAAGAAGCGATAATAATATTGTGGGGAAAACAAAGGGAGCAAACGCAAGCACACAAAACACTGAGACATCTCACTCTTAAGCCATGCAGAGAAAATGTATGCCAAAATAATAGAAACAAGACTGAGACCAGTTATAGAACTGCAACTAGCAGAAGAACATATGGTCTTCACAAAAAAAGAAGAAGAAGCTGTACAGGTGCAATTTTTATGCTTAAACAGCTAATAGAGAAAAATATGGAATAGAATAAGAATCTCTATGTTGCATTTGTAGACCAAGAGAAGGCATTTGATAGTGTTGCTAGGGCAAGCATTGGCCCAATATGGAGTAAATGAACATCTTATCAAATTATGTAAAAGTTTATATAGTGACTGCAGATGTGTAGTTAGAACAAGTCAAGGAATATCAGAACTCTTTGCAGTAACATCTGGAGTGAGGGAAGGATGCATACTATCACCACTATTATTCATCACCTACAGGTGAAACTCGGAAAATTAGAATATCTTGTAAATGTTCATTCAGTTCAGTAATGCAACTTAAAAGGTGAAACAAATATATGAGATAGACTCATTACATGCAAGGTGAGATAGTTCAAGCCTTACTTTGTTATAATATTGATGCTTATGGCTTACAGCTGATGAAAACCCCAACCCCCCAAACTCATGTAACCAATAATCATCACATAATCTCATGTATACTGTACGCCATGATCATCACAATTATAACGAATTAAGGCATGACATCTCTCGCTTTGCATATAGTGAGTCTATCTCATATATTTGTTTCACCTTTTAAGTGAAATGAATGAACATTTTCACGATATTCTAATTTTCCGAGTTTCACCTGTACATAAATAGCATAAGCAAAAAATCTATGTCCATGAATGGAAACAATATCAAGGAATTACTTTTTGCAGATGATCAGGCATTGATAAGAAGTACAGATAAGGAACTACAATAATGAACCAAGATAATGAACCAAGAATGTAAGATACATAATACGAGAATCAGCAAAGAGAAGACTGGGGTAATGGCAATTGGAAGGAAACAGCATACAGTACTCTAGATATCGAGATAGAGGGAGCAAGTATAAAACAAGTGGCGTGTTCAAATACCTAGGAACAACATTTACTGAAAATGGCAAAATGATTAACGTATGGTGCAGTAAGGCAAACCAAATATTGAGACAGTTAGCTCTGCTCCTACAACACAAGGCAATACCAATCAACACAAAGAAACATCTTGTACAAAGCATATTCATTCCCACCTTATGTTACAAAGCATATTCTTTTCCACCTTATGTTACTAACATGGACACTTACAACAAAACATAAACAAAAATTGGTCACCACAGAAATGAGATGTCTGAGGAAGGCTGCTGGAGTGACTAGAATGGATAAAATCAGGAATGGGGTTATAAAGGAAGGAATTGGAACATAACCAATCTCGTACTACATACAGAGACAACAAAAAGTGGTTTATAAATTGGGAGAGAATGTCTTGTAATTCCATACCTTACCAGGCATATGTCAGGGGTTCCCAACCTTTTTATGCCATGAGCCTGACCACGCCCCCCAGACAGCTGAGTGGGCCAAACCACACACCCCACGTTTATGACAGCCATGGGTGCATTTATAGCTGACATAACCACATGTATGCATGCACAGGCGCATTTTATGGCTGTCATAAACGTATCCACTTCCACTTCCGGGTGCAGTGGTGGTGGGCCACATGAAATGGTGCTGTAGGCTGGGGCCAGCCTGTGGGCCATAGGTTGGGAACCCCTGGCATATGTGGAAAGAGGAGAAGGACAAAGACCATGAGGCAGACCCAGAGGAAGGTGGAGAGATATCATCAAAGAAATATTACAAGAACATCAAATAAAACTGCATTCAAGTAACTTCAATTAGATATACCTAAAATATACATTATTTTGCAAAAATCTAACTACTATGTAGTTAATAATTTCAAAAAATGAAAACAATTTGTCAATTTTAAAGTTGCTAATATAAAATGAAAATATAAAAGGCAAACAAAAATGTATTAATAGAAATAAAATGATGTGTTCTGTAAAATCTGGATTCAGTCAAAAGGCTGCACTTAAGGACCTAGAAGGCCCCATGTGGCCTTAAGGCTACTGTTTCCCCACCCCTGATCTAAGTGAAACCTCAAAGGAAGAACTTCAATCAATTCCATACAGCCAGGGACAGGAATGCAGTCTTAATAAAATAAAAGCATCAAGCGCATGTAAATATTTTGATTGCAACAAACAGACTTCCTGAAGAATGTGGCAATACTAACAGCAAAACTAGTCTAATTGCAAAGTAAAAGTGAGGGTGGGGGTCTACTAGCCCCTGATTCTAGACATGTCTATATTCAACTAGTGATAACTAGGTTCTATGACAAACCTACAGTTTATCCACCAAACAGTCCCACACTGGGATGATTTTATATTAAAGTATGTTTCAATGGCTCTTTTGACACATGCATGGTGCAGCCGTAGGCATACAAATTGAGAATAGTGGAAGGAAGATACAGTGGAATCTTGGTTAATGTAATTAATGCGTTCTCTGGGACGTTCCTTACAGCGAAAATTACTTTAACTAAATTTCCCATAGGAATGCATTGAAAACCAAAATACCTTAACCAAAATGTGGTTTCCCATAGGAATGCATTGAAAACCAATCAATCCATTCCGGAAAAAATTCTGTAAACCGAGCCACTATTTTCTATGGATTTCCTTTTGTTATGCAATTTTATGTTAACTGAGCCATTTGTTAACTGAGGTTACACTGTAAATGCATTTCTCTGTAAGTGTGGAGGTATGAAGGCAGTCAATAAATATTTTCAAATGTATTTTCTCATAAGTGATGTTGTTGAACACCATTCTGACAAGGTTGTCCTGTATTTCTGAATAACTGAAATATACATTCTGTACATCTCCTGCCCCTGCTGATAGCAAGGAAGCAACCCTAGAAGAAGGTGAAAGCATTGCACACAAAACAAAATTGTGCATCAGTTACGAATTATTTGCTCAACTTCAGTGCGAGGAACATTTATCTGATTATATCAACTATAATATGAATCAATATTTCTTGAGTCATTGGATTTTATTTTCATTTTGATTTGACATGAACAAGAATGTTATCACCACTGTCTAAATCTCAACCTTTTCCTGTCACGTTCCCTCAGACGGCCATTTTGCCTTTCCTCCACCACACAACACTTCCTGGTGTGGTGGTGGAGGTGGTGGTGGGCCACATGAAATGGTGCAATGGGCTGCATTGGCCCACGGGCCGAAGGTTGAGAATTCCTGGTCTAAAGTTTAGGAAAAAGTTTTAAACTAGAGATCCAAGGGGAAAAAATCCTCAAATACTGTACTCCAAAATTTTGTCTCTACTGTAAGCAGTTAAAGTTGTTGGACGAGAGAAGACATCCGTGTTTGAAATAAATGATGAAACTATTGGAACAGTTTGACTTATCCAGTGAGTCATGAAGTTAAGCCCCCCCTCTCTCTCTTAAGGCTAACTCATACATGACAGAATCATCATTATAAGAGCTAATTCTTTAATTTCTGACAAACATCCTGTTGTGACAGCAGGAAGTCTTTGCAAACCCAAGAGTTTGCAAATTAGCATGCTTTGCTTTAGTGACTAGTTACGAAGAGTTAAAAAGAGCCTTCACTGGCAAGTACGAATGTTTTTGCCTGAATCGCATGTCTGGAATACTAATGGATTGCAGTTTCTAATGGTGGGCTATTTGTAAAGAATAATTTGGACATCAGCATGTTATTCCGATGATAAAGTGGAGAAGACAACAGCCAAGTATGCTAGCCTGAGCTCATGGAGGAATAGTAGAATACAAATGTGGCACATAAATAACCATAATAATTGTATCTTGTCAAGCTAATTGTGACTTATGGTGCCTGTTGGCAGGGTTCCTACATACAGAATACTCAGAAGTGGTTTATTGTTCCTTTCCTCTGGGTTGGTTGGAGGGTGGGTGCCCTGGGACTGAGCAGCTTGCCTAAGGCTGCATAGGCTGGCTCTTCTCCTAGGAAGCACATCAGAGGATCAACTTCCAACTTTTGGCTCCAGAAATACAGAAATAATAGAATACTGTTCAGACTGCATTATGTACTTTCAGTGGGTACTGTACTACTGAATCTAGAACATACCTGTCAACCTTCCTGGATTGGCCGGGATTTCCTTATTTTCGGTGCCAATTTGCGCCATTTCCCGCCCGCAGCTGCCAAAACCCCGGAATTGGCAGCGGGAGAAAAAGAGGTACTGTGCATCCGTTCTGCGCAGATTGCCTTCTACGCTTGCATAGAACCCTTCTACGCATGCATAGAAGGCGATCTGCACAGAAGAGGATCGTAGAAGCCTTCCACGCATGCGTAGAAGGCAATCTGTGCAGAACCGTTCTGCGCAGGTCGCATAGAAAGTGACCTGCGCAGAACCGTTCTGCGCAGGTCCCGTATTTTCCAGAGCTGCGGTTGACAGGTATGATCTAGAATCTTTCAGATTAAGTGTAGTTCTCCTGAAACAAAAAAAAGTTAGTATTCTTTTTAACAGTAGCAAATATTTCTATAACACTATTGAAAGTTGTTCATATATTTCCAGAAAGTAACAATGTGATTTTTTATAACTTTGTTTTTATGACTTAACAAGTTAAGAATTTTTAAGAATCCTAAAAGTGATACGTATTTACAGCAGTGTCTGTAGTCTGTTCCACTGTGTGCTATTATTAAGAATTACACATTTGTTACCAAGAAAGCAATAGTAAGTGTGCAATTATGATTTACTTCTAGGTTTCACAATATAGAGCAGAGTGTTCCACCCATTCAGGGAAATTGTACTGTGTGAGCAAGGGCTCTCCTTACAGTCAGCTTTGACATAAGTCACATAAGGGAGCTATCCAGCATTAGTTCCTAAGAGCCCCCTTGCTGTATAGTGAGTTTCAAGTGCATAGTCATGTGTTGTACTCCTTGATGAAATGGTACTACATCCCACCAACTTCTGTTTTCATGCAAATAGTACTACTTGAGAAGCTGCAAAAAATGCCATTGGGCAGTAATAGTTGCAATCATCAATCCCTTCAAAAATTATTAAAAATCATAAATACTTAGCAATAAATGCAAACTTCCTCATCTACACATGCCTTTCAAATTAAAATACAGTGATACCTCATACAACATCCAAACTTGGTTCCACAAGTTTGGACTTTATACGGATTTGGACTTTGTATGAGGCATGCAAAATCCTAGCCGCGATGCCTCATACAAAGTCCAAATCCTTGCCGCGATGCCTCGTACAACGTCGTTTCCATAGAGATACATTGTACTGTAACAGCAAAGACTTCAGGGCAAAGTCAAGGAAACAGACAGGAAACTGACAGAACTTTAAGAAATCATTGTCTAAAGGCTAAAAACATTACAAAAACTTGTCAAACAACCCTGATTGTCCAAGAACCTGAAGAATGCTGCAAAAATCCCAGGAATGCTTCTAAAAATTCTGACGAAAAAATTCAAAAAAATCCAAAATTGTGCTCAAACCACTCCTAAACACTCTTCGCCTCATGCAAAACCCACAAGAGCAATGCGCGCATGTGTCCTGCCTTTTATACTGCCCAGGCACAATGCAACCTGGGAAAAACCCAATGCCTCATACAAAGTCGTACAACTTTGTATGAGGCAACTTTTTTCAAGGAATTAGGCGATGTTGTATGAATCTGATGTTGTATGAAGCGGACTTTCTATGAGGTATTACTGTACACATGTTTACAATCGAAAAATTCCTCAGACCCATGTGAATTTTTTAGAAAGGGGTGGATCATCCCCACCCCATTCAGTGTATAATCCAGATTACTAAATGTGAAAGACTGTATACATTCACCAAGAACTCCAGGCCAGTAGAAAGACCCCAACTCATGGAGAACTCTGGATTTTGTGTGTGTGTGTGTGTGTTATTCAGTCAATTTAGCAAACAACAATTTGAACCTTGAATATTTATACAAACAGGCAAACTGAAACCCTAACTGCCAGAAATGGGAACGCAAGAGCATCAATGTTCCAATCCCAGTGAAGTGCTCTGCAAGAAATGAAGAAATGTCAAATGAGGGTAGGGGGTTATTTCCTAAACTAATGTACCCTTAGGTTGAGGGAAGGGGGGAATTTCTCATGCAGTTCTCCCATCATTAGCTACACCATAGTGTCAATGCGAAAAGCTTGAGAATGTCTATCCAAATGAAAGAAACACAGAGGGGACAGACAGTCTACAGAAAAACATGACTACTCATGATAATCTGCATTTAGGTGTACACCTAATTGTTATTTATGACTCCTGATCTGGAGAGGCCATGCAGAACATTATGTTCTTGCATCTCCTTGGCATGATGACACAGGTACAAGGTGAATTTCTTTTCTCCTTGGCTCCTTGGGATTGCCCAAATGTCAGAAAGGTTATGATATTACCAACCACTACTTGCTGTCCACACCTGTTCTATCCTCCCCCCCTCTCTCTCTGTATGTACATGTGCACAAAGAAAATGAAAGAAAAGGCAGTAGGAAAATGGGAAGGTTGTTACAAAGAAAAAGGAACAATCATCTGGATGCCTGTGAAATTCTATGGAAGAGGCAGAGTGATTGCACACTTAAAATGTGGCCGCCATTTTTTTATATTTCTACCTGATTTTCTTCTCAGAGGTTTTTTTTTATTTTACTGAGAACCTCAAAAATCCATTTACAACTTCTTATCAAAGGTGAGCCATATTCAATTAACAAAATTCAGAGGACCATGGAATGTGGAAATGCATCTAGAGCTCCAGTGCCATTTCTTTTACTACAGGTATTTCTTTCGAAATGAAGGAAGAGGAAGAGACAGTCCTTAGGTAAGTTCATTCTGTGGCTGAAGAAAAGGAAACAAGCTGCAATTCATTTTCTTATGTGACAACAAAGGGTGGCAAGACTCAGCTATGTATATAAACTGTAAACACTACACAGATATAGGGTTATTAATATGCACACCAAAAGTAATATATTAACAATAATTATGTTTGCTGATAATGTGTGTTCATTTCAAATGTTCATTCTGTTTTAAACTTATACAGTAATAAACTTTTTAACTTACAATATGTATCATATGCTTGATGGTCATAGGTTGTTTTGTCTTTGTTTGTCTTCCCTGAGTTTCCAAACTTCAGCATAGAAATAATCATACTATTCAAACATATATCTATTTCACTGGCACACACACCCAAATATATTATATGAAATTCTTTGTCATACAACATATGGTTTCAATAATATGTATTATAAATATATTAGTTCTAACTAGATTTTCTAGGATCTAGGATTTTGCTACCGTGATGAAACTGCTTTATTATATACAGTAAAAGCAAGTGAAAATCAAATGTCTGGAAGCAATTTCTTAGAAAAATTGAGTGATATTTTCCATATTTTGAAAACATACATTTTATAAAAATATTCAGGCTTTTTTGTTTGTGTTGCTTTGGTTTAGATTTTTCAATGGATGAGACTTTTTTTTTGTATGATTATTACTATTGTATCATCACTGTCTTTGTCATCACTATGTGGAAGATGAGGGTGTGAAAAGCTGAAATGGTATGACAAGCCAAAATCTGACCAATTTACTGATCAGCTTTTCTCACTGTTCAGACACAGTTATCACCAGAGCAAACTTATTTAAATTAGTCTATATTCCATCCTTCTTCTGCCCTGAGTTCAAGATGACATAAAAGTGGGTGTAAGGGCTGTCCCCTGGATCGATCGATCAGTCCCAGATCTGCGTAGCAGCAGCTGTACAAATGACATCATGGCTGCGTTGCGACTGATTTCTAAAATTGAACCTTGGTGGGAGTAAAAATTACTCTGCTGATGTTGTGTCCTAATGGTTTGATCCTCCACATGGATAACAATGTATCTGAACCAATGTAACCTTGCCTATGGGCAACAATGTAACCTTCAGCTGTATCACATAAACCCTGTAATAGGACGCGAGCTAATGACCACCAGCTGGCAGCAGCGAGCGTCCAAGCTCTCTTGGTCCAAACTCATCAAAGGCAACAGCGCGGGAAGTTTTCCCGCCACCACCTACACCTGGACAAGAAGGGCGTGACCAGCAATGACGTCACGCAGACAGTAGCCAATGGACTATCATGGAACCACGTTCAAATGTGTTACTACTGTATATAAAGAGCTATTGATCCGCCATTACCTCATGTTCCCTCTGACCACCATGCAATAAACCTGAGTTAACCCAGCCCGAGGCTGTGTCCTGTGTCTTGGTTTTCATACACCAAATTGGCGACGAAGGTAGGATGATGGATCCCCAAGGAGCAGCCAGGGCACAGAGCGGGTTCAACATCACCAAACCGCAAGACTGGGAGCTTTTTGAGATGGACTTCCAGGCGGCGCTGGTGGAACTCAAAGTCAAAGAAGACGATGAGGAGAGGAAGAGGGCCATCCTCACCAGAATGCTTGGGATAGAAACCAAGCGAACGCTGGTGGGCATCATTGCACCGAAGAAGGTGAGCGAATTCAAGGCAGACGACATCATGAAGCTGCTGCGTGAGCGTTTCCGTCCCTCGAGGGCAATGTTTCCCGCTCGGAGCGCGTTTTGGAGGCGAGTCCAAGCGCCGGACGAGTCGGTTGAGGCATTCGTAACAGCCATGAGGATAGCCGCCGGCCCCTGCAGATGGGACGACCTAGAGACGGCCCTCAGGGACGGAGTGCTGTGTGGCCTGAAGGACAAGGAGGTGCAGCGCAGCTTGATGAACAAGGAGCCACCACCCACGCTGGCGGAGGTTGTAGAGGCCGCGGAAGCCGCGGAGTCCACGAATGCTGGAGTGGACGAAATGCACCAGTGGCGTGAGTGGCGTCCTAGAGCCGGCAAAGCGGAGAATTCGGTGCACGGAAAGTCCGGACAGTCGGTGCACGCAACCCGAAGGGCCTCAAAGTCGTCTACGGAAGGCAGCGATGGCGAGGAGGTCCAAAGGGTCCGAAAAGGGGGGCGCCGCTGCGATGGTTGCGGAGCGGCCCATGAGCGCGCAAGGTGCCCATTCAGGAAAGCCGAGTGTTACACCTGCGGCCGTCGGGGGCACATCGCCAAGGCGTGCAGAAAACGGAAGGAGGGCCGGAGGCAGTCACAAGACCGCTCAACCAGACCGGACCGTCCAGCAAGGTCCAAAGATGGCGCCCAGACCACGAGGAAGCAGGACGGCGTGGGCCGCATCTCGGACGACAGCGAGGACGACGCTCCGGTGTTCAGCGTGTCCGCGGGACAGTCCCATTACTTCGTTGAGGTACTAGTACAAGGGGCCCCTATCAGGATGGAAATTGACTCGGGGTCCTCCTATTCTATAATTCCCCAGAAAGAGTTCTTGAAAATCGACCCCCACGTGCGACCCAAACTTAAAACGTTGAGGTCCACGCTACGAGATGTACAGGGGAACAGCATTCCAGTGTTGGGGGTCGGGAAATTTCGGGTCAGTTTTAAGAGACATTCTGCGGAGCTGCCCCTAGTTGTCCTTAAGGGGGGTAGTTGTAGCCTCCTAGGGACGCAGTGGTTTCAGCCCTTAGGTTTGTTCATAGGGGGAGTGCATACCGTGGGGGTGGATCCAATACAAGCGGTGTGCGACGCGCATCCCGCCGTTTTTAAAAAAGGACTTGGAAAGTTCAAGGGACCCCCTGTAGCCTTCGACCTAGACCCGGAGGTCCGCCCGATAAGACTCAAACCGCGCAGGGTGCCGTTCGCACTAAAGGACAAAATAGAGGCGGAACTGGACAAACTGGTGGGCCAGGGGATTCTTATTCCTGTTGATTCCGCGGAGTGGGAAACTCCAATTGTAACCGCCCTGAAGGCTAACGGGGAGGTGCGCATTTGCGCTGATTATAAGTGTACAATTAACAAGGCGATCCGCCCTAATGCATACCCGGTGCCGGTGGTCAGCCACCTGCTGGCCAGGCTGAATGGGGGAAAGTGTTTCGCTAAACTCGATTTGGCTCAAGCTTATCAGCAACTCCCTGTAACTCCCGCCACGGCCGCGGCACAAACGATAGTCACACATAAAGGAGCGTTCCAGGTGTCGCGTTTACAGTTCGGCGTGAACTCGGCACCCGGCCTTTTTCAGTCGCTTGTGGAACGCCTCCTGAAGGGGCTGGAGGGGGTGTTGCCTTATTTTGATGACGTGTTGATAACAGGGGGGAGTGAGGCCGAACTGGCAAAGAGATTGGATAAAGTTCTGACTGTCTTCGAGAAAGCGGGGCTACGACTGAGAAAAGACAAATGTGTCTTCTTCGAAACTGAGGTTGAGTTTCTAGGGTTTCGAGTCACGCCAGAGGGTATTAAGCCATCCAAATCCAAAGTAGCCGCCATCAAGAATGCCCCTCGCCCCACATCCAAAACCGAGCTACAGTCATTTCTGGGGCTCCTCAATTTTTACCATACCTTCCTTCCACGGAAGGCGTCCGTGGCCGAGCCACTCCATCGGTTGCTAAAAAAGGAGGAAACATGGGTGTGGGGTGATGAGCAAGAGAGGGCGTTCAAAGAGTTGAAGCAACTCCTAACATCCGAGGCAATCCTAACGCATTTCGATCCCAAACGGCCAGTGGTCTTAGTCTGTGACGCATCCCCGGTGGGGGTGGGGGCGGTGCTTTGCCACGTGTTGGACGACGGAAGGGAAGCCCCGATAGCGTTTTATTCAAGGTCCCTGTCCCAAGCAGAGCGTAATTACGCACAGACCGACAGGGAGGCACTAGCGATAGTAGCGGGAACCAAAAAATTTCACGATTTTCTGTATGGTCGGCCGTTCAAAATCGTGACTGACCACAAGCCCCTATTAGGAATTTTCACTGCAAGTAAGCCCACACCACAGATCCTGTCCCCAAGAATGCTGCGGTGGGCTATTTTTCTCAACGCATACCAGCATGAGCTGGAATACCGGCCTGGGAAGGAGATCAGCCATGCCGACGCACTCTCGAGGTCTCCTTTGCCCTTGTCGGGCGTCCAAAAGGAAAGGGCAGAAAGAGATCACCAGGTTTTGTTAATAGAGGTTTTAGACTCACCCCCAATAGTACCAGCCGACATTGCCAGGGCCACAGGTAAGGACAGAACGCTAGAGAAAGTTAGCTCATGGGTACAGAAGGGGTGGCCGGCGTCATCCCCAGGTACGGAATTCGACCCATTTTTTCGAAAAAAAATAGAGTTGTCCCTAGAGAGGGGCTGCCTTTTGTGGGGCCAACGGGTGGTGGTTCCTACGTCCCTGCGACCGAGGGTACTCGAACTGCTGCACGTCAGCCACCCCGGCATCGTCCGGTCCAAGGCGCTGGCCCGGAGTTACTTCTGGTGGCCACAGCTGGACGCGGACATTGAGCACATGGTCGGCACTTGTGAGGCATGCCAGGGCTCCCGACCAGAGGCGGCCCGTCTCCCGCATAGGGAATGGGACACAGCAAGGGGGCCATGGTCCAGGGTGCACGTAGACTTCGCTGGCCCATTCCGAGGAACAATGTTTCTCCTGGTGGTGGATGCATTCTCCAAGTGGTTGGAGGTTATCCCAGTAAAGAGTACGTCCTCCGCCACTACAATTAGCCAGCTAAGGAGAGTCTTTTCCACGTTCGGTTTACCCGACACTTTAGTCAGCGATAACGCTAGTTGTTTCACCTCCGCTGAATTCAAGGCATTCATGGAGGCAAACGCCATTCGGCATGTCACATCCGCGCCGTTTCACCCCGCCACGAATGGCCAAGTGGAACGGCTGGTGCGAACGACAAAGGATGCGCTGCGGCGCATGGGCCCGGGGGACCTAAATCACCAAGTATGTCAGTTTTTGTTAGCGTATAGGGTGACCCCCTTAGCGTCAGGTTACTCGCCGGCAGAGCTGCTGATGCGGCGAAAACTGACCACGATCCTGTCCAGGCTAGACCCGATGAGAGTCGAGGACAAAGGAAAAAACATAGGGCTGGCAGTCTCGAAAGGTTTCGCCGCCGGCGATCCTGTTCACTGCAGGAACTACGCCAGCGCAGGTCCAGCCTGGGTACCAGGGACGGTTGTGGAACGGACGGGGCCAGTGTCGTACCGGGTCGAGACTAGCACGGGTCTCCTCTGGAGGAGGCACGCGGACCAACTTAGGCACCGAGTGAGTGGGGGGCCGGTCAGTGGAGCTCAGCGACAGGACTCAGCGTTAGGGTTCTCCCCCACCCGTTTAGCCCAAGGGGGGGACAGCAACGGACAACGGTCCCAAGCAAGGGGGGAAAGCAGCGGCCCCGACTCATACCCTTTTGATACGCCAGCTCTATCAGAGGCTGGGGAAGGGGGAGAGGAGTTCGCGACCGCTGTCCCCGAATTTAATTCTGATTTTGATTTTGAGAGCCGGGGGGGTTTTCGGGAGTGTTCCCCCACCCGTCCAAGCGAGAAGAGGGGTTTTTCGTTAGCCCCCAGTGCCCCCGGTTCTTCCCCAATAAAGCACACACCTCCCAACAACGCCGCGGAGCCGCGGCAAGTCACTAACGAGTCTCCCTCTCCAATTACAGGGCAGGAAACCAGGGGACAAAGAGAAGGTAGCAAACCAGGGGGAAGGCAGCCCGCACCGAGACCCCAGCGTGTTCGAAATAAGCCATCTTGGCTGAGAGACTTCGTCTCATCTTAGGGGGGGGGGAGTGTGGTTTCGAGACTTCGTCTCATCCTAGGGGGGAGGGATGTTGTGTCCTAATGGTTTGATCCTCCACATGGATAACAATGTATCTGAACCAATGTAACCTTGCCTATGGGCAACAATGTAACCTTCAGCTGTATCACATAAACCCTGTAATAGGACGCGAGCTAATGACCACCAGCTGGCAGCAGCGAGCGTCCAAGCTCTCTTGGTCCAAAGTCATCAAAGGCAACAGCGCGGGAAGTTTTCCCGCCACCACCTACACCTGGACAAGAAGGGCGTGACCAGCAATGACGTCACGCAGACAGTAGCCAATGGACTATCATGGAACCACGTTCAAATGTGTTACTACTGTATATAAAGAGCTATTGATCCGCCATTACCTCATGTTCCCTCTGACCACCATGCAATAAACCTGAGTTAACCCAGCCCGAGGCTGTGTCCTGTGTCTTGGTTTTCATACACCAAAGCTATTTTAAAAGAAAAAGAAAGCATGACTGCTAGCATATTCTAGCCCGCGGGAACGAGAAGTCATTTGAAAAAGCCATTCAAAAATTAGCCCAGGCAAAAGATCATCAGTTGTTCTTGAATTTAGCGCTGAGAAGTTCAGCAAATCTCAGAGTGTTACAGCAACGAGGTTTCAAACTTCTGGCTAGAATTCACTAAACTGATTTCACACACACACACACTCAGTCCCCTAACCACACATCAAAACATCCAATGCAGCTTACCTTGAAAATCAGGATGCCCTGGTGTGAAGCAAAGTCCTGTTTTCCCTCACCCGGCCAGATCTGAGCTCTGAAACGCTCTCTTTTTTTAAAGCTGCAGTCTTATTTGCGCCTTTAGCTAAGCACATGTCCCTACTTCACACTGTTCTGCTCAGCTAACTCCTAACTTGAGTCTTCTTGCCAAGCCAAGGAAACACACAGAGAGACACACTGGGGGTGGGTGGGTGGGAGAATGTGCATGGCCAAGACGTAACAACTAACATCTGAGAAACAACCAACAAAGCAGAGCATGGTTTTTCTTACCTCATTTCTAGTCAAGAGCCCTTTCAGCCGCCCTCCCTTCCCTTGCTTTGGGAGAGCTTTGCTAGTCTGCAGGCCTGGCTTTAGCCCCCTGTCCTACCGGGAGTGAGCCATCACATTCCAGCCATGTCATCAGAACAATGAAAGGTGGATGTTGTGCAAAACAGCTTGGGACCACTCAACTGGGGATGATGTCATCCCTCCCTTATATGGCTCATTATTGTGCAGATTTTTAACTTTGGGCTAGGAGGGGAGGGGTGGAGCTTCACTACTTCAGAAAGCAGGGGGGGCTGGACTTTGGCTAGAAAGGATTAAGCAAAAGGAAAAGGGGGGAAAGGAGGGGAAGAGTAGGTAGTAGAGCACTATCACACACACACACACACACACACACACACACTGCACCCTTTCTCTCTCTCTCTCTCTCTCTCTCTCTCTCTCTCTCTCACACACACACACACACACACACACACACACACAGCACACCTTTTCTCCCTTTCCAAACTAACTAAACTTTGGCCAGTTCTTTTCTACATGTTGTTCGGGCTGCAACTATGACCCATTCAGCACCAGCAATAAGGAGCTGAAATCACAACAGGGAAGCATTCTGCAGCTAGAGGTCAAGGAATGCTCTCCACAAGGTGGCAGATGGTACAGGCTAAGTTAGGGTAGTCCCTGGACATGTTTAAAACAAACCTGCATTTTTTTAAAAAAAAGAATAGGTGATGCTTACTTCACCGACTCGGCATTTGCCTACCTTGAAACTTCACACTGACAGGTGAAGACTAATACTGAGTGCCTTTTCTTTGAGCTTAAGAACATAAGAACAGCCTTGGTGGAACATGCCACAGCCCATCCAGTCCAGCATTCTGTCTCACACAGTGGCTCGCCATTTGCTTCAGGATATTATTCCCAAGCAGATGCCTTCACCTGCTTAGGATTCCCTGGAAATGGCATTGAGAGATATCCTGCCTATCTCTCCAACCCGGAGGTTGTCCTTAAGTATCCATAATTATAGCCATTCATACTCTTGTCCTCCATGAACTTGTCTAATCCTTTCTTGAAGCTGTCAAGAATGACAGCTGTCACCACTTCTTCTGGCAGGGAGTTCCATAGACCAGGGATCCTATGGGTGAAAAAGTACTTTCTCTTATTTGTTTGAGAACTAGAACCCAAAAGTTTCATAGAGTACCCCCTAGTTCTAGTGTTGTGTGATCGGGAAAACAGTTTTTCCTTATCTACTTTGTCCACGCCGTGCATGATTTTATAAACTTCAATCAGGTCACCTCTTAGATGCCATTGTTCAAGAGTGAAGAGACCCAACCGTTGCAGCCTCAGATGGTAAGGAAGGTGTTCCAGTCCCCTAATCATTCTGGTTGCCCTCCTCTGCACTTTTTCCAGCTCCATAATATCCTTCTGGAGGTATGGCAACCAGAACTGCACACAGTATTCCAGATGCGGCCTCACCATAGATTTATAAAGAGGCAAAATGACACTTGCTGACTTATTTTCTATACCCTTTCTAATGATCCCTAGCATTGAGTTTGCTTTTTTCACTGCTGAGGCACACTGGGTTGACATCTTCATTGAGCTGTCCACCAGGACACCAAGGTCCCTTTCCTGGTTTGTCGCAGAGAGTTCAGACCCCATCAGTTTATAAATGGATTTGGTTTTTTTTGCCCCAACATGCATCACTCTGCACTTACTAATGTTGAAGCTCATTTGCCACTGTTTTGCCCACTCCCCCAGTGTTAAGAGATCCCTCTGGAGCTTGATAGGGCTTAAGTCTAAGGTTTAATTTTGGCCATCAGCATAGTTGTGCTTCTTTAAGGGACAGCTTGGTCTAACATCCAAGATCCCAGAATCGCTCAAAACAAACCCTGCCAGTGCCAGATTTGTATAACATCAGTCCTCTTTGTTATAGATGCCTTGACAGAAATTCCTCCAAGAACCATTCAAATACACTTGACCTGAGAGCATTTTCACACACCTATTGAGTATGTGCCTAGAAGTATTTTTTCCAGACTAGAATTTATGGAGCTAAGGTGCTAGTTTTCTATTCTCTTCTGGAAAAGCTATTGTGGTAGCTTCAACTATCATATGAAGCTGGCTTTATCTTCCCCACAAAGTGGTTCTTCAACACTTGCAAGATCTGAAGAACATTAGCACCAGTTCTCTGTTCTCCTTGTGTTTCCAGGCTAACAAATGCATCACTTATTTCGTTACTTTCAGAGGAATGTCCTCCATTTTATTATTTTTCCATTTTATTTATTTCTTATGTTTCATGCCAGGATTGGCTTAAATAATGACTTTCGGGGGGGTGGGGGGAAATGAATGCTTCGATACAAGTAGCTGCCAACAGCGATTTCCTATGCACCAGGATTTAGCCCTATCTCATCTGATGACAGGGTCTCTAACCAAGTACTGGCCTCAAGTCAGCTCTGTCATTCTCTCACTTTGCTTTCTGTTCCAAAGCAGGAGCCCCTGTCATATACCAAAGGACGTGGATTATGGTAGAAGCCCTGGCTACCTGTTTTAAAACTCTACAGACAGAAGCAGACTTTGCTGTTGTTGAAAACCAAACAATAGTTCCCCAGAATTTTATGTTTTCTTACTGCCTGGAAATGTACATTATACAGAGAGTAAATCAAATCTATAAAAAATGCTAAAGTATTTTTTTAACATTAAATATGCCTATGTTCAAAGGTGAAGCCTCTTGATAATTAGTGTCTTTCGGTGCTAATCCATCTGACTTCCACTTGCCCAGTGCTTAATGAATGAGTTCCCAGAACCCATTCTCTATATATATTCATTTGGGGTTTTGTTTTACTCAAAGGGGGGAAAATGAAAGTGGGCTGTTTCTAATATAAAAATATTGCATTAGTCATATTCTGCCTCTTGGGAAAGTATTCAATAAAGAGAAATACAGCATATCCTTGAAAAAGAATGCAGCAGTTCTGATCTCAGGCTATACATTTTTATATTACTTACGTCATATTCCCAAAAAACCTCTCACTTAGTAAACTTTAGCTGAACAACTGGCCATACTCACCAACTATTGCTCTTACTTAAAACAGGTCAGTCCAGGCAGATGTTATAAAACATTATATCATTCTCCAAGAGGTTTCTTTCTCTCTCTAAATTTATGGGCTAGACGAGCTTAACTCTCTCCCCACCACCACATTTCAAATGCTACCATGTGAGTTTACTCTGTCCCTCCCTAATATTTATATTGTCTTCAATCGACATTATGAACTAGAGTCAATCACTTCAGATATTTGTTTGGTAAAGGTTTTCTTCTGACTGGAGAGCTCAGGCTTTTCATAGAGTGTAAGGCTAGATGAATTCCGTTTTTGTCTTGTGGCTTTCTTGCAACCTTTCCTATGTGAAATCAAAGTTTTCATTCCCTTAAATGATATGGTGCATTCTCTTGGAAATGAGAAAGCACAGTAAGAGGGGATTCCTATACAGACACTGCGTCTGTATGTGACACGGTGTACAGAATTATGTTGGGCCTTCATGAACTGCTTAAATCTGTTGCCCATCTCATATTTTGCCTGCCCACCTTTTATGTTTTTGATGTACTTTTGAGAAGCAATGCCCTTTGGCTTGGTTTTGGTTTCCTCTGAACCAACCAGACCACTTCCCACTTTAAAAAATGTACACAACATTCACAACATAAGATAAATCTCTTATGATTTATAACCCAAAGGAAGCATAAGTAGATACAATGAATGTTTAATATAACCTTACTGTTTCCGTAGCCTAATACACCATCTTCCACAAATCATTTGAACAAGTGGATTAAAAACACTATTTCAATATTCAGTTTTAAGCCTCTGTTGTTTTTGTCCAAGCTGTGGAGATGTACACACCTACTTCTTATGTTAAAGAATCCACCACGGTTTTTCTATCGACCTCTGTTCCAATTATCCCTAAGTGATGAAATAGAAAGCTGACTGAAGCTGCAATGAAAATATGACATTTAGTTGTCTTCACATGGGTTAAAAAAGAATATTGAATGCTACAAATAATATAATTAGAAGCAGGTTTAGCAGCTGTCCAAGCATCTGCAGGGACAACAATCAAGGGAAAGAGCATAATTTGTGAAGATGCATCCCAAGATTCCTTGAAATGCCAGCGAAACATGGTGGGGCAAGTTAGATTGACTCAAGAGTTCAACCACTTAGAGGCAGCAGACATCTTGGCCTAGCCTTGACTGTCAAGGGTTTAGGCACTCTACTTCTTCAGCACATCAAATGGCACCTCAGTTATCTCATCGTATTGACAATGTTAATAATAGACAGTTACACTATAACCTTTCTAGCAGGTAGAACAGGGCTGGGAATTGTGTGGCTGGATGTTCTGGATTGCATCTTTCAAAAGCCCCAGGCAGTGAGGCTAATGATGGAAACTGATCTCCACGAAAGAGCCTCTGGAGATAAACATTCCAAAGTCTTCTGCAAATGTATTTCTGAATGTACATCTCTTCAGATATAAAATACTAGTATGTCCATTTTAGCTGGTTGGATAGCTCAGTGGTTTAGGTATCGATTGGGAGTTTGATTTCCCACTGTGTCTCCTGGGAGGAGAGCCAGCCCGCGTGGCCTTGTGCAAGCTGCACAGTCCCAGGATGCCCCCAGAAGAAGGGAATGATAAACCACTCCTGTGTATTCTCTACTTTAAAAACTCTGGAAAGTGAGGCCATAAGTCAGAATTCACTTGACAGCATGCAATTATATCTTATTCTGTCTCTTTTGGTTTCTACAGATGTGAACAAAATCCTGTTTTGAATTGCCTAAATGGAATTAGAGACTGAAAGCAGTTTGCGACATTGGTTAGATTGAAGGTAAGACACTCTGACACACACACACAGAGAGAGAGAGAGAGAGAGAGAGAGTTACCAAATAAGAGCAGAAACAAAAAACCTTCTCCACCAAAACCTAGACTCATAAATGTATTATCCCTGATACAAGTTTAAAATCGTACATATAGAACACCATAAGTATAGAATACTCCAACTTGCTCTGCAAGGTAAGATCCCTAGGAAGAGAGGGCCTGGACATAGATGGACTACATGGCTGAAGAACCTGAGAGATTGGTGTGGCATGTCCTCGAAAGAAATGTTCTGAGGAGTTAAGAACAGGGAGATTATTGCCATTTAGGAAAGGGTTGAAAACCTGACTGGCAGGGCAAGTTTGGGGGGGCGGAGTCGACGGGGTGTTGACTCCCGCTCGTTGGCTCTGTTGAGTTACTTGTCCCTTTACTGATTGTGGGGAGGAGATGGTCTTTTAAGATATGGGTTGGTTTTTAAAGAGTCTTTTATTGTAGTTTTTATGGGTTTTTTTGTTAGATTCTCGCAAAAGGTAGGCTAGGCACCAGAGTGTGGGTTAAACATAGTGATTCTTTATTCAGATCGGGAGCCAAGACTGGGGGTTATGTGGGGGGAGATGGTATCTTATATACAGAGGTTTTCCCATTCAACAACAAAGGAACATACAGTGGACAATCACAGTTTACTACAACCATTTGGTCTCCTGCGCTGCTTTGAAATGCGCCTCTCCTTTTGAAGAGGGCGCCCCTCTGGCGGATCCTGGCGGATCCTCTTCATGCGATGTGTCCCTTTGAAGTGAGGTAACACTTGGACATTACATCCCTCCCCCCTCAGTGAGAAACAACCTTTCCCCAACGGATGGGTGGCCCGCAAACTCATCTGGGCCGCCCATGCGTCTCTGGCACCAGGGTAGGCTCAACAGACACCCCGACTGGTTCGGAAGTGGGGGGAAAGCTCGTAGTGGCTCCCCCTTCTGTTCCGGCCTCTGAGCTCGTGGTAGCCTCCCCTCCCTCTTCGGGCTCTGGGGGAGATGTGGTCAGGGGGTCACTGATTAATTCCCACTCAAAATTTGTCTCCATATCTCCATTCGTTTCCCCTTGTGGCTCCCTCTCTGGGCCAGAGTTAGAGTTCTGCCCCAGGACCCGGAGCCGCATTTGATCAGTGTGTCTCCTCCAAATTGCGCCATTCTCCATTTGCACTCTGTAAGATACTGGGCCAGTCTGTTCCAACACTTCCCCGCCCAACCATGGAGGCCCATTGGCATAATTCCTGCAGTGGACTGGTTGCCCAACCTCAAAACCTTTTAAATTTGGAATGTCAATATTAAGGCCCCGATCCTCTTGGCGCTGAGGATCTAAATGGTCGAAAACAGTCGGCAGTTTCCTTTTCGTTAAAAGTTCAGCTGGCGACAGCCCTGAGGCCAATGGGGTGACCCTGTAGGACAGCAAAAACTGACACAACTGCAGTTCCAAATCCCCAGGTCCCATGCATGAGAGCGCGTCTTTGACCGTCCATACCTGCCTCTTGGCTTGACCATTTGTGGCAGGGTGAAAAGGAGCGGCCGTGATGTGTCTAATCCCATTATGACTTAGGAAATCCTGGAATTCTGCCGACATGAAACTAGATGCGTTGTCGGTCACCACGATGTCAGGCAGGCCTAGAGTACTAAAGACCCGCCTTAATTTGCGGATTGTGGTGGCAGAGGAAGTTCCTGGCACTGGGATGACATGTACCCACTTGGAAAAGGAATCTACAATAATCAGAAGTGTTGTTCCCCTGAAAGGTCCAGCAAAATCTATATGAATCCGAGACCAGGGGCCTCTGGCCGTGTCCCATTCCCTGTGGGGGAGACGTGGTTCCTCGGGCCGTGAAGCCTGACATTCCCTGCATTTCCCCACCCAAGCCTCAATGTCCAGGTCTAATCGGGGCCACCAGAAGTAGCTTCGCGCTAGTGCTTTTGACCTGACAATACCCGGGTGGCTAACATGGAGCATGTGGAGCAATTCGTTCCGAAGTGCAGATGGGACGACCACTCTGCCCCCCCAAACCAAGCAACCCCGCTCCAGTGACAGCTCATTTCTTTTGGAGTAGAATACCCTGAATTCCTCAGGGGTTGGTGGCAATGGTCACCCCTTCTGAACCCACATGACAGCCTTTGACAGGAGTGGGTCTTTTTTTGTTTGGGCTGCTATGTCAGCAGCGGAGATCGGGGGAGAGTCTAAAACATCCAACATGAGGACCTGTTCTTCCACCTCAATTCGACCCACATACTCAACAGGGGATCTGGACAGAGCATCTGCATTGCTAATGCTGATACCAGGGTGATGTTGGAGCGTGTACTGGTACGCCTGAAGGAACATTGCCCAGCGTAACATCCGCGGAGACAGGATCTGGGGGGTGGGCTTGTCTGGCACAAATATACCGAGCAGCAGTTTGTAGTCGGTGATAATCGTGAAAGCCCTTCCATAAATGTAATCATGAAATTTCTTAGTTCCAGCGATTATGGCCAGCGCCTCTCTATCAATCTGAGCATAGTTTTTCTCAGCCGCCGTTAAAGACCTGGAGTAACATGCGATAGGCGCTTCTTTCCCTCCACCCATGTCATGGCACAGTACAGCCCCAACCCCCACCGGCGAGGCATCACATACAAGAAAAAGGGGCTTCTTCGGATCGTAATGTGTAAGGACAGCATCCGAAGTCAACAGCTCCTTGACTTCCCGGAATGCCTTTTCCTGGGGAGGCCCCCACTGCCACACCGCCTGTTTCTTCAGCAAACGATGCAGGGGCTCAGCTACAGTCACCTTTCGGGGTAGAAAGGAGTGATAGAAGTTTAAGAGACCCAAAAATGCCTGGAGCTCAGTCTTTGAAGTGGGACGTGGGGCTTCCCAGACTGCCTGAACTTTGGAGTCGGAGGGCTTGATGCCAGCAGGGGTGATTTTGAACCCCAAGAACTCAACCTCATGAGCAAAAAAACAACACTTCTCCCTTTTTACCCGCAATCCCGCATTTTGGAAACACTCCAGCACCTTCCCCAGTTTAGTGGCCAGGTCCCCCTTGTCTGTCCCAGATATCAACAAGTCATCAAAATAAGGCAGCACCCCAGGGAGACCCTTCAATAACCTTTCCACAAGAGCCTGAAAAAGACCCGGCACCGCATTAACCACAAACTGTAGACGTTTCACTCGGAATGCACCCTTATGAGTAGTAATAGTCTGACACAATGCAGATTCAGGGGTAACAGGCACTTGCTGATATGCTTGGGCTAAGTCCAGTTTAGCAAAACACTTTCCCCCATGGAGGGTGGCCAGCAAGTGGCTAACCACTGGAACAGGATAAGAATTAGCTCGGATAGCCTTATTAATTGTGCATTTGTAGTCCGCGCAGATGCGGATGTCCCCATTTGCCTTGATAGCTGTGACTATTGGTGTGTCCAGTGGCTCCAGAATGCCCTGTGCCACCAGCTTGTCCAGTTCTGCTTAAATGTGGTCTTTCAGCGCGAAAGGCACCCTCTGTGGCTTCATGCGAATGGGCTGGACAGTTGGTTCCAGCTCAAAATTAACAGGGGCCCCCTTGAACGTACCCAGCGTGGAACAGAAAACATCTGGGTAGCATTCTCACACAGCCTGAATGGGGTCGGCCTTAACCGCATTAATTCCCGAGAGCCCAATACCCAGGGGCACAAACCATTGCACACCCAAAAGGTTATTCCTACCAGTCTTCACCACGACTAGGGGAAGGTTTGCTGAGATTGCTTTGAACCACACATCAAAATTGCCGATTCCCAACACCGGAATGTGCCAACCTTGCACATCGGTCAGGTTGACCTGCAGAGCCCGCAGTTTCAGCCGGTCCGCTGGAGGAAGTTGAAAGAATTCCCTCTGTGAGATGATTGAGTATGCTGACCCTGAGTCGATCTCCATGCGGACGGGGCACCCTTGGAGGCGAACATCGACGAAGAACTTCCCGGACACTGCCTGTACACCAGATGATGCCTTCCTTCCAAAGCGGACCTTGGAAATTGGGTGTTCCATCTGGCGATGACCTCTGTCCCCCGGGTGACCCTCGGATCGCTGGCGGCACACCCGTGCAATGTGCCCCTTCCGCCCACACTTGTGGCATTCGGCAGTCTTGAATGAGCACTGTGAGTGGAGGTGCCTTCCCCTACAGCCTTGGCACGGCGCGATGTTGCTCCTTGAAGCTTGGGGGGTTTGCTGGCGAACCATCCCGACAGTACCCTCCTCTTCCGCATTGTCTGTATCCACTGGATTAGCGCACTGATGCAGTTGGACGGCCGATTCTCCTCGGGCAGGAGCAGCAGGTTTGGCATGGAAGATTTTCACCCCGACGTGTGCAGCCTCGGACGCCAGAGCCTCTTCCAGGACCTGGGCAAAAGTCAACGTATTTCTCTTCATCAGCCGCCGCTGAGTAGCTTCGTCACTGAGGCCCACAAAAAGCCGGTCTCTTAGGGCCTCCTCCAGGTCATGCCATTGGCACGGCACAGCAGCATGTCGAAGAGCTGCAACGTATTCGGTGACTGACTCCCTCTCCTTCTGGTCTTGCTGGTAAAAGGCAACCCTGACTGAGAAGATGGAAACGACGGGCTTGAAGTGTTCTCGGAGCACCGCCAGGATGTCGGCCAATGGGGATTCCCTCAGAGCCTGTGGCAGCAGTAGATGCCCGGCCAGCTCAATCGTGGGCAAACCACAATGGGCCAGGAACAATGCCTTCTGTCGCCCTTTGTCCTCGATCGCCCCAGTGATTACAAAGTTCTCGAACTGGATCTTGTACATGGGCCATGACTCCAGCTTCACAATGTCGAACGGTCCGATAGAAGATGCAGTAGCAGCCATATCCCATCTTCGTCGCCAATGTTAGATTCTCGCAAGAAGTAGGCTAGGCATCAGAGTGTGGGTTAAACATAGTGATTCTTTATTCAGATCGGGAGTCGAGACTGGGGGTTATGTGGGGGGAGATGGTATCTTATATACAGAGGTTTTCCCATTCAACAACAAAGGAACATAGCAGCGGACAATCACAGTTTACTACAACCATTTTACAGTTTTGTAATGTTTTTATGTGATTGTATGCTGCCCTGAGTTGCCCTAGGGCAAGAGGACAGGATATAAATCCAAGAAAACAAACAAATAAATAAATAAATGATGATAGCCAATATCTGGAATAGATACTGCACCTGAAGAAGATCACATTGCTGTATGTCTCTCAGAGAGTAGATCCTCCATTCTGCTTCCTCACAGGGAGACCCATTCAACAATGAAATCAACTCCTTGGGAAGCTTTCCTTCATTAGAGATTTTCAAGCTGAGGTTGGATTGCCACCTGTCAAGGATCCTTTAAGGCAGGAGTTCTCAACCTTTTAAAGCTGGGGGCTGGGTCATGCTCCCTCAGACAGCTTTGGGGACCTGACGGCCATTTTGTCCTTCCTCCATCACATGGCACTTCTGGGTGTGTTGGACGCAGTAGAGGACCACATGAAATGGCAATGTGGACTACATTCAGCCCATGGGCCACATTTGGCCCATGGGCCGCGAGTTGAGAATTCCTGTTTTAAGGTGTGAATTTTCTGTACTGAGAGGAAGCTGAGCTCCATGACCCTTGGGTCTCTGCCAGCAGAATAATCCTATGATTCTTGCTCTGCCTTCCCATGAAAGCTGGGTCACCTCAGGTTTGAAGGGGCAAAAGAGCCCACAGGCTTCCCCAAGAGGCTCACCCAACCTGTTTTACAGCCAGAGGCAAAGGACAACAAAGTGCCGTCATTCTAAGTACAAAAGCTGACTGGCAGTTGAATCTTCCTCCAATGGCTCAAGGCAGCACAAGGAAGGCCTAACCTCCCTCAGTGCTCTCTTTTATGAGAAGGGATGGGAACAGCACAGAAGACTCTGTGAGGAAAAACTGGAGGAGCACTGGTGCTTCAGTGGCACACATGTCCCTCCACCAAACAATATGACTAACTGAAATATGTCCCAGGGTGACCATCTGTCCATTTTTTAGCCAAGCCAGCCTTCCATGTTTTTTGTCCTACATTTGATCTGAACTCTGCCACGTCTGGACCCAGTGGCAGGAAGTGCCACTGAGGGCAGGAGAGAGAAGAGGACGGGAAATAAGGAAGAGTACAGGGTGAGGAAACTTCAAATGTTGGCTGTAATGTGGAGCCATCCTTTAGAAGCAGGGCTGCTGCTGGCCTCAGACTAAGAGGTCCCCTCTTTTCTGCTACAAGTTGGGCTGCTTACATAGCCTGGCTTGGATCTAACCAAGACACTGTGGAAAGGGTGCCCATGTTCAGGCAATTTTGGTTGCCCATTCTTCAGTGCATTTAGCTCTGCCTCCATTCTAGGATCCATTGGGCAGAATCAAGAAGTGACCAGGCAGTGGAAGGTGGCACACAGCAGCACAATATATAACAGGGAATGATCCTGCTTGGCCTAGCAGTAGCACTCTGTCGCATCCGGCCCTTATAAGCAATAGTCGAGGCAACGATGAACAGAACAACAACTAGAGTTTTTTCAACAGTCTTTACAGGTTATGCTTACAAGGCATTCTGGACACAGACATGGCTATACAATCCCATAGAATCAGTCCCTCCGGACTCTGCCATAGAAGCTTGGCAAGGGTAGTAGTATAGATTTGGTCCTGCCCCACCCTTGTTTACCCGTGGGGCTTATATAGTGTCTCCCCATCAGTGGCTCCTTGATACAAAGTAGCGACCCGCTGGACAAGCACAACTAACCAATCATAACACGATATATATGTATTAACCAATGAAGAACAGGATCCAAAACTGTAACCAATCACAGAACTCTGATTAGCATAATGAGTGCGCCCTGGACCGGGGGGGGGGGGGGGTCGCGCCAACTTTAGCTCTTAATTAGAATGGCGGGAAACCACCATTTTCCTCTTGCAAGGCGCTGCCCGCGCTACTTGCAAATGTGCCTTAATACATAACACACTCCTTTGTCTCCGCTGGGTGTGCTGCTTCCCTCTTTCTCCTTCCTTATCAACATCTGGTGTGTCTACTTCTGAGCTGACATGTATATGATTTGGGTGAAGATCTGTCAGTGTTAAATACAGAAAAAGGCAACTGTAATTAATCAATGTCTGCAAAGTGATTATGGTTGTGCAAGTGATGTAGCACTAATAAATCATTTCCCCCCAGTTTTGGTTGAATTACACACTGTTCAAAGAGTGTGCCCCTGTACTTGACCATTGTTTAAGAAAAATAAATTGGTGTGTGTGTGTGTGTGTGTGTGTACACGTACACAAATTCTACATTCTGGTGGTGGCAGTGGTTAAACCGCTGTACTGAAACCAAAATGTTGTGAGTTGACTCAGCTTTTCATCCTTCTGAGGTCAATAAAATGAGTACCGAGAGTGATGGGGGCAAAATACTAATCAACTTGTGACTTGCCCAGAGAGTGCACTTTATAGCTAATCTTCAGCCTTGAAGGATTCTCACTGCAGCTAACAATTAAAAGTTTAAAAACAAAATAATATATAGGAGAACATGAAGCTCATGTCTATGCATGAATTCATGAATAAGTAGGCAAGTAGGTGTCAGAATCTTGTGTGCTGGGACATGTGTACCGCTTTTCTACTCAACATGCTTGTAATAATGACTGCATCTATATGTATCAACTTAAATTTGCAAATTTAATGAAAAAAGCATACTCCTTTGGATAATGCAGCTATGACAAGCCTTGCCTGTAAAATTAAGGGCAAATCTCTAGTTTAGTTTTGTAGTGCATTAAATGGAGTCCAAATTGCACAATACAGTGGCATACTGACGCTAGGCTGTCAGTAAAATGGCCACAATCATTCCCTGAACGTCTGCAACACATGACAAAGATGACAGCACTGAAAATTTGCACAAACACCAAATTGGATGAAAGCAAGAATAATTCAGGAAAGGCTCAACCATCCTATTTAATATTATTTTTTTAAAAAAATCTGAGTATGCCTTTCTCACGCCAGAGTCTTCACTACAAAAGAAACTGTTTCACACAGCTAGAACAGTTTGCTCTGTTTGGTTGCAGCTCTTCAGACGCTTAGACCAGTGCCTTTTACATCACTTACTATTTTATTCTTTCAACTGCAGGCACCAGGGATCAAACAAGGGACCTTCTGAAAGCCAAGGCCTTTCCACTTAATGCTGTGAAGCAAAGCTTACTCTTTTGCACTAGACTATGCTGGGGATTGCCATTACTGTACCTTGTGATTTCCCCCTTTCCCTTGAGACCTACAGAATATAAAACCATTTTCAGTACTGTTGTGTTCTAAGGGTTTTACCTTCCACATGGATTACAATGTATCTGAACCAATGTAACCTTGCCTATAGCAACAATGTAACCTTTACCTGTATCATATGAACCCTGTAATAGGACGCGAGCTAATGACCACCAGCTGGCAGCAGCGAGCGTCCAAGCTCTCTTGGTCCAAACTCATCAAAGGCAACAGCGCGGGAAGTTTTCCCGCCACCACCTACACCTGGACAAGAAGGGCGTGACCAGCAATGACGTCACGCAGACAGTAGCCAATGGGCTACCATGCAACCACGTTCAAATGTATTACTACTGTATATAAAGAGCTATCGATCCGCCATTACCTCATGTTCCCTCTGTCCACGATGCAATAAACCTGAGTTAACCCAGCCCGAGGCTGTGTCCTGTGTCTTGGTTTTCATACACCAAATTGGCGACGAAGGTGGGATGATGGATCCCCAAGGAACAGTCAGGGCACAGAGCGGGTTCAACATCACCAAACCGCAAGACTGGGAGCTGTTTGAGATGGACTTCCAGGCGGCACTGGTGGAACTCAAAGTCAAAGAAGACGACGAGGAGAGGAAGAGGGCCATCCTCACCAGAATGCTTGGGTTAGAAACCAAGCGGACGCTGGTGGGCATCATCGCTCCAAAGAAGGTGAGCGAATTTTAGGCAGACGACATCATGAAGCTGCTGCGAGAGCGCTTCCGACCCTCGAGGGCAATGTTTCCCGCTCGGAGCGCGTTTTGGAGGCGAGTCCAAGCGCCGGACGAGTCGGTGGAGGCATTCGTGACCGCCATGAGGATAGCCGCCGGCCCCTGTAGATGGGACAACCTAGAGATGGCCCTCAGGGACGGCGTGCTGTGTGGCCTGAAGGACAAGGAGGTGCAGCGCAGCTTGATGAACAAGGAGCCGCCACCCACGCTGGCAGAGGTCGTGGAGGCCGCGGAAGCCGCGGAGTCCACGAATGCTGGAGTGGACGAGATGCACCAGTGGCGTGAGTGGCGTCCTAGAGCCGGCAAGGCGGAAAATTCGGTGCACGGGAAGTCCGGACAGTCGGTGCACGCAACTCGACGGGCCTCAAAGTCGTCTACGGAAGGCAGCGACGGCGAGGAGGTCCAGAAGGTTCGAAAAGGTGGGCGCCGCTGCGATGGTTGCGGGGCGGCCCATGAGCGCGCGAGGTGCCCATTCAGAAAGGCCGAGTGTTACACCTGCGGCCGTCGGGGGCACATCGCCAGGGCATGCAGAAAACGGAAGGAGGGCCGGAGGCAGTCACAAGACCGCTCGACCAGACCGGACCGTCCAGCGAGGTCCAAAGATGGCGCCCAGACCACGAGGAAGCAGGACGGCGTGGGCCGCGTCTCGGACGACAGCGAGGACGACGCCCCAGTGTTCAGCGTGTCCGCGGGACAGTCCCATTACTTCGTTGAGGTACTAGTACAAGGGGCCCCTATTAGGATGGAAATTGACTCGGGGTCCTCCTATTCTATAATTCCCCAGAAAGAGTTCTTGAAAATCGACCCCCACGTGCGGCCCAAACTTAAAACGTTGAGGTCCACGCTACGAGATGTTCAGGGAAACAGCATTCCGGTGTTGGGGGTCGGGAAGTTTCGGGTCAGCTTTAAGAGACATTCTGCGGAACTGCCCCTAGTTGTCCTTAAGGGGGGAAGTTGTAGCCTCCTAGGGACGCAGTGGTTTCAGCCCTTAGGCTTGTTCATAGGGGGAGTGCATACAGTGGGAGTGGACCCAATACAAGCGGTTTGCGATGCGCATCCCGCCGTCTTTGAAAAAGGACTTGGAAGGTTCAAGGGACCCCCTGTAGCCTTCGACCTAGACCCGGAGGTCCGCCCGATAAGACTCAAACCGCGCAGGGTGCCGTTCGCACTCAAGGACAAAATAGAGGCGGAACTGGACAAACTGGTGGGCCAGGGGATTCTTATTCCTGTTGATTCTGCGGAGTGGGAAACTCCAATTGTAACAGCTCTGAAGGCCAACGGGGAGGTGCGCATTTGCGCTGACTATAAGTGTACAATTAACAAGGCGATCCGCCCTAATGCATACCCGGTGCCGGTGGTCAGCCACCTTTTGGCCAGGCTGAATGGGGGAAAGTGTTTCGCTAAGCTCGATTTGGCACAAGCCTATCAGCAACTCCCCGTAACTCCCGCCACGGCCGTGGCACAAACGATAGTTACACACAAAGGGGCGTTCCAGGTGTCGCGCTTACAGTTCGGCGTGAACTCGGCACCCGGCCTTTTTCAGTCGCTTGTGGAACGCCTCCTGAAGGGGCTGGAGGGGGTGTTGCCTTATTTTGATGACGTGTTGATAACAGGGGGGAGTGAGGCCGAACTGGCAAAGAGATTGGATAAAGTACTAACTGTTTTCGAGAAAGCGGGGCTGAGACTGAGGAAGGACAAATGTGTTTTTTTCGAAACTGAGGTCGAGTTTTTAGGGTTCCGGATCACACCCGAGGGTATTAAGCCGTCTAAATCCAAAGTAGCAGCCATAAAGAAGGCCCCTCGCCCCACATCCAAAACCGAGCTACAGTCATTCCTGGGGCTCCTCAATTTTTACCATACATTCCTCCCACGGAAGGCATCCGTGGCCGAACCGCTTCATCGGTTACTTAAAAAGGAGGAGACATGGGTGTGGGGTGACGAGCACGAGAGGGCGTTCAAAGAACTAAAGCAGCTCTTAACATCTGAGGCAATCCTGACGCATTTCGACCCCAAACGGCCAGTGGTCTTAGTCTGTGATGCATCCCCGGTGGGGGTGGGAGCGGTGCTGTGCCACGTGTTGGATGACGGAAGGGAGGCCCCGGTAGCGTTTTATTCAAGGTCCCTGTCCCAAGCGGAGCGCAATTACGCACAAACCGACAGGGAGGCATTAGCAATAGTAGCCGGAACCAAAAAATTTCACGATTTTTTGTATGGCCGCCCGTTCAAAATCGTGACCGATCACAAGCCTCTGTTAGGGATTTTCACGGCAAGCAAGCCCACGCCGCAGATCCTGTCCCCGAGGATGCTGCGATGGGCTATTTTTCTCAACGCATACCAACACGAGTTGGAGTACCGGCCCGGAAAGGAGATCAGCCATGCTGATGCACTTTCGAGATCTCCTTTGCCCTTGTCGGACGACCAAAAGGCGAGAGTTGAAAGAGACCGCCAGGTGTTGTTAATTGAGGTCTTAGACGCACCCCCAATAGTACCAGCCGACATTGCTAGGGCGACAGGCAAGGACAGAACGCTGGAGAAAGTTAGTTCATGGGTACAGAAGGGGTGGCCGGCATCGTCCCCAAGCACAGAATTCGACCCATTTTTCGGAAGAAGCTAGAGTTGTCCCTAGAAAGGGGGTGCCTGTTGTGGGGCCAACGGGTGGTGGTCCCTACGTCCCTGCGTCCGAGGGTGCTCGAACTGCTGCACGTCAGTCACCCGGGCATCGTTCGTTCAAAGGCGCTGGCCCGGAGTTATTTTTGGTGGCCACAGCTAGACACAGACATTGAGCACATGGTCGGCACTTGTGAGGCATGCCAGGGATCCCGACCAGAGGCGGCCCATCTCCCGCATAGGGAATGGGACACAGCAAGGGGGCCATGGTCCAGAGTGCACGTGGATTTCGCTGGCCCATTCCGGGGAACCATGTTTCTCCTGGTGGTGGATGCGTTCTCCAAGTGGCTGGAGGTTATTCCAGTAAAGAGCACGTCCTCCGCCACTACAATTAGTCAACTGAGGAGAGTCTTTTCCACGTTCGGTTTACCCGACACTTTAGTCAGCGATAACGCTAGTTGCTTCACCTCCGCGGAGTTCGGGGCATTTATGGAGGCAAACGCCATTCGGCATGTCACATCCGCGCCGTTTCACCCGGCCACGAATGGCCAAGTGGAACGGCTGGTGCGTACAACAAAGGATGCGCTGCGGCGCATGGGCCCGGGGGACCTAAATCACCAAGTATGTCAGTTCTTATTAGCGTATAGGGTGACCCCCTTGGCGTCAGGTTACTCGCCGGCAGAGCTCTTGATGCGGCGAAAACTGACCACGATCCTGTCCAGGCTAGACCCGACGAGAGTCGAGGATAAAGGGAAAAACATAGGGTTGGCAGTCTCGAAAGGTTTCGCCGCCGGCGACCCTGTTCACTGCAGGAACTATGCCAGCGCAGGGCCAGCCTGGGTACCAGGGACGGTTGTAGAACAAACGGGGCCAGTGTCGTACCGGGTCGAGACTAACACCGGCCTCCTCTGGAGGAGGCACGCAGACCAACTGAGACACCGAGTGAGTGGGCCAGTCGGTGGGGCGCAGCAACAAGATTCAGCGTTAGGGTTCTCCCCCACCCGTTTAGCCCAAGGGGGAGACAGCAGCGGACAACAGTCCCAAGCAAGGGGGGAAGGCAGAAGCAGCGGCCCCGACTCATACCCTTTTGATACGCCAGCTCTATCAGAAGCCGGGGAAGGGGGAGAGGAGTTCGCGACCGCTGCCCCCGAAGGTAATTTTGATTTTGATTTTGCGAGCCGGGGGGGTTTTCAGGAGTGTTCCCCCACCCATCCAAGCGAGAAGAGGGGTTTTTCGTTAGCCCCCAGTGCCCCCGGTTCTTCCCTAAGAAAGAGCACACCTCCAAACAACGCCGCGGAGCCGCGGCAAGTCACTAACGAGTCTCCCTCTCCAATTACAGGACAGGAAACCAGGGAACAAAGAAAAGGTAGCAAACCCGGGGAAAGGCAGCCTGCATCGAGACCCCAACGTGTTCGAAATAAGCCATCTTGGCTGAGAGACTTTGTCTCCTAGGGGGGGGAGTGTGTTTAAGTGTGGGCTCGAGACTTTGTCTCATCCTAGGGGGGAGGGGTGTTGTGTTCTAAGGGTTTTACCTTCCACATGGATTACAATGTATCTGAACCAATGTAACCTTGCCTATAGCAACAATGTAACCTTTACCTGTATCATATGAACCCTGTAATAGGACGCGAGCTAATGACCACCAGCTGGCAGCAGCGAGCGTCCAAGCTCTCTTGGTCCAAACTCATCAAAGGCAACAGCGCGGGAAGTTTTCCCGCCACCACCTACACCTGGACAAGAAGGGCGTGACCAGCAATGACGTCACGCAGACAGTAGCCAATGGGCTACCATGCAACCACGTTCAAATGTATTACTACTGTATATAAAGAGCTATCGATCCGCCATTACCTCATGTTCCCTCTGTCCACGATGCAATAAACCTGAGTTAACCCAGCCCGAGGCTGTGTCCTGTGTCTTGGTTTTCATACACCAAAAGTACTCCTATATTCTAGAACTTATTATCCAAAAGATTAACTGAAGTGAAGAATAGCTGAACTGGTTTTGTATGTGTATGTGCGGTTTTTTTCCCTTTCCTTTTTGCTAATTGGTATGGGTTCATGAGGGCAACTGGAAAAACTGTAAAGGAAATTAGTCGTTGTTTGACCCTGTTTCTCTCCTCCAGATTCTTTCCTTTGTCTGCAGGGTTTCAGTAAAAAAATATCCAGCATATTGGTGATAGCCCTGAGAAAATGTAGTGTTGTATGTTTGCCAGTAACATACAGCGGTGATGAAAGAGGACTGTTTATTTTGCCAGAAAGTTTTACTGGTTGTCATGCATGTTTGTTCTTACCAATTTCCATAAATGATGTGCAGTAACATGAGTAATGACCGCAGTGCCATAGATCCCCACCATATCCCACTGTGCTGTCCTGCCACCCCTTCCTGTTCTAGATCCGAGATTGGAAGCAAAGTAGAAAAAGAAATCAACTACAGTAGACCCTCACATAACAACGTTGCTTGGTTCCCCAAGTACCGTTGTTATGTGGAAAATGTCATTTTTCGGTTTCTTATGGGAGATCTCCTGCAGAATGTCAAAAAAAGTCATTATTCGCACAACGATGGTAAAAATACCATTGTTATTCGAACATCAATGTTTTTTCGTCATTGTGTGGGAGATCACATGGGGGCGTCAGTAGCATTGTTAATCGGAAATGACACTATTCAAATGTGTCGTTAGTCGGGGTTCACTGTAAATAACAGAGTTGTTTTTTTTACTTTTCTGTGAGAGACAGCGTGGCAGTGGATAGAGTTAGGCAGTGATGGTGAATCTTGGCACTCCAGGTGTTCTTGGACTTCAGTTTCCAGAAGCCCAAGTCCCTGTGAAACCACACGAATGGGTTTATTGTGCATATGCTCAACAATTGCAAACTCAAGCCTGTGGCTTTCGTTCAAGGTGTCTATCCATCTCAGATTTTGTCTTCTTTTTTCCTGCTGCCTTCAACCATTCCCTGGACTACTCAGAGAGTCTTGCCATCTCATGATATGCCCATAATAGTACAGCTCAATTTCTTCATTCTTGCCTCCAGAGAAAGCTCAGGTATGATTTGTTCTAGGACCCACTTGTTTGTGTTTTTGGCAGTCGGGGGTACCCACAAAGCTCTCCTTCAGCACCACATTTCTAACAAATCAATTTTTCCCTGTCAGCTTTCTTTATGTCCAGTTTTCATACCCATACATGGTTATGAGGAACACAAGAGCGTGGATTGTCTTGGTTTCAGACTCCAGGGACACATCCTTACACTCGATGAACTTTTCTAATTCCTTCATTGTTGCCCTTCTGAGTCTCTGTCTTGTTCTGTTTTCTAGTCAGGGGCTGCGGTGGCTCAGTGGTTAAGAAGCTCGCCTTGTTAGCTGGAAGGCCGGCAAGTCAGCAGCTCGAGACCTGGGTACTACATGATGTTTTGAGCACCTGTCTCTGTCCCAGCTCATGCCAACCTAGCAGTTTGAAAGCAAGACATTGCAGATAAATAGTGACCCCTTCAGTGGGAAAAGATCTTGGGGACATGAAAGGAGCCTAATTCAAGTGTCCCCTGAACATAGTTTCTCCATTAAAAATCCTTTCAACCCAGAATAATTTCTGAGACAAAATTATTATTATTCTAGTCAGCAGTCTCCATTTGGACTGATGATTGAACCTAAGTAAAGAAATACTTTCACTACTTTAATTTCTCCGTTGTCAACATTAAAATTGTGTAGTTCTTCTGTAGTCATTATTTCTTGATGTTCAATTGCAGTCCTGCTTTGGCACTTTTTTCTTTCACTTTATTAAAGGTTGTTTTCAAGTTATTTCTGTTTTCTGCCAGTAAGGTATCATCTGAATATCTTAAATTGTTCATATTTCTTCCACTGATTGTAACTCCTTCTTCATCTGAATGTAGCCTGGTTTTCCGTATTATATGTTCTGCTTACAGATAGACCAGATAAAGGGATAAAATGCACTCTTGTCTGACATCTTTGGCTCTGCAAAACAGTTGTCTCTCCACATTCTATTCTAATGATAGCTTCTGGTCCACAATTATATACCAGGGTCAGCAGTTCAAATGAAACATTTAGATTTTTAATTAAAATGACTGAGTGAAGGTAAGAATCTCATGTGAGCCTGAGCAGCAAGCTTGCATACTTTGCATAAGCATCAAGTAGGCATTAGCAAAATGATAATATAGCCCTGTGGTAGCGAACCTTGGCACTCCAGGTTTTCTAGGACTTCAATTACCAGATGCCCAAGTCAGCACTCCTGCTGATCAGGGCTTCTGGGAATTGAAGTCCAAGAACATCTGGAGTGCCAAGGTTTGCCATCACTGATATAGCCTCTTCTGTCTGTTGTTCTCATTTTTTATTACAATCCTCTGTGAACCACCTTTCCCCTCCACACACACACACACACATGCATGCATGTGCACACAACCACACACAAGTACACACTCACACACGCATGTGCACACACAGAGATGTAGATCTGAATTCCACAGACATTTCCCCTCCCTCTCTGAGCATCTCATGTATATGGAATAAAGCGCAGCAAAATGAAAACATTTCAGGCAGAAAGACGGGATGCTGGCTTGTCATGGGAAAAGAGAGAGATGGAAACCTGAATAACAAAAGCACAAAAAGGAGGGTGCGATGGGAGTAGGGGGAGATGTTTGAAATCCGCTAACATCCCTGCTCCCATTTCTGTTTCAAGACGGCTGTGTGCTTTATTACTTGCAGACCGGTTTCCTTTGCAGGTGATGCGGTCCCAGCATTACATCACCCAAAGAGTAGCCAAGAAACATCTCAGTGCCAGGATGACTGAAGCAGAAAGGAATGTATTATCCCAGGCTACTGAGAAACTCGCCAATTCTTCCTTTGCTGGGGGTCCTGGGTTGAGAAGGGAGGGCCGTAAATCTCACTGGAAGAGTGAAAGTCAGGTCCTGTAGAAGAAAGATTGACACACACACCCTAATTCCCTATATACATGGGCAATGATAGTAATGTTTTTTTCCAGGCAGTGGGTTCAGGAGTGATAACAAAACCCAGATTCAGCAAGACAATGCCTAAGCCAGCTAACAGAATTCTTCCCTCCCTGACCCTGCGCTGGAAGAAATCAATCAGCGTTTCTCTGTACTCAAAACCCAGCTGTTTTAGCTTGAAGAACAGAATTTCAGGAAGAATGAGCTAAGAAACCTCTGACATTAAATCATTATCTACTGGATTTGAACTTAAAATGGAAGAGTCACGCAAAAGCTGTAGTAGATTAAAGGTAAAGGTCACCATTGCTCGAAACCCAGTCATATCCAACTCTAGGGTTTGGTGCTCATCTCTGTTTCATAGCCAAAGTGTCAGCGCTGTCTGCTTCTGCAGACATTTCCATGGTCAAGTGGCAGGCATCACTAGATACTGGAGCGCACGGAACACTGTTTACTACTAGGCTAAACTACTCTAGTGGGAGTCAGTGTGGTGTTGAGGCTAGAGTGTTGGACTAAAGACACTGAAGATATGGGTTCAAATCTCCGCTCAGCCATGAAAACTCACAGGGCAGATAGCAGTAGTGAAGCACTCCCTCAGCAAGTCAACAACCCTGACCCTGACAGATGCAAACGTCTGCAGTGGGTGCTGTCTTATACAAAAAAGGTATAAAACTAGAACAGCAGGCCACAAGCAACATCACCCCTTCGTCTTTGCTACTGCTTCTGTATGGAAACACCAAATAGCATTGCAGAAAACTTTTGTGAACACACTTCATTATAAGAGCAGAGGAGAGAGGTACATGGAATGCAAGGTTTAAATACACAGGAAGGCTTATTTATTTATTATTTCAATTTATATCCCTTCTAACTAATTATATAGTTATACTGACCAGTGTTAATACAGAAAAGAGAGAGATTTAAATCAATAAACAACTAAAACAAGAGAATACACAATAATGAGTCAATTCCAAAAATAATAACTAAATTAGCAGCCAACGTTCAGGCAATTAAGCAACATATGAAAACAGAGAAATAGGCAAGACAGCATTTTAGTCTTCTTGGACCCTTCATATATGATAACCATAAAAATCAGTTTCAAAGAATTGGAGTAAAGTTGCATAATTGGAAGTTGATTTTTTAAAAAATAAATGTATGTGTAAATCAAAGAATAACTGAAAAAGTTGTATTGAAAGCAGGTACACGTCAATGATGTCCTATCTCCCCAATACTATTTACCTTAACAATGGAACTGTTAGCAAATGCAATCAGAGGTTATCACAGTAATATAAAAGGTCTTGAGGGAACTAAGATAAATCTGTATGCAGACGATACACTTTTAATTTTTAAAGATCCTATAGAAAACCTATCTAGAGTTCAACAACATCTTAAAGAATTTGAGGAAGAAACAGGATTAAGTATAAATTGGTGAAAATCAGAAATGATAGTTTGTAATAAAACGGAGAATATACAGGAAGAATCAAGAACGTATACCAAATAAAAATAAAACAAAGTTTGAGATACCTGGGAATTGTAATCTCAGAAAATCTTAATGATTTTGAGAAGTTAAATTATGAAAAGAAAAAGAGAGAAATACGGGTGAGGGGGGGGAATCAGAAATATCAAAAGATAGAATTATATTGGTTTGAAAGAATTGCACTTTGCAAGATGAAATTGATACCAATAATTTTTTTTTAATTTGAGGCATTACCGATTCATTTGACAGAAATTGAATTAAAAGAATATAAACAAGTAGGAAATAGTGTATTTTTAGATGATCGGTATGGTAACATAAAGACTAACAACAGGTTGGCAAAGAATATGCTCACAATTTGGAAAAAATATAAACAAAAATTGGCTCTGGTATTTCTCAGATAACAGACCTGGAGGATATAAAAACATGCCCTTTGAGGTGGATGAATCGGTCAAATCAACATTAGCAGAATACAAGAGTAACTTATTGAAAGATTGGATAGAGATATGTGGAGATCGACAAAAGAGACAAGAGATATATGGTAAATTAAAGTTAAATTGGTTCATGCAAATAAAATTGGACTGCTAGGACAAGAAAATTAGACAACGAAGAGAGAGCTGATGAAATTTGAAGGTTATATCAAGGAAATATGGAATGACTCACAAAGATTAAAAGGTGTAGTCAGTTAAATATATAATATATTAAATAATGATGCAAACCCTCAAAAAAACTGAAAGAAATTTTTTTTGGGGGGGGGGGAATTAAACCTTAAAATTGCAGACAAAGCTTGGAATAGCAAATGGACAATTAGGTTAATGAGAAATATGTCTATAAGAATTAAGAAACATAATTATAAATTGCTTTGGAAATAGTATTTAACACCAGTAAGATTGGATCAAATCAACCACTCCAAATTGGAGAAATTTTGGAGATGTCAGGCAGCGATTGGATCATACATCCATATGTGGTGGAAATGTAAATATGTAACTAAATTTTGGGCAAAGGTGGAAGAAGAAGTTAGTAACACTTTAGATACAAGAATAGAGTTAAATCCACAAATAGTATTGTTAATGGAGATGGATAGGTTGAAAATATATTAAAAAGGATTTAATAATGACTTTGTTGACTCTTGCAAGATTAATGATAGGTAAACAGTGGAAAATTATTCTGGATCTTAAAATTGAAGAATGGTACAAAGACTTATGGGACATTGCATTAAATGATAAATTAACGTGGGAGATTAACATTAGAAAGGGTTTGTTTAAATGTAATCATTTTTGAAAAATATGGAAATATTTTATTGAATTTGCAATAGAAAAGAATTTGGGTCACAAACCTGTCCAAGAAAGTTTGAACAATTGGAAAGGTGAAAATAAAGGAAGACAATGATATTATATTTAAAGAATATAATTAGTTTCCTACACAGGTGAAGGGTGCATAAGATTGATTTTTCTTTTTTTCCTCTTTGGATGTCCCTCCCCCCTTCTGTACTTTTACTTTTCTTTTCAAGTGTATTTCATTATTGTATTTTTATATCTTTAATAAAAAAATTATTTTAAAAATGTATGTGTGAATTCATATCAAGCTGTTTTATGAGCAATCTTCAATTGGGAATTGGCAACATGTAGCTGTGCTTCATACAGATGTCACCATAATTGCTCTCTTTTTTCAAATATACTTAATCATGCATTGTAACCATACAATTCAGCATTTAAAACAAAATGGTTGAGTTGTATCGGGCAGTGATATAGAGGAAACCCAAGGGTCACTAAAGAACATGTTTCTTCTGGTCTGCATGGGTTCTAGGAAAATGGTATTTTTCACTATTGGTATTAATATGTTGAATAAACAGAAGCAAAGTTGATTCTCATACACCCATGGGTCAAATGTGATAAGTTCAGATTTGAACAAGAACAATCTTTCTCTTTCTTCTATGTGAGAAGTGGGAAGGAAGGAGAGAAAGGGGTGAGCAAGAAGAGAGGATAGAAGTTTGCCTACTTTTGCTTCTTTACCTGCCTGTTGCTGTCTTTTTGGCCTTGTGTGCTATCTGGAGGAGATGCAACTCTCAGTAAAAGAAAGTTCTTCTTCTCTTTGCTACGTCACAGTTCAACATTATGAACATCAGCAATGGCCAGACTCAGACTAGGGATCTCTTTCTTTCTCTTCCTCTGCAATGCAACTGCAAGAATAGATTTGGAAATTTTCCTTTCCATTTTCAGTACATCATTGCACATGACCTTCAAACATGTCCTTCAAACCCAACAAGCTGTGACTAATCGTAACTATCAGCTATTAAAATAAGCCATCTTCAAACCACAGATTAAGAAACTGGCTCATTTGAACAAACCACAGAGCAGATTAACTCTAACATTGGATCCAGACAACTTTATAAATCCAAATGTAGGGAGAAGTGCTTGGAAAGTTAATTTTTAGAAGAAATACTGTAATGACATACTGAAAAGTGTGGACTGCCTGCGTAGCGGGGAGTCTTATGAATATGAATGTATTAATATACTTCTCCCTATAAGTCCGTTTGCCGGCCACAGCCGCTGCCATGATTCAGAATAAAGACTTCCTATCTTGGAAGCACGGGCTTTGCTGGAGTAGATAAAGATTGGGCATACATTCCTGAAACTGCTTCCCGATTGACAGGCAACATCCTGGTTTAACATAACAATGGCCACAGATGTTTCCCTGAGTTAAGGTAAACAATAGAGATTAATAGACACAAATGAGATAGGGCCCAGGGAAACAGATGCTCCTTTAGATTAGAGTAGAACATTAGAGACCCTTGCCTAGAGTATAAGGGTGATTTAGAAATACTTAGCAAGCAGCTCCCCTCTGTAAACAGGGACAGCGGCCACCTCAGGGTCATTACGACCACAGGCAGGATAATAAAAGCTTTTTGCCCACCTCATTTTGGGGCTGGACCACTACATCATGGCCTCGGTGTGTCTTTATTCTAGCGCAGCAGGGCTTCGCATTATAACAGAAAAGGTTCTGTTAGGATGTGTTAGGATGATGCTTTGGCTCTCTTTTCTTAAAGCCGAAATAAATAGATATTTCCACTGGATCTGCACATTTAATCTGTTCCTTTGAATGGCCAGATACATCTCCAAATAATCATTTGGTATGTCAAACACTATATAACTTATTGAAGAGAGGCATTGCTTATTTACAGTCTGGACACATTTTAAAACATTCACAAGAAACACAGTGAATAAAATGAGTCCATGAAAGCTGACTACAGCATATAAAGGTGCTTGCATTGTTGTATTTTAAATCTGTAAGTATGATGACGACGACAACAACAATAGCAGCAGCAGCAGCAGCAGCAGCAGCAACAACAACAACAACAACAACAACAACAACAACAACAACAACAACAACAGAGAGTTAGGTAAACATTGCCCTTGCTCAAAAGCCAGTTGTTTCTGTTTATAGCTGAAGTGGCAGCACTGTCTGCATCTGCAGATGTTTCCGTGGTCACGTGGCAAGCATGACTAGATGTCAGAGTGTACAGAATGCTATTACCTTTTCCACCAAAGTGGTACCTATTTATCTACTTGCAATTTCTTGCTTTCAAACTGTTAGGTTGACAGAAGTTGGGACAGAGACAGAAGCTTTCTCCATCTCACAGCACTTGGGTTTCGAACTGCTGACCTGTTGACCTGCCAACCCAGTCATCATGTTCAGAGTCTTAACCACTAAGCCACCACAGGAGAAAGTTAAGCAATACTAAATTTTGGTTGGACAAGAAGATTTAACAAGTGCTGAGAACTAAATGTGGGAACAAACAGCATGTTAATCCATTTGCATTAGGTTACAGTATCTGCAAGTCTGAAATCCAATCAAAAATATTATTTAAAAAATCTTAGCTCCTTATCAAAATAATTTTAGAAATATAGAGTTTATAAAACAGGCCATATCTAATGTTTACCTTTCACGCTCCTGCTCCAAGAGGTTTGTAAAGTCATCACTCTTGTTCATGTAATCTGTATGTTTGTGCTTCTCATTCTCCAGCTCGTAAACTGTGCGCCGATGGCATTTCTCTGCCAAGAGAAGTTGTTCGAGCATGCGCCGGTATGTTTCTTTCTGCTTCTCTTCTAGTCTATCCAGCTGGTTTATTGAAATGCAAAATTGACTGGATTAAATACTGTGTTGGACATCATTGGTAAATCGGTTGAATAAGAATGCTGTGTTACATAAATATGAGGTGATTTATTTGCTGCTCAGAAGGTGTCACAAGTAATAAAAATGCTGTTTTCTAAGACTTTACAACTTTTACTTTTGGTCATTCCAGACCAACTACAGAGGAGGAAGAAAGATGAAATATTAACCATATTAAACTGCTTCAGCAAAGAGATTTAATGATGAGATTAGAAGTAATGAGCTACTTATCAGATATGTCATTGTATATTTGAGGAGAGATGGAGAAAAATTTCACTGGGAGAAAAGTTTAAAACAAAACAGCAATTAGCAATAGTAATTACACTTATATACCACCCCATAGTGCTTAGTGCATTCTCTGGGTGGTTCATAAGTTAATTAGCATTGTGCGTCCAACATGCTGGGTATTCATTTTACCATCCTTGGAAGGATAGAAGGCTGTGTCAGCCTTGGTCCCCATCGGGATCAAACTGAAAATGTTTTGGCTGCAGTACAGCAATTTAACAACTGAGCCACCAGGGCTCTTTAAAACATTTGCATTGGTCTATTCTGAGTTCACACACAACCACACCCTTTTCCAGTTAAATATTATCTGTTATTCTTTATTCCCACAGCTGACTAGGTTTTGGTACCTGGCTGTGGAACCAGGGGTTGGGAGTTCAATTCCCCTCTCTGCCTTCTGAGAGTACAACTACCCTACGTAGCTACACACAAGCTTTACAGTTCCAGGGTGCCCCACCTCTCCAGAAGAAGGTAAACTTTCTGTGTACAGGTTGCTCCCTATATCCACACATTCTGTATCAGTGGTTTCAGTTATCTAGGTAAAGGTAAAGGTTTCCCTTGCTGGAAAGCCAGTCGTATCCGAATCTACGGTTCAGTGCTCATCTCTGTTTCAAAGCTGAAGAGCCAGTGCTGTATGCTTCTGCAGACATTTCTGTGGTCATGTGGCAGGCATGACTAGACACCAGAGCACACGGAACACTGTTATATTCCCACCGAAGTGGTCCCTATTTATTTACTTGCAATTTCTTGCTTTCAAACTGCTAAGTTGGCAGGAATTGGGACAAAGACGGGAGCTCATTCCGTCCTGCAGTACTCAGGAACTGAACTGCTGACCTTCCACCTCCCAGTCAGCATCTTAACCACTTGAGCCACTACAGGTCCAAAAATATTCAATGAAAAAACTGAGAAACACAATTTATCTCTCTCTCATTCTCTTTCAAGGTACATTACCAGGGCTAGCCACTAGAGGCCACTATCTACAACGCAATGTTGAGAAGAACTGGAGTGTGTTTCCAGGGGAGTAATTTGATGAGCTGACATGAAAGACTGGCAGAAGTATTTGTAGCACACATATCCATACCTGTCAACCATCCCGATTTGGCCGGGAAAACCCTGTAATTTGACGTCGATTGATGTCATAACCCGCCCCGCACTGCCAAAACCCCGTAATTTGGCAGCGGGGGGGACGTTTTCCACGCATGTGCGGAAGCACTACGCCACTTGCGCAGCCCCTACACAAGCAGCGTTGCGCTTCCGCGCATGCGTAAAAGGGTTTTACCCCTTCCACGCATGCGCAGAAGCGCTATGCCGCTTGCGTAGGGGCTGCACAAGCGGTGTAGCACTTCCGCGCATGCATGGAAGAGGTAAAACCCTTCCACGCATGCATGGAAAGCGACCTGCACACAAGCAATGTGCGCAGGTCCCGTTTTTCCAGAGCCGCGGGTTGACAGGTATGCACATATCTCACTTGTATGACTCAGGTGTGCATGCTGCAATATTGAGTACACTGTTTTCCATAATTTTAGGTATTCGTAGAAGATCTTGGAATGTATTTCCTGTGATGGTGTGTGTGTGTGTGTGTGTGTGTGTGTGTGTGTGTGTGTGTGTGTGTGTGTGTGTGTGTGCAACCTGTATTAAAAAAACTATGGAAAGAGTAGTCATGAGTCAGAATTGTTTGTTACTCTGCATGAACATTCACATATCTACATATTTAAATGTGTACTTTGGGATAAATTTTATCAAAAAATGCACATTTCTAAATTCATTTTTCTCAAATGCTTAGGTTACCTTAAGCCTATATTCAATAATCATATTAATATTAGTGGTGTACAGATTTTTATTTGGACTACAACAGCAACAACAAAAAATAAATCTGCACACCTCCAATTAGTATATTTGTTGACCTTGAACTGAATAGCAGAATTCAGAAAACTGTACTATATTTCAAGTCATATAGTAGTACAGGCTCACTCATCATCCTGCTCAAGATTAAATTGCAGAAAATAATTTAAGAGTATGTGCTGTAATATGTTTTAGTACCTCCAAACTACTACCAGTCTTAATAAACATTCACCTTTCTCGCTTTTCAAAATCGTCCTAAGCATCCGTACTCCCCCCAAATAGGCCATTTACTGGTAAGAATAGTAAACACAGTCCATCAATAAGTTGGCCAATATGCTTGTTCTAGGGCCATGATGGCAAACCTCAGCACTCAGCCCAAATCAGCACTCCTGCTGATCAGGGCTTCTGAGTATTGAAATTCAAGAACAGCTGGAGTGCCAAGGTTCACCATCACTGTATCTAGGGAATGACAAGATGTGACCTGAAACACAAACTCCAGGTTCCCTAATTTCTGTGCAATTGCTTTAATGTGATGAACCTGAATGGCTATGAGAAATCCCTTTCCTTACTGTAGCAATGAGTATTGACAAGGGTCATTTAAGAACATTATGGGGGTGTGATCATCTCAGTGAAGCAGCAAGTAGATATTCGAAGATATGACTTGTGGGGAGCACAGAGAAACAGTGCAATGAGGTGCCAGACCAAGGCTGAGTTAATTGTCATTTGTCTCCCTGATCACAACACGTCACATAGTTTGGTCCCTGTCATATTATACTGCTCAGGAATTTGCAGTTTTTAAAATACTAGTTAGCGTCAAATTCAGAAGTCTGTAATACAATCCTATACATATTACCTGTTTTTTGCCTAAATTTATATAGAATGACAACCTTACTTTCTGTCTTTTGGATATGCAATTGTTGATAGACACACAAAACATGTTTAGTGTGAGCCCACAGCCACCCTAACTAATCAACTATAGGTGTTAATATAGTTGTTGCCCAGCTCATCCTTGATGCAGGAGTTTAAAAAAAGAAAGCATCTGTACATTCTGTCATGGCATTGTTTGAGCACATCAAAAGCAAAAAGTGAATTCAGGTGATGCTTGAATCCAGGTGAAATTGCTTACCTCTGAAATGGGCTTCTCATACACATCTTCTCCAACTGATTTCTCCTGGGCAAGGACAGCATCCCTATGTAGTATTCGTAGCACATTTTCCGGAGCGGCAAATCCATAGTGGGCTTCCAGGACTTCAGGCCTAATTTTTTCTGTCTTCAACATATGGATCACATCTTCTCTAGCCTGTAAGTTCAGTATTATTAACATTACTCTCACTAATTCAGTATTGTTCATCAATGATGTAATGTCCCTTACTGCTGAGATAGTATGAACCTCTTTTAGGCTCTTCTGGGTTCTCCCTAAAGTGCTAAGATCTCCCAGTACTAGAAAATAAGAGGGTTTATTGTATGAGGAGGATGAAACTCCATATGTGGAGAAGAACAACAAGAGTTAGAGCTAGCTAAACGTTGTGGCCAGGATCCAAAGGGGTGTGTGTGTTATTCTACAGATGGAACAGTTTTGTCAGTGTAAATAAGAGAGGCCATTTCTCCTTCCTGTCTGCAGCCCCTATACTACACAAGTCCTTAAAAGCTGAGGGTAAAAGCTTACCATGAGGGTAAGAGCAAGGAAGAAAAATCTCCCATGCTACCAGTCAGACACTAGCACAACACTGGATTTAGGTCTTTTTGTGGGGCTGTCTTCTATGAAAAGAGACATAAAAGACTTGGCACTGGAGGTCTCTAAAATGGGGAACTGTATGAACATCGCAAACATTCCTGGTCAAATGCTCGGCATCACCAAGTGAAACTGTTTGGCAATAGGTTTGGGACCAACAGGAAGGAAGTACTGTACTACTTTACACAATGCATAATTAATTCATACAAAGTACTTTGAAAAGATGCAGTAATAGCCCAGTCACCATAGGTCCAAAATGGGGTGGGGGGGGGGGGTACCTTGCAAAAATTCGCAAGTTAATGAAACTCTGGGATGTTGTGTATGGGTACCCATTGGAGCTACACTCAATTTATCCAACAAAATTTCCTTGTGGAACCGTGGGGGGTGGGGTGGCCAAAAACTGCAAAATTTTAGCACTCTTCTCAGTTTTTCGATTATATCTTCTAAACCATGCATTTTTTGTGTACTACATGTAATTAGAAAGTTGTAGAGCAACTTTCTAATTACATTCCCATTTTTATTACATTCTACTGCACATAACTACTAATAATTTCATAAGAAATACCTGTGTTTTTTAGTCTTTATTAACCTAAAGAACATCTTATAAAGGTCACTCAGGATAAAGCCACATCTTTGTGGGGGGTGGGGATGGGGTCAAAATTTCTAAACTGAAAGATGAAGTCGGTTTTCATGCTCTTTGAACCTTAGATGTACACTGTAATTATGAACATCCTATAGAGGAGGGGGTAGTGGGAGGGGGAAGAGGAGGAGGGGGAGGGGATGTATTTGAACATTTGGAAATTGAAGTAGAATCCAAAATTCCATTAAATATGTTGCAAAATGGAACATACATAGCAAAAACCAGCCTTTTTAGCAGTTTTTTTTTTTACAAATTTGAGAAAATTGGAACTTTTTCAAAGCCCTGTATCTCGGTACCTATGGGGTTAAAAATAGGTTCGACCAGTGATAATTGAAGGAAATTTAATGCTGTACAACTTTCTAATTACATGTAGTACACAAAAAATGCATGGTTTAGAAGATATAATCGAAAAACTGAGAAGAGTGCCAAAATTTTGCAGTTTTTGCCCCCCCCAGGTTCCACATGGAAATTTTGTTGGATAAAATGAGTGTATTATTATTATTATTATTATTATTATTATTATTATTATTAATTATTATTATTATTATTATTATTATTATTATTATTATTATTATTATTATTATTATTATTATTATTATTATTATTATTATTATTATTATTAAGTTTTATTAAGTTTTATTAAGTTTTATTAAGTTTTATTTCTATCCCGCTTTCCTGGCACAGGTGCCACTCAAAGCGGCTTACAACATATATAAATACAATAAACAGAGCAAGATATACAATAAAATACAAAAGGCAATGCACAATTAATACAATCAAAACATCAGAATATGCAAAAATACAATCTTAACCTATAAATCCATGGGTTAACCGTTGGAACTGGCTATAGGTTGCTATGCCTCGCCCTACTTGCCTGCACTCACCCTTCGTGCACACGGCCGATCTGGGTACGCAGGTCAACGAAGGATTGTAAAAACCGGCAGTGGGGCAACAGCCCCACAAACGCGAAGGGAAACAACTTCACTTCCCAACATTCCTTGCGCCGCGCCGCGCCAGAGCCAATCAGGCTGAGAGGCTCTCGCACGGCACAGCGTTCGGAAACGCGCCGCAGCCAATCGAAAGAAAAGCATTTTAAAAAAACGCAGCACAAACACAAAACAGCAACCCATAACTACAAGCCCCAGCGTCCTGCGCGCCATGAGCGCGCAGAGCGCTGAGGAAACCGGTGCCTGAAAAATGAAAAAGAAAAACAACTCACAGCAAAGCACACACCAGCCGGCTTTCTTTCCCTCACCAACAGCGCCTGAAGCTCCTGACTGGAGTTTCCCCTTTAATATCAGTGGGTGGGGGTTGCGATCCCCCTCTCCGCTGGCTACCCTAGGGTTGGGAGGTTTGTGGGGAGAAAAGGAGTATATTGCCCCAACCCTTCTGGAAACAAAAGATCAGGCAGAGAGGATCGATCCACCACCCCCCCTCCTTAAAACAACTCCGTCTTTTCTTCTCTTTAAAAACGGAGTTGTTTTCAGGAGGGGGGGGTGGGGATTCGATCCAGTCTGCCTGATCTTTTGGTTCCAGAAGTGTGGGGGTAATATACCCCTTTTCTCCCCAGAAACCTCCCAACCCTAGGGTAGCCAGCGGAGAGGGGGATCGCAACCCCCACCCACTGATATTAAAGGGGAAACCCGATCTACTTTCATGACTCCACACAAACAAAGCACCATAACACACTAAAGCACCCCTCCCCACCACCTAGACCACCCTTCAACCCCCAATGACCATGCCCCCCCTCCCCACCACCGAGCCCACCCTTCCTAACCCCCAACGAAAAACAACTCACCGCTTCACAGCCAAGCAAACACCAGCTGGCTTTCTTTCCCTCACCAACAGCGCCTGAAGGTCCCGACTAGAGTTTCCCCTTTAACATCAGTGGGTGGGGGGTTGCAATCCCCCTCTCCGCTGGCTACCCTAGGGTTGGGAGGTTTGTGGGGACAAAAGGGGTATATTGCCCCAACACTTCTGGACCCACAGGAACAGGCAGAGAGGATCAATCCCCCACCCCCCTCCTTAAAACAACTCCGTCTTTTCTTCTCTTTAAAAACGGAATTGTTTTAAGGAGGGGGGTGGGGGATCGATCCACTCTGCCTGTTCCTCTGTGTCCAGAAGTGTTGGGGCAATATACACCTTTTCTCCCCACAAACATCCCAACCCTAGGGTAGCCAGCGGAGAGGGGGGTCACAACCCCCACCCACTGATATTAAAGGGGAAACCCGATCTACTTTCACGAATTCACACAATCAAAGCACCATAACACACTAAAGCCCCCCTCCCCACCACCGAGCCCACCCTTCCTAACCCCAACGACCACGCCCCCTAGCCCCCACTTCCTAACCCCCAACGACCATGCCCCCTCCCCACCACCTAGCCCCCCCTTCCTAACCCCCAACGACCATGCCCCTCTCCCCACCACCTAGCCCACCCTTCCTAACCCCCAATGACCACGTCCCTTCCCCACCACCAAATAAATAAATAATTTTTTAAAAAATTACTAAAAACAGTCAAACACATCCAAAAATACACAAAAACACCAAAAACAATATGAAGTAAACAAAGACACAATCAAAAACAAAACAAACAGACAAAAAATACTAATTCCACCCCCCCTCCCCCCCACACACACAAAAGAAAGAAAACAAGCAAACTTACCAAAAGAGGTGCTACCTCCACCAGGACTGGAAAAGAAATGAATAAAGAAAGAGACTACTTACCAGAAGAAACTCCACCCAGAGGCCAGGAGAGAAAAAAAAGTCAAAATACAATAACCCCTACCAGCACCACCTGCTGGCCACAATAGTAAAAACAATTCAAAAACACACAAACATTGAATGTAAAAAACATTTACTTTTAAATTATTAAAATTATGACCTACGGTACAACTAATTAAAAAAATTCAAAAAAATAAAACATTATTCACTTACATAAAACAATTTGAAAAAATTATATCATACTTTCTTCTTTTATTAATCCTCAAAAAAAACCCAAAAAAAGCAGATCCCAGTTAATAACAGCCAAGCCAAAAATTTTTTACATAAATAAACATTTAAAAATTAAAATTACAGACAAAGCAATTTTTAAAAAACATTAACACAATTTAACCTTCCAACACAATTTAAAACTATTGCAAAAATAAAATTGGTTCATTTTTTATTACAACACACGGAGAAAAAAGCCCGGCAACGCCGGGCAACCCTTGCTAGTACAAAATATAAATAAAGAATTAAGCAATGTCACAATAAGAAATTACACAAAAAATCATCCTCAACCACCCAGCAGCCACAAAGGCACCCCATGGTTCAACGTCCGTGAGGGCAGCTGCGTTGGCGGCGGCAATGGTTCCCACCTGTCTCTCCCCAGCGGGGCCGGTGGCATGGGCTCCCGGGGCGAGACAGGGAGCTGCTCGAGGCGGCGGGCGACGGTGTCCTTTTCTGCTCTCCGGGCGGGCCGTCCCGGAGAGCAAGGGCAGCTGCGTCGGCGGCGGCAATGGCTCCCACCTGTCTCTCCCCAATGGGGCCGGTGGCGTGGGCTCCCGGGGTGAGACAGGGAGCGCAGAGCACCTGGGATCGACCAACTGAAATGTTCAGGCCTCCAGCTGCACTGGGCACCCACACACAACATCCCAGAGTTTCATTAACTTGGGAATTTTTGCAAGGTCTAAAGTACATCTCAACTGGTCTATAATGCTAAATATCTTAGGTAAAGATAAAAGTCACTCTTGTTTGAAAGCTAGTCATATCTGACTCTAAGGCATGGTGTTCACCTCCGTTTACAACCAAAGAGCCAGCAATGTCTGTGTCTGCAGATGTTTCTGTGGTCATGTGGCAGGCATGACTAGACACCAAATACTGTTACCTTCCCACCAAAGTGCTACCTATTTATCTACTTGCAATTTCTTGCTTTCAGACTGCTAAGTTGACAGGAACTGGGACAGAGATTGGAGCTCACTGCACCATGCAGTACTCGGGTCTTGAATTGCTGACCTGCCGACCTCCAAGTCATCAAGTACAGCATCTTCACCACTAAGCCACTGAAGTTCTTTAAGTATCTTAGGCTTTAAAAAAAGGTCACAGCCATTCTCAATAGGCATGTCTGTCAACAGTTGTTAGCCATAATAGCTGGATGAAAGCCCCATTACTGCGAGATAATAGGGACAAATGAAAAAGAATGACTATCACCACATGCCATGCGTGTTTAGTATAGTTTGTTTGTTAGAAGTTGATTTAAACCTACATTCCTACTGTCATTTGAAACAGTGCCTTTTGAGCTCTCATTCTTTGTTTTGTGATTGGTTACCAAGATGGAAACACCAGCCTGGCTTAGATTCTGATTGTTGAGACACAACTTTGGGAGCGGCTGTATTAGTGAGATACTAACACGTTTTCTTCAATCAACAAGCTAACTGTTGTCTAACTTTGACTCTGGGGCTGGTGGAAAGCAGAAAGGAAATCGCTGCCCACTGCCTATGACCCACATCACTATGTGGTAACACATGGGGTGAGAAACAACAGGAAGAAGAGGGCAATGGCAGCAGCATCTTGAATCGATGCCTGCCTGGCTTCATATAAGAGTTGCTTTTTTGGCCAGTTATTGAGATAATGCCTAGGTTCAGGAGCCCTTACAGCCAAGGCATTGTGGTAGGGGTGACAAATCAATCACTTGTGGCAATTTTACATTGTAAATATATTTTATATACAGGTTTATATTAGCATTAATGATAAGTAACGGGGGCTTGATTGCTAATCCTATGCTGGGTGTATGCCAGGAATGATAGTTTAAAAACAGTTCAGAGGTATGGAAGAATGTTTCTGAATTGAACAGGATTGTCAATCAAGCCCCAGTTACTGACCATTAGTATGTACAATAAATTGGATGGAATGATTTCTGGCTGGAGAGATGCTGTTTTGTATCTAAGTGTAGTGGCAGGGGTTAGAGCAGTGGTGGCGAACCTATGGCACATGTGCCAGAGGTGGCACTTGGAACCCTCTCTGTGGGCACCTGTGCAGTCACCTCAGCACAGAGTTCGCCCCGCCCCTCTGCCCAACACCCCAATGGGAGAGTTTCCTCCTTCCCTCCAGCACAGAGTTCACCCCGCCCCTCTGCCCAGCAGCTCAATGGGAGTGTTTCCTTTCTCCCCTTTTGCTGTGTTGGCCCTTTGCAATAAATAAGTGGGTTTTGGGTAGCACTTTTGGCATTTGGTCTCTAAAAGGTTCGCCATCACTGGGTTAGAGAGAGAATAAGAGCTGTAAGATAGAGATATAAGAGAAATGAAAAGAGTTGTGGTCTTAGTTAGAGCTGGAGGTGGTCTATTTTAGCATAGAAGCTGTGAAAAATATCTTATTGAAATGTGTGTATAAACAAGCAATGAGAGAAAGAACAAATCAGATGTGTTTAAAGAAAGCAAAAGGACTTACAGCTATATGATTAAAAACTTGTTTGTAACACTAAATTTATGTATTTTTGTTTGTTTTTTAGAATAATCTTTTTGGTTTATAAACCCCTGTTTATTATTATTTTCCCCAGACATAATAGTTACAAGACATTAGCTGCACACTTGCTGCTAGTTGGTGCTGGTACACACAGTTTATGGAGTGTGGCCAAAGTAGCTGATTCTATGTGTTTCAGTAGAAGCATGCTTTAAAAGGTTGTATAAAATCAACCCTTAGCCATGGTAGTATTTCAACATCAGTGTAAAAGAGAACACAGGCTGTTTGTTTAACTTGGGTGGCAAAACTAATCCAGGAGAAGTCGTCACTAGTCACAGATTAAACGGCAACTCCAAAGTTGGTGTGGGGTTTGAAGATGACTGTCATTTTGATGGTGCAACACATGAATAAAAAAGATAATGTGAGCACCACATCACCACTCCCAGAGTGCTGACATCTCAAGACCCCCTGAGGCTAGGCTCCATCCAAGAAGATGGGAAACCACCCGAATGAACACAAGGTCCAAAGTCACACACCGGGCAACAGATGACAAAATAGAAAAGTGATTTAATCGAAAACAGTCAGAACTAGTTGAATATCACAATTGGTATAGTCAATAATGATATACTTAAAGTGTCCACTTGCCGGAGCACTGTGATATATTCAAAAAAAACAATAAAACTGAATAGGAACAAGTAGTTCCAGATATGCACAACAGTGTCCAAAAATCACGAAAAACAGGTAGCCTTGAAATATCCACGCAGGTAAGTAGTTGCAAAATACTATGTACATTAAGAATAAATCTAATCCAAGGAGCAAAGTATTCAAAATCTTCTAAAATCCAAAAGGATCTGAATAAACATCTTTACAAATGATCAATCCAAGGAACAAGAATCTGATAGCCCTCCGGTAAAAGGATATTTCGAAGAAAATCTTCGTCAGATGTAAATTCATGTAGGGTCGGAGGTATTTGAGCATGTTTATATTAATTATTGATATGATGTAACTCTTCTGACAAGGGCGGGGTATAAATAAAATTATTATTATTATTATTATTATTATTATTATTATTATTATTATTATTATTATTATTATTATTATTATTATTATTATTATTATTATTATTATTATTATTATTATTATTATTGATTTCCCAGAATGGCTTTTCTAGCTTTTAGGGTGCATAGCTAGGAGTATAATAACTACTGTATTAACAGTATGAAACAGACTTGAACTTTATGAAGACCATATTTTTCTTCTGATCTTGCTGCAACAGTAGCCCTGGTCATGAGTCCTGTGTTTTACTCGTCCTGTTTATGAATAGTACAACAGCTGCTGTGTACTAAGATCGAAAATAAGATAAGGTCATGGTCCCTTGTGCAAGTATTGTGGTCATGACCACCAGTGGCACATGTTTTACATTCCAAAGTACTTTTCACACCATCTAATGAAGAATAAGAGGAAGTCTACAGGGGGCCCATTCCAGAGCATCTGCAAATGCTTCAAATGTCAGATATGGCTAGGGAATTCTGAGAGGTGTAGTACAAAATGTTATTTCCCCCTCAAATTCTGCTAGATACCTTCTCACAGCTTAAAAGAGTGTGTTCTGAATTTCTTCAATATCTTCGAAAGTTACCAGACTGTTTTTGAGCACAACTTTAAGTAATGCTTGAAGACAAATATTTATTTATTTATTTGATCATCTTTGAGCAGAGATTGCAAAAGTTACTCTGTTGTGTTAGAATCCTGTTCAGCAGGTTTGCTCATGCAGCAGCCGTTTGTGCAAGTCGCCTGCCCTTATAGGAGCTTGAGAGAGAAGGTAGCTACAACCTTCTTGTGCAGGCAGAAGTATTTTCAACAGTCATCCTTTGTATTCTTGGCTTGAACTGCAGAGATTGAATGGAATTATGCTTCACAGGCACTCCATAGGATTCTATCCTAGGCTTCCCAGAATCCTGCAGTCAATACAGCCAGTGAATAACTTCAGTAACATAGGAATGTGCCTTACACTGTTCACAGACCCTTGATCTGGGGTCTGCAGCTCTGGGGACAGGCTGGTTCTTGCAGACACTTATATCATGTGGTCGCCAGGAAAAGGAGTGAACTGAGCACATCCTCATAGCGGACGGAACAGTGGAACAAATTTATTTATTTATTATTTATTTATTCTTAGATTTTTATGCCGCCCACTCGGGGAAACCCAACTCAGGGCGGCGCACAACGGTAAATCCCAGTATAGTGGCACACTAAGTAATTCCATTATCTATAGATCAGCACAATAACTAACTACATAGCACAAACCTGCCACTTATTCAGGCCACATAAATGAATGGCCCAGGATGAACCTGTTGGACTAGTTTGGTGAGTGCAGAAGTTACATAACCCTATGCTTCTGAAAGGTTCCTTTTCTTGAAGTCTGTTGCCAGGCAGAGGGCACTGGGTTAGGCAAAGCATAGATTTGTTCTGAAGTGGTGAAGCAATTACATTCCTCTGTCTGTGTGCAACTTTATATAAGCTGTGTCTCCAAAGGGGGTTGGAAATTCCTGAGAACAAGGCAAGGAGGTAACAGTGGCTGCAGTTATACAAGGAAGCGACCTTTTTTTGTTCCTTCTCACAGCAGGCTTTGAAACAGATCAGATGGGTGCTGGAAGACATCTGTTTATTATTCCCTACCCACACAGCTTTTTGGTTCTGTTTCCTTGCCAGGGAGCAGCATGGATGATGTCACCATTCTCTGAAGAGAACAAGTCACCAGAGCCTTTTGTTTTCACTGACATAATTCATTATTCAGTAGTCTGGCCCAGGGACAACAAATTCCCATGACAAGGAATTAACTCTACTCTGTGTGATGCTTAAAAGAGTTGGAAGATATCACTTCTCATGTTGCTCCTCTTGAAAAGGAGCTTTGTTCTGCATTATCACCCCAACGGGAAGGTTACCAAAGTCTATGGTTGCATGATCCTTGGCGGTACATGAAGCAGACTCGAAAGGTCACTCTGTTAGATTATGTACACAAATCAAAGTGTGTTGGGATCTGTGTGTTAGGAATGAAGGCATCGCAATGGATAACCCAGCTAACGTAGGGTTTTTTGTAGCCGGTTATTATAAAATGTTCCCACGGATAAATTTAGCCATCTGTAGATAATGATGTGCTCATGAGGTTATCAGTGGCTGGAGTGACTGAGGGTGACCAGAACAGCTTTGTTCTTTTCTTCACCAGTAGGAGGAAGGTTCACTGAGAGATTAGACTAGAGGCCATCTTTAGTGCCAGTGAGCTTCCACCGGGTGTGCTAAAGTGAGGCTGTTGTGTTTGGTCTAGGCAAAAAAAATTAGGCAAGACAAAGAGAGAAGAAAAGAGCCAAGCAAATTTCCAATCCCAATTCACTCCCTGCACTTTTCAGCAACTGATGTCTTTTTAAAAATAAGAGACATTAAGGGCTCTTTTATAGAGAGAGACTGTTTTCCTTAAGCATATCAGAGAGTAACCAAAACAAAAAGACAAAAATCTGCTGGTTCTGCACTGATGTCTTCAGTATTTTTTCCACCATCTAGACAGCATTTCTATTCTCTCTTAGTATATTTTTTTCTTGTGAATTTTGTCCATCCTGAAAGCATATTTCGTATATAGCATCGCTATAGAGCAGTGGTTCCCAATACCCCACAGGGGGACTTAATTTCTCAGAAGCCTAAGTCAGTACATTGGCTGATCAGTACTGTATATACTCGAGTATAATCTGACCCGAATATAAGCCGAGGTACCTAATTTTTACCTGAAAACCCAGGAAAACAGATTGACCCGAGTATAGGCTGAGAGTGGGAAATGCAGCAGCTGCTAGTGAGTTTCAATAATCATAATACATGAAAAGATGGTAAAATTAATTAAATTGTTGGTGCATCTCAATCCAGGAGGGCCTTTGAACAATTTCATGTAATACGCCAGTTAAGCCTGCTCCTGGATAGGGACTCCTTCCTTACGGTCACACATGCCCTGGTCACCTCCAGACTAGATTATTGCAATGCGCTCTACATGGGGCTACCCTTGACGACCATTCAGAGGCTGCAGCTGGTTCAGAATGCAGCAGCCCGGGTGGTGATGGGGTGTGGAGGTTATGCCCATGCCTCGTCCCTGCTCCAGGAGCTACACTGGTTACCGGTTTGCCTCTGAGTGCAATTCAAGGTGCTGGTTATGACCTTTAAAGCCCTATATGGTAGCGGGCCGGGATACCTAAGAGACCGCATCGCCCTGAGGACATCTGTCCGTCCAACCAGAGTGGACCGGAGGGGCTCCCTAATTGTTCCATCAGCCAGGGGGCCCCACATCTCTGGCACAAGAAAAAGGGCCTTTTCCGTGTTTGCTCCGGCCCTTTGGAACCTCCTACCAGTAGAACTACGCCTGCAGACGGAGTTGCTGCCCTTCAGGAAAGGACTTAAGACCTGGCTGGTGGGGCAGGTGTGGAGCCCTGAAGGCAATGTGGCTCCTGCTCGTTGGCTCTTATCATGAAATGTATCTTCTTTCTGCCTCTTGGGGTGGGTGGGATTTTTTAATGTGGGTTAGGGGTTTTTAAAGTATGTGAGCCGCCCTGAGTCGGGTTCCCCCTGAGTGGGCGGTGAACAAATTGAAATGTTAAATTAATTAAATCTGACACGATCTTGGGATCCTCGTGGTCATTGACTCGAGTATAAGCCGTGTCTCCTTTTGGAGCAAAAAAAATCCTGGCTTATACTCAAGTATATACAGTACTTTGGGGAACTGACAGGCTTCTAGGAATTGAAGCCTAAAAACCAAATGTTGGGAAACACTACTATAGCACATGGTTGAGCCCTGCATTGCTTCCAGTTGAAAGCTGATGTTTGTGGGGAAAGCTTTCTGGTAAGATATTTATTAATTCTTTTTTGAAGAAGCAAAAAAAAAAAAGCTCTGGCAGAGAAGTGAATTTCTTTGAAGCAACTTTCTTAAACAGAGGAGTAATGCATTTCTAAAATTGACTTTGGGCAGAGGTCAGTAATTCCTGCTCTCCTTTGAGACCAAGAGGGAGAAATTTGAGTAGAACAAACACTCCCTCTGGAAGAGCCTTTGTTGCCCTGAACCCAGCAGTAGTGAAAACATATTAAACACAGAAAACTGGAAACAAAAAGAACTTATTCATGTTCTACAGTTGTCACTCCTGGAAATTGACCCACAAGTGGATGGTAAGTAGCAAGAAAGTATGTTCATTACTTACAAGAATTGGAACAAAACCAATCTTGCACTCCTCCAGAGACAACAAATAAAGTGGTTTGCCCATTTGGAGAGAATGTCTTGGAGTTCCATACCTTACAAGGCATATGTGGAAAGAGGAGAAAGACAAAGACCACGAGGCAGACCCAAAGGAAGGTGGAGAGGTAACATCAAATAAACATTACAAGAACACCAAATAACACAGGTGGAGGCCGCTAGAAGAGCCACAACAAGAACCTTACATCTTTCTTGACACCCGATGGGGCAAAAGAGGAAACAAAGAAGAGGAAGATTACTTGTTTAAAACCTTTACTGCAAAGTATACAGGTAATCTGACATCACCTTTCCAACTAATTAAAGGTGGCATTTTTTATGGTTTATTGGAGCAATAGCCATTATAAATTCTGTTTCTCATCAATATCTCGTCATACAAGGAGCCTCCATGCAAAGCTTCTATCATTGGCTAGCCCTGCTATACTTACAAAATTTTATGCAGTATCTGGGCAGTACAAGGAGACATTACACATTTATATTACAGCTCCCAGAATCCCCCGATTTGTGTGGCAAAATACACCGTAAACCTGTAGTAATGATGCATCAGTACAATGATTCTTAACATATAATTTAAAGTAGTAGTGACAGGGAAAAGAGGAGGCACACTATATGTAGTTTACATCAAGTGCCACTCCGGAAAATACGGGAACTGCTCTGGTCAGGATGCACATGCGCAGAAAAAAACCTTTTGTGCACGTGCAGAACACGTTTGTGCATGCACAGAACACATTTGCGCATGCGCAGAACACATTTGCGCATGCACAGAACACATTTGCACGTGGGCAGATGGGTTCTGCGCATATGTATGTGCGCGCAGCAACCCCTTTCCACGCCATTCTAAATAAGGGACGGCACCGGGAAAGGGGAGGAACGTGTGCCAAATTACGGGATTTCCCGGCCAATCCGGGATACTTGACAGATATGGTTTACATGTATCATCATCACCACCACTACAATCATCATAATCATTGTCTGCCACCAAGTCAAATTCAATTTATGGAGATCCTTTCCAGTTCTTCTAGGTAGAGAATATCTAGAAGTGGTTTCTTTTGGGGGAACTCTGGGACTGTGCAGTTGCCCAAGGCCACACAGGCGGGCTCTTTTCCCTGGAGGCATGGTGGGAACCAAACTCTCTGTGAAGAAAATACAAAAGGCTCACTGTAATATTATCAGTTCAAACTGTGATAATGAAGTAATAAAAATTCCTTTATTTACAGGTACATGTCCAAGAAGTATAATATCCCAAACTGAAACAGAATATGCAAAAAATCCAACACTCAGAAGAAGGGCAACTGCCAAAAACAATATTGTGAATAATACTCAAAAATATGTAAATTCCGAAAAAGTATAAATCCTTGAATTAAAAACTATATTTCCTTTCCGAAGCTATCCAGTAAATTAGCTTTTCAGACCAGCAGTCTTTCATCAAGGAATCTAAATCTTCAAAAATTATTTCATGAATTTTAGCTTGCGTTCATCGCCTCTCTATGAGTCTGCATATAGTGCGTGAGAACGATGATGAAGGACTGCTGGTATGAAAAGCTAATTTACTGGATAGCTTCGGAAAGGAAATATAGTTTTTATTCAAGGATTTATACTTTTTCTGAATTTACATATTTTTGAGTATTATTCACAATATTGTTGTTTTTGGCAGTTGCCCTTCTTCTGAGCGTTGAATTTTTTGCATATTCTGTTTCCGTTTGGGATTATTATACTTCTTGGACATGTACCTGTAAATAAAGGAATGTTTGTTACTTCATTACCACAGTTTGAACTGATAATATTACAGTGAGCCTTTCGTATTTTCTTCACAAACGGTTTTCTGCATACTTTTGGATTCACACCGTTTGGCCCTATCTTTCTCCTCTTCCATTGTGAACCAAACTCTCAACAAAATCACTGAGCTAGCCAGCATACACCCAAGGAATATTCTCAATGGAGAGTGCAGACATGTTTATGTCACTTCTAAATGAGTATATTCAGGTTCTACACACACATTCAAACCCTTTTTTTTCCATTCTCCTTCCCCTATCTCTCCAAGTAAGGGAATTCACTGCATGTATAATTCTTTATGATAAAGTTCAAAGTAATCTTAGACAGGAAAAATAAGCACAATCAGTTAACATGAAAAGAAATGATGACGTGACAAGTGTGAATCCATCTCCCATACTGGGAGAATGAATTCTGGGAATTAGAGATACTTTTTCAATAGCGTTTAATATTGTAATGTTATCATTATTATATCTCTGACTCCAATTCCTTGGGCTCTTTTGTGGGGTTCTTTTTTATTTTGTTTTGTATTAAAATCTGGGTTTAAATTGCACAGGGACTGCAGTGGCTTAATAGTTAAGACACTGAACTTGACGACTGGAAGATCAGCAGTTCGAGACCCGAGTACTGCACAATGGAGTGAGCTCTAATTTCTGTCCCAGCTCCTGCCAACCTAGCAGTTCGAAAGCAAGAAATTGAAAGTAGATAAATAGGTACCACTTCGGTGGGAAGGTAAATAGTGTTCTGTGCACTCCGGTGTCTAATCATGCCTGCCACATGTCTATGGAAACGCCTGCAAAAATGCAGACAGAGCTGGCTGTTTGGCTATAAACAGAGATGAGTACTCAACCCTAGAGTCAGATACAACTGGCTTTTGAGCAAGAGCGACCTTTACCTTTAAAATGCACACTCCTTGGTGAGCTTGCATTACTTATAATCTCTCAGGCAGACCAATGTTTTGTTTAGAGGAGGAGGAGAAATACCGTATATGTCCAGCCTTGAGCTCGTGGGAGGGAAAGTTGGATATAAATATAACAAATAATTATTTATTATTAACAGAAAAAATATACTACTTTTCACATGGTTCCACATTTATCTGTTTCTGTTTCTAATCTGGTACACAAATGTGATAAAGTGGCAGAACATTACAGAGGAAAAAGATAACTGCTTTTCACACTTTTTCTCTCATTTTTTATCACATACCTGTCCTTGGCTTTTGTAAAAAGGATAATTACCCTCCAACTCACTTTTGAACAATTGCATCTGTGCCATCATTTATTATTTATTTTAAAGTTTTATATGCTGCCTTTATGAATGAAACCCTCTCAACATGGTGTCTGCACATACACAAAACAATTCCAGCTGAATAGTTTCTTTCACTTGTGCCTGCTGAGGCTATAATGTGTATGAGAAAGGTTTTCCTCTGAGCTGTGTGGCAGTTCTTACAGTAGCAGAAACACCTATTCATGTTTCCAGAAATGCTATTCTTTTGCAAGGGAGTGCAAAATAATTAAAAGTGACTTGATTTGAATGAGCAGTTAAGAAGACATTAACTTGACAAAGACTCCCTGCTTATTACGTAGCTGAAGGGAAGGCATCTGATGGCTTGCTTCTTTTGGACTCTTCTTACTATATGGGGTGATTGTTGTATGAGGTTCCACTGTGTGTGCAAGTTGTGGTCTATGCATCACCATCACCCAGTTCTCTGTCATGCATTTAATTTGTAGAGTTCTATTTGTAGAGTGACTACACTAAGGCATTTGACTGTGTGGACCACAACAAGATGTGGCAAGTAATTAAAGAGATGGGAATACCAGAGCACCTCATATGCCTCCTGAGAAATCTGTACATGAACCAAGAAGCAACAGTTAGGACAGAACATGGAATGACAGAGTGGTTTGGAATAGGAAAAGGAGTAAGACAAGGCTGCATTTTGTCACCATGCTTATTCAACCTATACACAGAGCACATAATGCGCAGTGCAGGGATGGAGGAATCACAATATGGGATTAAAATCGCTGGGAGAAACATCAATAATCTGAGATATGCAGACGATACCACCCTAATGGCAGAAAGTGAGGAAGACCTAAAGAATCTCTTGATTGGGCTGAAGGAGGAGAGTGCAAAAGCTGGCCTGAGACTCAATATCAAGAAAACCAAGATAATGGCAACAGGCCCCATCAGTTCCTGGAAAATAGACGGGGAAGAAGTAGAAGCAGTGACAGATTTTACTTTCTTAGGATCAAAGATCACTGCAGATGGGGATTGTAGCCATGAAATAAAAAGATGACTGATTCTTGGGAGACAAGCAATGAGAAACCTGGGGAACATAGTGAAAAGCAGAGACATCACACTGAAAACAAAAATTAGAATAGTCAAAGCAATGGTTTTCCCAGTAGTAATGTATGGATGTGAGAGCTGGACAATTAGGAAGGCTGAACGCAGAAGAATAGATGCCTTTGAAATGTGGTGTTGGAGGAGGGTTTTGAGAGTGCCCTGGACAGCGAGGAGAACAAATAGGTCAATCTTAGAAGAAATTAACCCGGATTGCTCACTGGAAGGCCAAATAGTAAAGATGAAGCTAAAATACTTTGGACATCAAATGAGAAGGGAGGATTCACTTGAGAAGGCATTGATGTTGGGAAAGGTGGAAGGCAAAAGAAGAAGGGGGAGGCCAAGGATGAGATGGCTAGATGGCATTGTAGACACAATGGGCACAGAGCTGGGAGGACTGAGGGGGATGGTGGAGGACAGAGGCGCCTGGAGAGCAATGGTCCATAGGGTCGCAAAGGGTCGGAACCGACTGTGCGACTGAACAACAACAACAACATAGTCCTGTGCATGGAACGCTGTTTACCTTCACGGAAATGTCTACAGACACAGACAGTGCTGGCTGTTTGGTTGTAAACAGAGATGAACACTGAACCCTACAGTCGAATACAACTGGCTTTCAAGCAAGAGCGAGCTTTACTATAGTCCTGTTGCATTCATAAAGCATTGGAAAGGATCATGTATTATTATCTGATACCTGTAAATTAAGTGGATTGTTTAAATACTGACTGGTGTGATATTTCTTTGAATTTTACCTAATTTAATCCACACAATTTCAGAAATGGAGATCAAACAAAGAATACAGGTGAAACTCAGAAAATTAGAATATCGTGCAAATGTTCATTCATTTCACTTAAAAAGGTGAAACAAATATACTGTATGAGATAGACTCACTACATGCAAAGCGAGATATGTCATGCCTTAATTCATTATAATTGTGATGATCATGGCGCACAGTTTGCATGAGATTATGTGATGATTATGGGGTACATGAGATGGGGGTTTGGGGTTTTCATAAGTTGTAAGCCATAAGCATCAATATTATAACAAAGTAAAGCTTGAATTATCTCGCTTTGCATGTAATGAGTCTATCTCATATATTTGTTTCACCTTTTAAGTTGCATTACTGAACTGAATGAACATTTGCACGTTAGTCTAATTTTCAGAGTTTCACCTGTAATTCATTCCACAGCACTTGTTCTGTTTCAGCCAATAGGTGGAGCCTGAAATCCAGATACTAAGCAGGATTCCTGCAGGATGATTAACTCTTTTGTATTAGTTCCATTAGGAAAGCTGAGCGCAGAAGAATAGATGCCTTTGAAATGTGGTGTTGGAGGAGAGTTTTGAGAGTCCCCTGCACAGTGAAGAGAACAAACAGGCCAATCTCAGAAAAAATCAGCCCTGACTGATCATTGGAAGGTCAAATAGTAAAGATGAAGCTGAAGTACTTTGGACATCAAATGAGAAGGGAGGAATCACTTGAGAAGGCCTTGATGCTGGGAAAGGTGGAGGGCAAAAGAAGAAGGAGGCAGCCAAAGATGAGATGGATAGATGGTATTGTAGGCACAATGGGCACAGAACTGGGAGGGCTGAGGGGGATGGTGGAGGACAGAGGCGCCTAGAGGACAATGGTCCATAGGGTCGCTTTAGTGTATGGGACCAGAGACAATGAAACAGCCGAAAGGTTGGCTTAACACAGGTTTATTGCATGATGATCCGGGAGAACATGAGGTAATGGCGGATGGGTAGCTCAATATATACGGTGGCTATACATTTTGAATGTGGCTCCTCGACAGTCTATTGGTTACTGTCCGCGTGACGTCATGGACGGTCACGCCCTTCTTGTCCAGGTGTAGGTGATGGCGGGAATCTTCCCGCGCTGTTGTTTGCTGGTGAGTCCGGGCCAAGAGAGCTTGAACGCTCGCTATTGCCACCAGGTGGTCATTAGCTCACGTCCTATTGTAAGGGCTACAGTTAAGCAGCTGTTGGTTATATTGGATACACGTGAATGGATACATTGTAAAAGGTACAGTACAGAACACAACATCCCTCCCCCCTAGGATGGGATGAAGTCCCTCAGCCAAGATGGCTTATTGCAAACGCGTTTGGGCCGCGATGGGGGCTGACCTGCCCCAGGGGCGCTACTGCTTCCTCGTTCCCTGGTCCCTTGTCCTGAAACGGGAGAGGGAGACTTGTTAGCGGCTTGCTGTGGTTTGGCGGTTTTGGGGGAAGGGAAAAACTCCATTGTGGGCAGACCGGAGACACTTGGGGCTAACGAAAAACCCCTCTTCTCGCTTGGACGGGTGGGGGACCACTCCGCAAAACTTCCCCGGTTCTGAAAATCAAAATCTAAATCTGCTGGGGTATCCGTATTAGTGGGGAGATCCCGCGGGATATCTATGAGATCGGCTTCCCTTCTCTCTGCTGACCGATCCCGCAGGATGTCTACGAGGACAGATTCCCTTTCCTCCCCCCTTGGTGGGGACCCATGGCCCCCCTTTCCTCCCCCTTGGGCTGAACGGGTGAGGGAGAACCCTAACACTGAATCTTGTTTCCCGCGGTCCGTGTCCTGCTCGCCGGGGATCCTGCGCCGGAGCTGGTCTGCGTGCCGCCTCCAGAGTAGACCTGTACCGGTCTCGACGCGGTACGAGACGGGGCCGGTCCGCTCTAGGATGATGCCCGGTACCCAGGCCGGACCCGCGCTGGCATAATTCCTGCAATACACGGGGGCACCCACGTCGAAACTCTTTGTGTCCTCTATCCCAATGTTCTTCCCCTTGTCCTCTACTCTTGTGGGGTCTAGCCTAGTTAGTATGGTGGTCAGCTTCCTGCGCATCAGCAGCTCTGCGGGGGAGTATCCTGACGCTAGGGGAGTCACTCTGTAACCTAGCAGAAACTGGCACACTTGATGGTTTAGGTCCCCGGGCCCCATGCGCCGCAGCGCATCCTTGGTGGTGCGCACAAGGCGCTCTACTTGGCCGTTTGTGGCAGGGTGAAAAGGAGCGGAGGTGATGTGCCGAATGGCGTTGATTTCTGTGAATGCCCTGAACTCAGAGGACGTGAAACAACTTGCGTTGTCGCTTACGAGGGTGTCGGGTAAACCGAACGTGGAAAAAACCCTCCGCAAGTGCTTTATGGTCGTGGCCGTGGACGTGCTTGTAACTGGGATGACCTCCAACCACTTGGAGAAAGCATCCACCACAAGGAGAAACAGCGTCCCACGGAATGGGCCAGCAAAGTCTACATGAACCCGGGACCACGGCCCCTTCGCCGCGTCCCACTCCCTGTGCGGCAGGCGTGCTTCTTCTGGTCTGGAGCGTTGGCAAGGCTCACAAGTGCCGACCATGTGCTCGATGTCGGCGTCTAGCTGGGGCCACCAGAAATAGCTCCGTGCCAGGGCTTTGGAGCGCACAATTCCAGGGTGACTGACGTGCAGGAGTTTGAGTACCCGCGGTCGCAAGGACGTCGGGATCACTACTCGCTGGCCCCACAGAAGGCACCCCCTCTCAAGTGACAACTCTAACTTCTTTCGAAAAAATGGGTCGAACTCTGCTGCCGGGGAGGACGCTGGCCACCCTTTCTGCACCCAGGAGCTAACCTTTGCTAAAATGTTGTCCTTGCCGGTCGCCTTGGCGATGTCGGCGGGCAGTATTGGGGGTGAGTCGAGGACCTCTATCATCAGTACCTGGTGGTCTGGCTCCTCCCCGCCCACGTGGCTGTTACCCTGGGGAAGGGGGGACCTCGATAGAGCGTCCGCATGGCTGATCTCCCTCCCGGGCCTGTACACCAACGCGTGCTGATACGCGTTAAGAAAAATGGCCCACCTAAGCATCCTTGGGGACAGGATCTGTGGCGTGGGCTTATCTGCGGTAAAAATGCCTAGCAGGGGCTTGTGGTCGGTCACGATTGTGAATGGGCGGCCATACAGGAAGTCGTGGAACTTTTTTGTTCCCGCAATTATCGCTAATGCTTCCTTGTCTGTCTGGGCGTAGTTTCTCTCCGCTTGGGACAGGGACCTGGAGTAGAACGCTATCGGGGCCTCCTTCCCGTCTTCCAGCACGTGGCACAACACCGCCCCCACCCCCACCGGGGATGCATCGCAGATCAGGACCACTGGGCGCTTGGGGTTGAAATGGGTTAGGATGGCATCAGACGCCAGAAGCCGCTTAAGCTCACTAAACGCCCTCTCTTGCTCGTCGCCCCACTTCCATGCCTCGTCCTTTTTAAGCAATCTGTGCAACGGTTCGGCCACGGCTGCTTTCCGGGGAAGGAAGGAGTGGTAAAAGTTCAGCAGCCCTAGGAACGACTGCAACTCGGGCTTGGAGGTGGGGCGAGGGGCTTGCTTGATGGCGGCTACCTTCGACTTAGACGGCCTTATTCCCTCAGACGTGACACGGAACCCTAGGAATTCGACCTCGGTCGCGAAGAAGACGCATTTGTCTTTTCGCAGTCTCAACCCCGCCTTTTCGAATATCGCCAGGACCTTGCTCAACCTCTTTGCCAATTCGGCCTGACTCCCCCCCGTTATCAATACGTCATCAAAATAAGGCAACACCCCCTCGAGCCCCTTCAGGAGGCGTTCCACGAGTGACTGGAAAATTCCAGGCGCCGAGTTTACGCCGAATTGAAGGCGCGTCACCTGGAATGCCCCCATATGGGTGACTATGGTTTGTGCAGCCGCGGCAGCTGGGGTCACCGAGAGCTGCTGGTAGGCTTGTGCTAAGTCGAGCTTAGCGAAACACTTTCCCCCATGTAACCTGGCCAGCAAATGGCTGACTACCGGCACCGGATACGCATTAGGGCGAATGGCCTTGTTGATGGTGCACTTGTAATCAGCGCATATGCGCACCTCCCCGTTGGCCTTCAGTGCTGTTACAATTGGAGTCTCCCACTCCGCAGAATCAACAGGAACAAGAATCCCCTGGCCCACCAATTTGTCCAGTTCCGCCTCTATTTTGTCCTTGAGCGCGAATGGCACCCGGCGCTGTTTGAGTCTTATTGGGCGGACCTCAGGGTCTAGGTCGAAGGCTACTGGGGGTCCCTTAAATTTCCCAAGTCCCTTTTTGAAGACTTCGGGGTGCGCGTCGCACACCTCCTGGATCGGGTCAGTCCCAACGGCAACGGCGTGCACCCCCCCAATGAACAAACCCAGGGGCTGGAACCATTGAGTCCCGAGGAGGCTGCAATTCCCCCCTTTGAGAACAACTAGGGGGAGCGTCGCGGTGTGTTTCTTAAATTGGACCTGGAAATTCCCAACCCCCAACACCGGAATGCAATTCCCTTGCACGTCCCGAAGCGTGGACCTCAAAGCTTTGAGTTTGGGCCGCACGTGGGGGGCAATTCTCAGAAACTCCTTCTGGGGAATGATGGAATAAGAGGACCCCGAGTCAATTTCCATCCTAATGGGGGCCCCTTGTACTAGTACCTCAACAAAGTAACGGGGGTGTCCCGCGGACACGCTGAACACCGGTGCTTCGTCCTCGCTGTCATCGGCGATGCGGCCCACGCCGTCTCGCTTCCTCGTGGCCTGGGTGCCGTCCTTGGGCCTCGTCGCGCGGTCTCTCGAGCTCCTCCGGGCCTCGCGCCGTTTCCTGCAGACCTTGGCGATGTGCCCGCGGCGGCCGCAGTTGTGACACTCGGCCTTCCTGAAGGGACATTTGGTGCGGTCGTGGCTCGCTCCGCAGCCGGCGCAACGCCGGCCTTCTTTCCGGACCTTCCGGACGTCCTCGTCGTCGCTGCTCTCCGCGGACGACTTCGAAACTCGCCGGGCCGCGTGCACCGAAATGTGCACCGAAGTTTCTGCCTTGCCCGTCTTTGGCCGCCAGTCCTGGAGCTCCTGGACCCCGGCCTTCGTAGCTTCCGCGGCTTGTGCCTCCTTCAGGACCTCCTGCAATGTGGGGGGTGGCTCGCGGTTCATCAATGTGCGCTGAGTTTCGGCATCGCTCAGGCCACACAGCACGCAGTCTCTCAGTGTGATTTCTGCGTTCTCCCATTTGCATGGGCCAGCCGCCAGTCGCAGGGCCGCTGCGAAGTCGGCGACCGTCTCCCCGGGCGCTTGGACTCGCCTCCAAAACGCACTCCGAGCGGGGAACATCGCCGTCGAGGGCCGGAAGTACTCGCGCAGCATGTGCATGAGTTCTTTCACCTTGAATTCACTCGCCCTCCTTGGCGCGATCAGGTCCACCAAGACCCTCTTGGTGTCTGGCCCCAGCATCCTGGTGAAGATGGCCCTTTTCTTTGCCTCATCCGTGACTTCGGATTCCACCAGGGCTCCCTGGAAGTCCATCTCGAAGATGTCCCAGTCTGCCGGTCTCCTGATTTCGAAACCGGCGCATGTCTTGGTCCCGTGGGCAGCCATATCCCACCTTCGTCGCCAATTTAGTGTATGGGACCAGAGACAATGAAACAGCCGAAAGGTTGGCTTAACACAGGTTTATTGCATGATGATCCGGGAGAACATGAGGTAATGGCGGATGGGTAGCTCAATATATACGGTGGCTATACATTTTGAATGTGGCTCCTTGACAGTCTATTGGTTACTGTCCGCGTGACGTCATGGACGGTCACGCCCTTCTTGTCCAGGTGTAGGTGATGGCGGGAATCTTCCCGCGCTGTTGTTTGCTGGTGAGTCCGGGCCAAGAGAGCTTGAACGCTCGCTATTGCCACCAGGTGGTCATTAGCTCGCGTCCTATTGTAAGGGCTACAGTTAAGCAGCTGTTGGTTATATTGGATACACGTGAATGGATACATTGTAAAAGGTACAGTACAGAACACAACAGTCGCAAAGGGTTGGAATCGACTATGCGACTGAACAACAACAACAACAAATTAGTTCTCATTTTAAGGGACTTTTGATAAGGCACTATGTTCATCATTATCATTTTAGGACCTCAAAAGATCATTAAGTCCATCCCCTGTCAAGGAGGCACAGTAAAGAATCACTCTCCCAACTTCTGATTCTGCAGCCAGATACCTAAACTGCTGAGCCATTAGGGCTCAAGCTCTGATCCTAACCAAAAGAGCATGAGATCAAAATATGCAGTTTTCTCAGTCTGATAGACTAAGACAGACGACCAAATGAGAAATCGTGTTCTGAATAAGGAGCATCATAAAACAGATTCTCTCAGGTCTATTTCTGAACACTCCCTTCCCCTCCCACATATTGCAATTTCACACTGCTAAAAATAGGTACCCTAACTCCTTACCCTGAAAAGGTGTATGGTATTTTAACTCCCCCAACTCGAGTCCAGTTAAATTACCCTAATTATTCTGTCATGTTATTTATCTTATTTAATTGTATTTCCCTCTTAGATAGATAGATAGATAAATCTTTATTGTCATTGTCCCCTTGCGGGAACAACGAAAATTTCTCGGTTGCTATATATCAACTTGAATAAGGCATACCCCATAATTCTTCTCCAATGAACTCATGAGGAGCAGTGTTCTAGCTGTTTCAGTCCTTTCTGAGCTCTCTTCCCTATTCTATTGGAATAATATTCTTTAGGGGAAGAGCTTCCTCCACTATATTCCACTTCCCTGACTTCCATATTTGGACCTTTGCATGGCAGACTCTTGCCCATCCACAACACAACCTGTTTGTCTAGTAACCTTAGGCTGAGAAGAGCCCTTTAGTCTCTTTCCTCCAAAAACCAAGTGCTCAGGAAGAAGGTATAAAACTCTTCACAGATCACTGTTGTTCTTTTCTCTCCTCCTGTGCAACTTCCATCTGTCATGATCTTGACCAGTTTTCTCATTGTTAGGACTCTGTCAGGCCTCAGTTAGGCCAAGCTGACCTACGCAGTCAGAAATTCTCTGGCACTCAGCCCTAATATTATCCTTAGGAGGGGGAGGACATTCCAAAGGAGAAGCTTCCAGGTGTTTGCCCAAATAAGGTTTTTCCTATGAAGTAATGCATTAGGCAACCCAATTCCTAAGGTGGGGGGAATGAGTGATTTCTCTCTATAAAAATGCCAGCTTTCCTGAGGCAAATCGGTCCCCTAGTTTCAGGCACCCACTTCGCTAGTTGGACCCATATTTCCTGGGGGAAATGAAGCACCCAAACCCTGGCTAAGTCCACCTGGGCTATGCCAAGGGGATTTTCTAACTAACTATTTCTATGTGTTCTTTTCTTCTCTTTTATGTCTTTATACAGGTGCAGTGCAATACTTTGCTTATATGAAATGCTGCTATGAAATAAAGCTCTGTTTGAGTTTTAATATTCAGTGAGTTGGAATTTAGGTACCATCGCTCTCTGTATGAGCACGTTACCAAACCTAATCAATAACCGCATGCTCTCTGTCTGGGAGATCGTGGCAACCTTGAGTTCAGGAGGAGAGGTGATGGAAGGTTGTTGAGAGTGTGTGCGGAAAAGTAAAAAGTGGAACAGCCTACTGATCAAAACCATCCTCTTGAACTCACGACAGGGTTTAAAGCTTTGCGACACCATCCAGCAGCCAAAGGATTTAGAGAGCTTTGCCACCAGGGATGAAAAGCTTTCCTTATTCTGTTTAAGAACATGGTAGAACTTCTTGCTGAAGTGACATAAGCAAAACGTTGTAAGCGTTGTCTCACCAGTACTTTAAATACAACACAGTCCTTGTCGCTTCCCAACTTGCAAACAACATCCAGCAAAGCCAATCTGCCGTGGGTGGCTGAAAATCATCATCCAGCTAATACTCTGTTATGTATGTTAACTGTGTTTTCTGACAGGAGTGGAATGTATCTTTTCTCATGTTATCTATTCTTATGCAAATAAGTGGATTGAAAATTTGCACACTCTGTTAGCCAATGGGCTTGTTGTATTATTGTTACTGTTACTGTTTATAGTGTATATAAGTCCGAGTTTGCCCCATCCAAACTGTGTTCAAACCCCACTATTAAAGAGCTGAATTTCACTACTTCACTCATTTGCTGCTTCATTCCCTGAACATGAAATACTCCTTGAAATCTCTTAACACTTACTTCACGTTGTCCCACCTGCCTGTCAAAATAACAAACCATACATTGCTGCCCCCTTTTTTATGGCATGATTTCCTCACAAAAGAAGAAAAATGCTCCAAAACCAAACTTCAGCTCCATAGAACTAAGGCTCACACAAATGGTGTTGGCATCAAATCCTCCAAAACTGCCATCATGTCAAGATATCACCAGAGAAAGGCCCACACAAACCATTCAGCCACACTACCTTGTTTACTCTGAAGCAGGTGAATCCAGGAAAGTTGGTGTGATGATAACAGAGGGAAGTCTTCCTGATTTGACATTTTCCCAACAACCAGGCCTGACCTGACCAAGTAATGCTTCCAGGAAGTACAAAGTTCCACTAGGTTTGGCATTTACAACTTTAACACCTATATTGAAAGATACAACTGCCAATATACCCATAAAAAACAGATACTTGGTAGCTAGACAAGGCAAGGATTTAAATATCACAAACCCTCTTTGACTAAACGTGCAAGAAAACACATGGAATTTTTTAAAATTAAAGATGATAATAGGTCAAAATAAGGCAGAAGGCAAAAATGCTCCAAAATGTATTACAACTGTTCTGGAGCAAATTGGTTATTACAGCTCAAGACAAGAGTAAGGCAGAACAAACACACAAGGAAACAAAAAAGCTAGCTAAGTTAACCTAATATTTACATTTTGTATAGGTACTGTATAGGTAATCTATAGTATCAGCACATATACAAAGTTCATCACAAGTCAGCAATGGAGCATAGTGTCTCCTGAGATATAACTAAGCCAACTGAAGTAACTCAAGACCGATTTTTACATCTTAGGTTTCAATTTCTACAGTCTTCCTGAGGGTACTTCAATCAGGCTTTGTGTTTCCTCAAATCTTCATGAAGACAAAAATATTTTCTGACCCCTCCCTTCATAGATTAAACCACGTCTCCCATTTAATGAAGTACAGTAGAACCTCGGATAAAGTCCAAACTCCGTTCCACAAGTTTGGACTTTATCCGATTTTGGACTTTATCCAAATCAAATGGGCGATGCATCAGATAATGTCCAAAATGGACTTAATCCGAGGTTCCTATACCAAATACCTCAGATAACATCTATTTTTAGCAGTTTTGGACTTTATGCAATGCATCACGTGTGAAAAGTGCAACTTTATCCGAATTGGACTTTATCCGAATCGGACTTTATCCGAGGTACCACTGTGTCAAAGAACAAGCCAGCTGGTCCTGAAGGCCTCCCTCACACTGATAAGCATTCAGGTGTTGGTCCCCTGCCCTCTCAGCCAGGTATAAAGACCAAACCTTCCAAAACAACACTAGATTTCATCAACTCTTGACACGTGCCTTTCTTACCTAGGTCTGGCAATGTCTAGAAGTACAGTAGAACCCTGTATAACGAAAAAGCTCAGTTCCACAGAGCTCTTCATTATACGAATTTTTTCGTTATGCGAAGCGCTATTGGCGATACCCCGCATTATTTTTTTAAAAATGTTATACAGCATATACCCCGTACAGCAGGGGGAAATGTTCATTATACAGGGTATACACCATATAACGGGGGAAAATTCGTTATGCGGGGTATCGCCAATAGCGCAAAAACGCTTCGTTATACAAATTTTTCATTATACAAAGCGTTCATTATATGGGGTACCACTGTAACGCAATACAAGGTTCCACAACTCATATTTCTTCATACTAACAAAACAATTGGTGTGGGAGACAAAACACACCTTACTATCTACATTGTCATGGCCCAGTCCTATTCTGCAGTTTCAGAATGCGGGCAGCCTCTTTCCTGTTTCCAAAGTATTAAAGGGAGGAAGAACGAAAGTCAATCTTAATAAATATCTGGAAATAATTATACTTGCAAATTAGATTTCTCTATCCTCTTCCCATCACTGTCCCCACCGCACCCTTTGATTTTTATAGCAAAATGAAGGTTGGAACTGTGTGGTTATACTGTATAGGTTTATGTTTTCCTTCAATATCCTGATGGGAAACCTTTTATACATTGTATGCCTTATAGCTAGAGTTTGGAAACCAGAGTCATTTCCCCCCCTGTCAAAAAATGCTGTGAACCTGGGTACTAGTGATCACATCATCTACTGGAATTGTCCAGTAGGCCTCTGACTTTTGGCATCTCCAGTGACAACACTCCTGTTACTGTTATGTACAAGGATACAGGGCAAGGGGATTGTTTTCTTTTCTTAGTTTAATGGGGAGTTGTGATTTTTATGTTACCAGTGTCTCATTTGAGAGCACACTTACAGGGGCAACTGCAAGCATATTCAGAATATTCTCCCAGCCCCCTAAAAAAACACCCCACAGCAAGCTGCTATACAGTACTAGGTTTCTCTTCTACAGTCATCCAACTGATTTACACCTTTAGATTTTCCTTGCATTAGAAAGCTATTCTATTCTATCCCTGCTGACAATCTGAATTATTCTTTTTGTTCTTGCAGGTTTTCCAATCTGGCACCTTCTAAGGAGTTTAGACAACTCCTATCATCCCAAGACAGCACTGACGACATTGGCCACATTGTCTGAGGATGATGGGGGTTGTATATCAGCATATTGGGAGGATGACAGGTTGGTGATGACTGTACTAGTGTTGTAGCGGGTATGTGGACTGTAGTGGACTGTGTTATTAGTAATAGGAAAACCTGCACATTCTTCTGGAACACAGTTAATGTCCAAAACATTAAAAAAAAGATGAAGAAGTCTCAGCTCTCTATGTACTTCAAGGCATCTCCTGCCTCCTACTCACCTGTCCTGCACTTAAGTGAACATTTTAAACAATTATTTTAAAAAGGTAGCTAGCTTTAACAGGGATAGGCATTCCTTAGGCCAGTGATGGAGAACCTATGGCATGCATGCCAGAGGTGGCACTCAGAACCCTCTCTGTGGGCCCCCATTCAGTCACCCCAGCACAGAGTTTGCCCTGCCTCTCTGCCCAGCAGCCCAATGGGACTGCTTCCTCCCTCCCCAAGCACAGCGTTCACCCCGCGCCACTGCCTAGCAGTACTGTATTTCCTTCCTCCCCTGTTGCTGTGTTGGCACTCTGCGATAAATAAGTGCATTTTGGGTTGTAGTTTGGGCACTTGGTCTCTAAAAGGTTCGCCATCACTGCTTTAGGCAGAGCCACAGGAGTACCTTCCAGTTCCCAAAGTCAAAGTGCACAGGATCTTAGATCAATCTCAAGGATCTAGACCAGTGGTGGTGAACCTATGGCACGCATGCCAGAGGTGGCACTCACATCCTTCTCTGTGGGCACATTGCCCCAGCACATTCGCGCCGCCCTTTTGCCCAACAGCTCAATAGGGGCACTTCTTCCCACCAGCTCAGAACTCACCCCACCCCTCTGCCCAGCAGTCCAATGGGAGCACTTCCTCCTTCCCACCTGCACAGAGCTCCCTCTGCCCCTCTGTCCAGCAGCCCAATGGGAGCACTTCCTCCTTCCCACCAGCACAGAGCTTGCCCCACCCCTCTGCCCAGCAGCCCAATGGGAGTGCTTCCTCCCTCCCCCCAGCGCAGAGTTGGCCCTGCCTCTCTGTTTGGGCACTCGGTCTCTAAAAGGCTTGTCATCACTGACCTAGACCCATCATGTATCAGGGCAGTAAGATTCTTTCTTTGAGCCCTTTGTAATAAAATAAAAAACCCAAGGAATTTTCTAAAAAAGAGTTGCAGTTCTTAAAAACATCTTTATGGGACAACTTCAAAAACTATCACTTAGCAAGCTTGCCATATATACTGTGTGACAGACTGTTGGATTGGGGCTGCGGGGCGGCCGTGAGGTCCCAGAGGAGACTGGTCAAGGAACGACACGAGGCAAGATGGAGCGAAGACCAGTGGTTTATTGAGGAAAAGACATCATCATATATAGGAATTCAAGGCAACGTGTGATAGAATCGTCATCTGACAGAAAAATCACATCACCCATTTACCTGGGTTAATGGGGAATCTCTCTTGGGGAAGTTAATTAACTAGGGCAAACACTGACAGGGGAAATCCATTGTTCGTGGCTTACACCAGGGTAAATATGGCCACTATTTGCACTAGAGCTTAGGCTCTTCTGTGAGTGAGTAATTGCCTAATGTCTAACGGAGGTTAGCGATTCGCTTCCCTCAGCAGAACTGCCGGTCAGGTCACATGTGGGTGAATCAACCCTATGATTATTAATCCGCTCCCCAATTTCCATACTGGCAAGGGCCAGTGACCAGGGGTCTTCCTCATCCGGTGTAACCTCTGCCAGGGGCTGTATTATGCCAATTGTGCTCGCGGAACCCGCAACAGACATAAGCGGTTAAGCAAGTCTCTCTCTATCCCCTGAGACACACAACCCTATTGATCCTGGATTGGGTGAACCCAGGAGAGCTAAATGGGATGATCCCAGCATCTCGTAACACTCTAGTTTGCAACAACTAATCAGTGCTTTCGGGAAGATTAAAAAAAATCCACAAAGTTATGCAATTTAACTCTTACACCAACCCTACAAGTTAAAACTGCCACTACACCCACAAAATATTAAAGCTTTCATACCCACCCCAATCTAAACAGCAGCATAACCTAATCTCAACTATATGGCATTGCATACAACGTAACAACAATGGCAGGGATAAACCAATCTACAGTTGGGAAGGCAAAATTAGCTAACTGGCAAGATATTAACAACAGCCATTTTAAAAGCTCCTCCTTGGCCAATTTAGGAAATACAGAAAGGAAGGGAGCCTGCTGAGCATGTAACAGAAAGGAGTTCCACAAGGATGGTGCTTTGGTTTAACCCTCTATTGGGATAAATGTCAGCTGTGACTAATGCAGGTGTCTGTATCCCACACCCCACACCCTTGAAGGTCTATGAATCTGATCTTGATGGTAACATGTTCCATGCTCTCTTATTTCTCAGTTTCTTCATACACTGTGTATAAAACAGAAACTAATAGCTTATTCCCACAGTGAGCGTTCTTGGTGTCTAACCATTACGGTGAGATAGCCTGTATCGAGATATATAAAGACCTCATTCTAAGGAGGGGGAAGTAATTCCTTGTCAGAGAGCTCCCATCAAACCCACGCACTCACTGAGGAATGGATGCCTCACGAACATTTGCAGATTCATTTGGTGGGGAGAGTCAGAATGATCCCAAAATGCAGAATTAGCGAGTACTGTTCAATATTAGTTTCACACATAGTTATGATTTAGTTATGAACAAAAGTTATGAACAAAATAGGTTTTGATGAATCACAAAGGGAAGACTAACCTAAGGAAAATGTTTTAAACATTCACTTAGTGAAAGGATAGTGCAAGCCATGAGGAGGCGGCTAAACAAGTCAAAACAAATAAAATAAGTAAATAAGAATGTGGTGTATCGCTAGCTGTTTTAAAAAATCGTAGTGAGAAATTCATTTGTAATAAAAATAGATGCTAGAAAATGTTGTAAGACAATTGAAAATATGTATTAGTGTACTTTGATGGTTTTGTCTTCTTTGCTCCTTTATAATGAGAAATGGTCAGAACAGGCTCTGTCCTAAGCATCCCTAATGTAAAGAAATATGTATTAAACCATTATAGTATTTTTTATACTGACCTTGACTTTTATCACATAGCTTGCCGATTTATTTAATTTTTTCTATGGCATTGAACTAACTCCCTAAGCTATACAAATGTATGTATTGGGGCTTACTTTGAAGATGGGGCTGACATATAAATATACAAATACAAATCTCCACACAGTTGAGAACTACAGTACCTGGAACATGGAGTAGACATAAAAATTGTCAACTGTAGGTTGATAACCTAAGTTCTGAGGCTACAACTCTCAGATGGTGGTGAAGGTATTCTGGGTGTTGTAGGCCAAAAATGTCTTTTGTAAGCTGTGCCCAGCATTGTTGGGATCTGACCTCCTCTTTCAACCAAGGGCTAACCTAATCGATATTGCAGGCACCGAGGGGTGGGCCGCTGTTGTGTTCTAATAGTGTAACCTTCTACATGTGATAACAATGTATCTTAACCAATGTAACCTTTCCTACGGGTAACAATGTAGCCTTCAGCTGTATCACTATAAACTCTGTAATAGGACGCGAGCTAATGACCACCAGCTGGCAGCAGCGAGCGTCCAAGCTCTCTTGGTCCAAACTCATCAAAGTGCCACAGCGCGGGAAGTTTCCCGCCACTACCCACACCTGGACAAGAAGGGCGTGACCAGCAATGACGTCACGCGGACAATAGCCAATGGGCTATTGTGGAGCCACGTTCAAATGTTTTACTACTATATATATAGAGCTACACATCCGCCATTACCTCATGTTCCCTCTGACCACTATGCAATAAACCTGTGTTAAACCAGCCCTTGGCCGTTTTCCTGTGTCTTGGTTCTCATACACCAAATTGGCGACGAAGGTGGGATGATGGATCCCCAAGGAGCCAGGACACAGAGCGGTTTCAACATTAACAAACCGCAAGACTGGGAGCTCTTCGAGATGGACTTCCAGGGAGCACTGATAGAACTCGACGTAAAGGACGAGGCAAAGAAGAGGGCCATCCTCACCCGAATGCTTGGGCAAGAAACCAAGCGAACGCTGGTGAGCATCATTGCACCGAAGAAGGTGAGCGATTTCAAAGCCGATGACATCATGAAGCTGCTGCGTGAGCGGTTTCGACCCTCGAAGGCAATGTTTCCCGCTCGGAGCGCGTTTTGGAGGCGAGTCCAAGCGCCGGACGAGTCGGTTGAAGCCTTCGTAGCGGCCATGAGGTTAGCTGCCAGCCCCTGCAAGTGGGAGAACTTGGAGCTAGCCCTCAGGGATGGCGTGCTGTGCGGCCTGAAGGACAGGGAGGTGCAGCGCATCCTGATGAATAAGGAGCCACCCCCCACGTTACAAGAGGTCGTGGAGGCCGCGGAATCCGTGGAAACTACGAATGCAGGGGTGCAAGAGCTGCACGAATGGCGTCCGAAGGCCGGCAGGGCAGAAAATTCGGTGCACGGCAAACCGGGGAATTCGGTGCATGCGACTCGGCGAACCTCGAAATCGTCTGCGGAAGGCAGCAACGACGAGGATGTCCGGAAAGTCCGAAAAGGGGGGCGCCGCTGTGATGGGTGTGGGGCGGCCCATGACCGCGCTAAGTGCCCGTTCCGGAAAGCCGAGTGCCACAACTGCGGCCGCCGTGGGCACATCGCTAAAGTGTGCAGAAAACGGCAGGAGGCCCGGAAGCATTCACCTGACCGTTCGTCCAGACCGGACCGTCCGACGAGGTCCAAAGATGGCGGCCGAGCCACGAGGAAGCAGGACGGCGTGGGCCGCGTCTCAGACGACAGCGAGGACGACGCCCCCGTGTTCAGCGTGTCCGCGGGACAACCCCGTTATTTCATTGAGGTACTAGTACAAGGGGCCCCTATTAGGATGGAAGTTGACTCGGGGTCCTCCTATTCTATCATTTCCCAGAGGGAGTTCTTGAAAATTGACCCCCTCGTGCGACCCAAACTTAAAGCGTTGCGGTCCACACTACGAGATGTTCAAGGGAACAGCATTCCAGTGTTGGGGGTCGGAAAATTCCAAGTGAAATTTAAGAGACACTCTGCAGAGCTCCCCCTAGTCGTTCTCAAGGGGGGAAATTGCAGCCTCCTCGGAACTCAGTGGTTTCAGCCTTTGGGTTTGTTCATAGGGGGGGTGCATGCCGTGGGAGCAGATCCAATACAAGCGGTGTGTGACGCGCACCCCGCCGTTTTTTAAAAAGGACTTGGAAAGTTCAAGGGACCCCCCGTAGCTTTCGACCTGGACCCGGAGGTTCGCCCGATAAGACTTAAACCACGCAGAGTGCCGTTCGCACTCAAGGACAAAATAGAGGTGGAGCTGGACAAACTGGTGGGACAGGGGATTCTTATTCCTGTTGATTCCGCGGAGTGGGAAACTCCCATTGTAACAGCACTAAAGGCAAGTGGGGAGGTGCGCATTTGCGCTGATTATAAGTGTACAATTAACAAGGCTATCCGCCCTAATGCATATCCGGTGCCGGTGGTCAGCCACCTTCTGGCCAGGCTGAATGGGGGAAAGTGTTTCGCTAAGCTCGACCTAGCACAAGCCTACCAGCAACTTCCAGTGACCCCTGCCACGGCAGCGGCACAAACCATAGTCACTCATAAAGGGGCGTTCCAGGTGTCACGTTTACAGTTCGGCATGAACTCGGCACCCGGCCTTTTTCAGTCGCTCGTGGAACGTCTCCTGAAAGGTTTGGAGGGGGTTTTGCCTTATTTTGATGACGTATTGATAACAGGGGGGAGTGAGACCGAACTAGCTAAAAGGTTGGACAAGGTACTGACGGTGTTTGAGGGAGCGGGGTTGCGACTGCGGAAAGACAAGTGCGTTTTCTTTGCAACGGAGGTTGAGTTCTTAGGATTCCGGGTCACACCCGAGGGAATTAAGCCTTCCCAATCCAAAGTAACCGCCATAAAGAAAGCTCCTCGCCCCACATCTAAAACTGAACTGCAGTCGTTCCTGGGACTCCTAAATTTTTATCATACCTTCCTTCCACGGAAAGCGGCTGTGGCCGAACCGCTCCATAGGTTGCTTAAAAAGGAAGAGGTATGGACGTGGGGCGACGACCAGGAGAGGGCTTTTAAGGAGCTGAAGCAACTCCTGACCTCTGATGCAATTCTGACCCATTTCGATCCCAAACGGCCAGTGGTCCTAGTCTGTGATGCATCCCCAGTGGGGGTGGGGGCGGTGCTCTGCCACGTGTTGGAAAACGGAAGGGAGGCACCAATAGCGTTTTACTCTAGGTCCCTGTCCCAAGCAGAGAGGAATTATGCACAGACCGACAGGGAGGCGTTAGCGATAGTAGCGGGGACCAAAAAGTTTCACGATTTTCTGTATGGTCACCCTTTCACCATAGTGACGGACCACAAGCCCCTGTTAGGAATATTTACTGCGAATAAGCCCACGCCACAAATCCTGTCCCCGAGGATGCTGAGGTGGGCTATTTTTCTCAACGCATACCAACATGAGTTGGAGTACCGACCCGGCAAGGAGATTAGCCATGCGGACGCACTGTCGCGGTCCCCCCTGCCTTTGGCGGGCGGACACAAGGGAGGACTGGAAAAAGACCATCAAGTGTTGTTGATAGAGGTTTTGGATTCGCCCCCGATAGTACCTGCCGACATCGCCAAAGCGACAGGCAAGGATAGGACGCTGGAGAAAGTCAGCTCATGGGTGCAAAAGGGGTGGCCAGCGTCCTCCCCGGCTGCGGAATTCGATCCATTTTTTCGGAAAAAACTAGAGTTGTCCCTAGAGAGGGGCTGCCTTCTGTGGGGCCAACGGGTGGTGGTCCCTACATCCCTGAGACCGAGGGTGCTTAAATTGCTGCACGTCAGCCACCCGGGGATTGTCCGTTCCAAGGCACTGGCTCGGAGCTATTTCTGGTGGCCCCAGCTAGACGCAGACATAGAGCACATGGTCGGCACTTGCGAGGCTTGTCAGGGCTCCCGGCCGGAGGAGGCTCGCCTCCCACATAGGGAATGGGACGCGGCGAGGGGGCCGTGGTCCCGAGTGCACATAGATTTTGCTGGCCCGTTCTAAGGGACCCTTTTTTCTCCTGGTAGTGGATGCGTACTCCAAGTGGCTGGAGGTGATTCCGGTCACGAGCACGTCCTCCGCCACTACAATTAAACACTTACGGAGAATTTTTTCTACGTTCGGTTTACCCGACACTCTAATTAGCGATAACGCTAGTTGTTTCACGTCCGCAGAGTTCAGGGCGTTCACAGACATAAATGCCATCCGGCACATTACCTCCGCGCCGTTCCACCCGGCCACGAACGGCCAAGTGGAGCGCCTTGTGCGTACAACAAAGGATGCGTTGAGACGCATGGGCCCAGGGGACCTGAATCACCAAGTGTGTCAATTTTTACTGGGATATAGAGTAACCCCTTTAGCGTCAGGGTACTCGCCGGCTGAGCTGTTGATGCGGAGGAAGCTGACCACGATCCTGACCAGGTTAGACCCAACGAGGGTTGAGGACAAAGGGAAGAACATAGAGTTAGCGGTCTCGAAAGGTTTCGCCGTCGGCGATCCTGTGCACTGCAGGAACTACGCCAACGCAGGTCCAGCCTGGGTACCAGGGACGGTTGTGGAGCAGACGGGGCCAGTGTCGTATCGGGTGGAAACTAACACCGGTCTCCTCTGGAGAAGGCACGCTGACCAACTTAGGCACCGAGTGATTGGGGGGCCGGACAGTGGGGCTCAGCAACAGGATTCAGCGCTAGGGTTCTCCCCCACCCGTTTATCCCAAGGGGGAGACAACGAAGGGCAACAGTCCCAAACAAGGGGGGGAAGCAGAGGTCCAAACTCATATCCTTTTCATACGCCGGTTCTATCCAATCCCGTGAAAGAGAGAGACGAGTTTGCCCCTGCAGTTTCACCCAGTCCCTCGGAAGAGGGAAATGAGTTTGCAACTGTTGCCCCCGAATTAGATTTTGTGTTACCGAACCGGGGGGGGGTTTGGGAGTGTTCCCCCACCCGTCCAAGCGAAAAGCGGGGTTTTTCGTTAGCCCCTAATGCCCCCAGTTTGCCCACATCCACATCAGAAACCTGTCCTCTCCCCTCTCCTGCCCATCCCAAAGCTGCACGCCCGCGGCGAGTCACTAACGAGTCATCCTCTCCAATTACAGGACAGGAAGCCGGGGAACAAAGAGGAGGGAGCAAAGCCGGGGCAGGGCAGCCCGCACCGAGACCCCAGCGTGTTCGAAATAAGCCATCTTGGCTGAGAGACTTCGTCTCATCCTAGGGGGGAGGAGTGTTGTGTTCTAATAGTGTAACCTTCTACATGTGATAACAATGTATCTTAACCAATGTAACCTTTTCTACGGGTAACAATGTAGCCTTCAGCTGTATCACTATAAACTCTGTAATAGGACGCGAGCTAATGACCACCAGCTGGCAGCAGCGAGCGTCCAAGCTCTCTTGGTCCAAACTCATCAAAGTGCCACAGCGCGGGAAGTTTCCCGCCACTACCCACACCTGGACAAGAAGGGCGTGACCAGCAATGACGTCACGCGGACAATAGCCAATGGGCTATCGTGGAGCCACGTTCAAATGTTTTACTACTATATATATAGAGCTACACATCCGCCATTACCTCATGTTCCCTCTGACCACTATGCAATAAACCTGTGTTAAACCAGCCCTTGGCCGTTTTCCTGTGTCTTGGTTCTCATACACCAAAGTCGCACTCAGGGAACGACGGACCAATGTTGAATTTCTGTCCTCCGTTCCAGGCCTCCAGGCCTCCAGCCACATCTCTGGTTCCTGGACAGCTGAACCAGGGTGACCCCTCTCTTAGGCTGCTGCTGGTGAATGCCAGGTCAGTCTGCAACAAGGTGCCCCTGCTCTTAGATACAATCTTGGGGGAGCAGGCTGACCTGGCATGCATCACTGAAACCTGACTGATGCCGGAGGATGGAACCCCACTATCAGAAATATGCCCAGCCGGTTTTGGTGTTTGGCACCAGCCTAGGGGTAGGGGCAGGGGCATTGCCTTTGTAGCCAGGGAGTCATTAGGAGTCTCAAGGGCCATGGCTCCACAGGTGCCGGGTTGTGAGGCCCTGCTTCTGAGGATGGGCCTTAAGGGTCAGTTGGGAATCTTGCTCCTGTACCTGCCCCTTGCTGTGTAGCAGATTCCCTTCCCAAGCTCCTCGAAGCAGTCACAATGTTGGTGTTGGAGTTCCCCGGTCTTATGGTACTGGGGGACTTCAATTTGCTGACATTGGGAGCTCAGGCTGGGATAGCTCGGGAATTCATGGCTTCCATGGCAGTTGTGGGCCTTACTGTCGTGCCGCTCGTCTCCTGCGCACCCCTCTGCTTCCCTCAAAGGAGCCAGAGGGAAGGAGGAGGCCCCCACCACCAACACCTGGGGCCAGGCTGCTGCGCTGCGCATCTCCCGCGCACCCCTCCAGTTCCCTCAAAGGAGCCAGAGGGAAGGAGAAGGCCCCCACCGCCAACACCTGAGGCAATGGTCAGATCACTATCTTGTGACTCTTGACTTTCTGGGAGCGATGTCCCACCATAGGGAGGCAGGGCCAGTTATATTGGCCCGCCCCTGGCGACTAATGGATCCGGAGAGATTCCAGAGGGACTGTGTTTTTTTCCCCCTTGGATTGGCTGCATGATTTGGCCAAGGCTCTGGTTGTCCTCTGGAATGAGGGGGCAACGGCGGCCTTGGACATGATCGTGCCACTACAGCCTCTCTGAGTACATAGGCCCCGCACTTCTCCATGGTTTACAGAGGATTTGAGGGACCTTAAAGGTGCAAAGAGATGCCTAGAGCGCTGTTGAGTGAAGACTCAAAGTGATGCTGACCAAACACTAGTTAGAGCCACTGTTAGGGCCTACCTAGTGGCGATGGAGCAGCAGTATTTCACTGTCCTTATTGCCTCTGCGGATAACCGTCCAGCAACTCTGTTCCGGGTGACTAGGTCCCTCCTTGGAAGAGGGGGGCCAGAGCCTGGGTGGCAGGGGTGAGCTGACGACTTTGCTGATTATCTGACAAAGAAAATCACTTGGATTTGCTCAAGGTTCAATCCTAATGTGGACACGAGGGGTCTGGAGTTGACTGGGTTACAGTCTTGCCATGTTGTTTGGGATCAGTTTGATCCAGTTGGCCATGAGGAAGTGGAAAGGCTCCTTGGATCTGTCCGCGCCACCACCTGTGGGTTAGATCCCTGCCGCGCCTGGTTAATTAAAGTGACCAAGGCAGTGACAAGTGGTTGGGTTGGGGTGATGGTTGATGCATCTCTGAGGGATGGGGTGTTTCCTGCACCTTTTAAACTTGCCTTGGTGCGCCCCCTCCCAAAGAAGCCATCACTCAACCCAACAGTATTGGCCAATTTCCACCTGGTCTCCAACCTCCCCTTCTTAGGGAAGGTATTGGAGAAGGCGGTGGTGCGGCAGTTACAGTGGGCTCTGGATGAAATGGATTATCTGGACCCTTTTCAGTCAGGATTCAGGCCCGGATATGGTGCTAAGACTGCATTGGTCACGCTGATGGATGATCTCTGGCATGAGTGGGACGGAGGTAACCCATCCATCCTTGCTCTTCTTGACCTCTCAACGGCCTTCGATACCATTGACCACAGTATCCTTCTGGAGCAGCTCTGAGGATTAGGGATCCAGGACACTGTGTGATCCTGGTTCTCCTCATTTCTGAGGGGCCGAACTCAATCGGTGGGGGTGGGGAGGGGAGAGGTCCAGCCCTAGGCTTCTCCAACAGGGGGTGCCACAGGGCTCGGTGCTCTCGCCTCTCCTGTTCAACATATACATGAAGCCACTGGGGGAGATCATCCGTTCCCACAGGGTGAAGCATCATCAATATGCAGATGATACACCACTGTACATCTCAGCCCGTGGTGATCCCAGTGATACAGTGGAAGCAGTGGTGTGCTCCAAAAAAATTTACTACCACACTGTGGGCATGGTATGGTGGGTGTGGCCCTGCATTGCACCCAAATTAGGACTACTTTATTTCAAATCTTGGATGGGCGGGGCCAGCCAGAATTTCTGCTACCGGTTCTGGTAAACTGGCGCGAACCTGCTGATGCCCACCACTGAGAGGAAGTTCTATTCAGGTGTCTGGAGGCTGTTAAGGTCTAGATGAGGGATAACAGGTTACAGCTGAATCACAGCAAGACTGAGTGGCTGTGGGTTAGGGGCCCTGTATTATCCCGGGAGTTACCATATTTGGTTCTGGATGGGGCTAATTTGCTTCAGACAGACCCGGTTCGTAACTTGGGGGTCCTCCTGGACTCATTACTCCTGCTCAATGAGCAGGTGGCAGTCGTGGCCAGGAGGGCTTTTGCGCAACTTCGTGTAATCCGCCATCTATGTCCACTCCTGGACCAGGACTCCTTACTCATGGCCACACATGCACTGGTCACCTCCAGACTAGACTATTGCAATGCACTCTACATGGGGCTGCCCTTGATTATGATTCAGAGGCTGCAACTGGTGCAGAATGTGGCTTCCTGTGTGGTGATGGGGTGTGGGCGTTATGCCCACACCTCTCCCCTGCTGCGGGAGCTGTATTGGCTGCCAGTGTGCCTCCAGGACATCAGCCCATCCCACCAGAGCCTCTTACCGATTGAGTTGCACCTCCAGACAGAGCTATTGCCTTTTAGAAAGAGACTAAAAACATGGCTAACTCACCAGGTATGGGGTGCTGTTGGTGGGGCAGTCCCCCCCCCCAATTGGTTGTTATAAGGGCCGTCCGGGTTGGTTTAGCTTTGTTATCCTAGTTTTAGCTAGTTTAAATGGGGAACTAGAGGTAGAGGACTTTTAAGGTTTTAATGATTTTAACTTGAGGTTTTATGACTTATTACTATGGGGATGTTTTTATGCTGGGTTTGTAACATTTGTTGTAAGCTGCCCAGAGTTGACCCGGCGATGGGGCAGTGAAACAAATCTAATAAACAAACAAATAAATAAAACCACAGAACAATTCACTAAATAAAACTGACTGTATGCAGCAAATAAAGGGAAAAACATAGAACACACTGTGGTGTATTCAATCATTGTACCAAATGTACCTGCCATAATCTTTACCTTGGCTTATTTTGCCCTTGACTTATCACTTATCACTTGTTTCAGGCCATACTTCTTGGCTTGTCCACTGCATTGCATTTAACAGCACAGAGTCATTCATCTTAAAAATTATCATTCTTTCCTAAACACATTCATGCAGAAATACACAGCTCTGAGGACTGATTATTTCAACACCTCTTCCGTTCACACAAGGACATCAGCTAAAGAAGAGAAATAGATTCAAAATGAGTTTCACTGCCTGTTTTGTGGGGCAGGTATGTATTATAAATGTTTCTGTTTATGCAATATTATACAGGGGGTGTTGGGAATTCTTTTTACTTGGTGCTGCTATGAGACAGACAAGCTTTGTCCTCATCTCCTTCCTGAAGTTCTTGTGGATGCAGGTAGACCTCTGGTGTGTGTTTTTTTAAAAAAACTTTTGGTTTATCTTGACTTCAGAGAGGAAACCAACTTTTCCTTTCTTCTAATAATTCCCTTGCATTCTTAGCCCTATGCTGATGTTTCCTGCTATATAAGAGCATTCAGCTAAATGCATTGACAAAAACCTCATATCTGATAAAGTACAGAGTTCTGTAAGTATGTTTGGTTGAAATGCATACAGAACCCTTTGTAGACCCTTGTGATGAATACATAATGGTCTAAACCAGAGTTTCTCAACCTTGGGGCCCCAGGTGTTCTTGGACTTCAGTTCCCAGAAGCCCAAGTCTGAACAGCTGCTGATCAAGACTTCTGGTAATTGAAGTCCAAGAATATATGGGGGGCCAAGGTTGAGAAAATCTGGACTAAAAGGCAGCCAGATATTCAAAGAAGTTGGCAGGTAGAGATCACGTGTGTGCCAACATCATTCCCCTTCTTTAACCCTACACATGGGCCTATAAATTCTTAGGGAGGGGAGGCTAGGTCCACCATACTTCTGATGTTTTTACATATTTTGCCAATGATATTTTATAAGCTAAGATAAAAGATAAAAAGGAAAACAATTTCTGCTATACCTGAAGTTCCCCTTCCATTATACTGAGGAGCTGGACCAGGTCCTCTTTGGACAGTTCTATCGATTTCTTGGTTTTCCGTTGACTAGGACCTGGAAATTTGCTGTGCTTCTTGACAGTCCCTAAGCCTGGCGCATCATCTTCTTTTCGATTAGATTTAGGTTTTTTCTTCCCATCTTCCTGAATAATTTGATTTTCTGTGGTGTGGATAATGGGCTTTGCCTTACAGAAAGGCCCATTGGATGAGCTTTCTCCACCTTGGTTTCGGGATCTCATCCTGACCTAGATAAAGGGGGGGAAACAAAAACAAATGAACATTAAGAGGAATAGGTTTGTTTTTGAAATTTAAAAACAAATGGGAAATTTTTATTTTATTTTATATTTAAAATATAAAACACATGGTTTATGTATTTATACCCCTGCTGTCCCATCTCCACAGAAGCCTTAAAACAAATGGCAATGAATTGATCATAAAAATAGGAAACATAATACACACATTTTAACATCATAATAATTAAGGCATAAAATACAATAAGTCAAGGTCATCCTTGCTCGAAAGCCAGATGTTTACAGCTAAAGAGCAAGCACTGTCTGTGTCTGCAGATGTTTCTGTGGTCATGTGGCAGGCATGCTAGACACCGGAGTGCACAGAACACTGCTTACCTTCCCACCGGAGGGGTCCCTATTTATCTACTTGCAATTTCTTGCTTTCCAACTGCTAGGTTGGAACAAAGACGGGAGCTCATTCTGTCCTGCAGTACTCGGGAATCGAACTGCTGACCTGCTGACCTTCCAGTCATCAAGTTCAGTGTCTTAACCACTTGAGCCACCACAGTCCCAAAAATGCAATAAAATAGCACAAAAGCAACTGTCCTAGTGGTGAACCATCTAAATATCCAAAGAGATCTCACAAAAGTACTGGAAAATGCACTGATTGATCAATGGAAACCAATGAGTGCAAAATTTAAGTCATAATTAATACCCATTTTGAAAAGAATTTAAACTTGAAAACACTTTTAATAAATGTTAGGAGAGGGTACCATTCTAAAAATGAAGAGTAAGATCCATTGAACACAACAGTTAACTCCAGCACACCGTGACACATTCCTTTTATGTAACTACATTGTTTGACCCAGAAGCATTCCTTGGTACAAATAGCCAATATCCAGAAAAAGCTACTATTTTCCTATTCATAGCTGTAAACTGACCTTTCCTAGCTGAAGCATCGCTAAGAGCCAAAATACCCCAAAACACTGAGCTTGTGATTAGAAGTAATGCAGTTCTTTCACAGCTCTGGGCCTGAACAATCAGAGTTGCACATGAAGCCTGGATGCTTACCTCGGAAGGAGCATAAAAGACATCTGACTTTCTTTCATAGCTTCAGGAAGTAAGGTTTCTACATTCAGAGTTGATAGTCTCAGATACTTTGCCCCAAGATTTTTCAAGCAAAAAACTTGGGATGCTTGATATATCTGATAGCATTTAATCATACTATTGTTGTAATATGCTGTTAGAGTAACCTTTTGGGCATTGCGGTAGCTCAAGTGGTTAAGACGCTGAACTCGACAATTGGAAGGTCGGAGTTCGATTCGGAGTACCGCACGATGGAGTGGGCTCCCGTCTTTGTCCCAGCTCCTGCCAACCTAGCAGTTGGAAAGCAAGAAATTGCAAGGAGATAAATAGGGACCACGTCGGTGGGAAGTAAACAGCGTTCCGGTGTTGAGGCATGCCTGACACGTGTCCACGGAAACATCTGCAGATGCAGACAGCGCTGGCTCTTTGGCTATAAACAGAGATGAACACTGAACCCTAGAGTCGGATATGACTGGCTTTCGAGCAAGGGCAACCTTTACCTTAAAAGAGAAGAAATAGTTAAGAGCTCTGGTGGTGCAGTGGTTAAACTGCTGTACTGCAGCCAAAATGTTGTGAGTTTGATCCTGACAGGGCCCCAGGTTGACTCAGCCTTCCACCCTTCCTAGGGCGGTAGAATGAGTACCCAGGGTGTTGCAGGCAAAATGCTAATTAACGTGTGAACCATTCAGAGCAGGGGTGCTGAAACTATGGTCTGTGGGCCAGATCTGGCCCCTGATGCCAATTCATCTGGCCCATGCTATAGTTCATGTTTTACTTCTGCTTCCAGGAGTGATGAGGGCAGCGCGGGAAGGATGCATTGGTGTCAGAGGCCGGATCTGGCCCATGGGCCATAGTTTGGGCAGCCCTGGTTTAAGCAGAGAAAATAGCAGCTTAAAATCTATGTCATCCTGTTGCAAAACATTGCAAGGCGCATTTTACTTCTGCTTTCGGTGGGAGGAACCACGTGATTGGCCTGCTGAATCACGTGACTGGCCCGCTGAACCACATGAACCAGCCCACAACCCGAAAAGTTTGAAAGCCTCAGAAGAAAACTACTCAGAATCTCTTTCCATCCATAAACTGTTGCCAGATCCCAACTAATATGTGTGTTGTTGTTTTATGTTCATATAAACAGGTTAACATTTATTTTTATTTTACTCATGTACAGAGCCAGAAACCAGACATAATTTTTAGTGTGGGGGTGGGGAATAATGGAACATTATAATGGTTGTTACATTATTGAAAGTCTCAATAGAATATCTTCATTCACACAGAAATATTCCTTTACACCCTCCCCCAAATAAATATCTGTTATTATTGAGAACAATACCTGGGGAATTAAGGAAACACTTGAGAGCTCAGGTTTGTGGTAGAAAAATAAACATTGACTGATGTTTCCTTTCAGGCTAGTTCAGCTTGCTTCATGCTAATAGGTTGTGCATTTCAGTTCTTCCTTTTCAGGAATGAATACTCGGACCTGAATATGATCCAGATTTTTTCTGAGGTGTTCCCCCCCACACACACACACACACAAATAATATGAAAAACCTATCAACATCACAACTGTGGGACAAAAAGTCAATATTATGATCAATCAAATCTCGTTGTTCTGTGCAGGACAATGACAATAAAGATCTATCTATCTATCTATCAAAACGATCCACAGCTGTACAAGTTGTTTGGCTCCCTGGAATTCCTTGTTAATATTCCTTATATTCATTCCTTGAATGAAGGAAGAAATGGTGAAGTCAGAAAATGTGGCCAAATGTTGTAGAGAGGAAGTCTGCAGTGAAATTCAGTCCAAGATGGAAACTGCAGGACGCATCAAACTAAGAATGCATTGGAACCATGGCTTTTTGTGAACAAACAGCATGCAGGTGTATTCTGCTAGCTAGACCACTCCTGGTTGTAGTAGGAACAGCAAAGCAAACCATTCAGCTTTGTTCCACAGTTACTTTAGTCCAGGAGTTCTCAATCTTTTAAGCTGGGGGCCATGTCATACTCCCTCAGACAGCTTCAGGGGCCAGGTGGCCATTTTGTCCTGCTCCACCACATGGCACTTCTTGGTGTGGTGGAGATAGTGGGGGCCACATGAAATGGTGCAGTAGGCCACATCCAACCTGTGGCCCACAGGTTGAGAATACCTGCTCTAGTCTGTGAGTTGGCAACTGGCTGCTTGCATTTAAAGCATTTCCTCTTAATAAACCGCAGAAAGGAGCTATGAGCAGATCAGCAATTCATCTTTCAGTCTGTTAAGAAGCAACAACCCAGAAAGGAAGATGCTCATTTAGCCACTCCTGATGTAAACTGGAATGAACAAGCAATGTGCACTAACTTGATACTTGTTCATGGTCTAGAAAGGAGAGTTAATCATAACCTATAAAATCAAGCGTTAACCATTGGAACTTCAGATACAATCCTAAACCAGGCCCTACTAACCCGCACCGACCATTCGTGCACACGCCCGAACTGGGTCCGCAGGTCAACGAAGGACTGAGAAATGTGCCAGTGGGGCAAGAGCCCCACAAACGCGAAAAAAGGGAAACAACTTCATTTCCCAACGTTCCTTGCACCATGCCAGAGCCAATCAGGCTGAGATGTGCGAGCAAAAGGAACGTTCGGAAACGCGCTGCGGCCAATCAAAAGGAAACTACAGGGGGAAAAACGACGCACAAGCCGAAAATGCAAATGCCAAACTACAAGCCCCAGTGTCCTGCACACCATGAGCGCGCAGAACACTGAGGAAGCTGGAAAGTGAAAAATAAAAATAAAAAACACACTGGGAGCGCAAGTCCTCCACAGCCAGACACAGCGCCTCACAGGAAAAAACAACAACACAGGGGGGGTCAAAGGGGGAAAAGGCACTGCCCTCACTTGAAAGTGAACCCATTCCCAGGTAAGCAAAGCCATTGGACGGTGCTCCATCCGCTGACTTTACTTACCGCAAAAGGGTTTTGCTTTCAGTGAGGCCAAGCCGCGGGAACCAAAGCCCTCCTCCCCAATGGCGCCTAAAGCTCCCGATCGGAGTTTCCTCTTTAATATCACTGGGTGGTGGGGTTGCGCTCCCCCTCTCTACTGGCTCCCCTGGGGTTCGGACGGTTGGGGGGATAAAAGGGGTCTGTCTCCCCAACCCTCCTGACCCCAGGGGACCCAGAAGAGAGGGGATTCCCTCCACACACACACCATATTAAAGAGAAGGAACCAAGCAGTTACTTCTCTTTAAAAATGGAGTTTTTTGGGGGGTGAATCCCCCTCTCTGATGGCTCTCCTGGGTCCGGAAGGGTTGGGGAGACAGACCCCTTTTGTCCCCCCAATCCTACCAAACCCAAGGAAGCCAGCGGAGAGGGGGATCACAAACACACACACCCCACTGATATTAAAGGGGAACCCCCAATTGAGATTTCCCTTTTACTATCAGAGGGTGGGCTGGATTCGATCCCCTCTCCTGGGTCCCATGAGTCTGGAAGGTTTGGGGGGACAAAAGGGGTCTGTCCCCCCAACCTTTCCAGAGCCAGGAGACACAGCAGAGAGGGGATCCCCCCCGTAGGACACCAAAAAACAATCCAAAACATCCAAAAATACACAAAAACAACCAAAAATAACACCAAAAAACAATACAAAGTAAACAAAAACAAAAAATTTCAGACACACCCAGCATCCAACTAAACACCACAAAATCCAAACACCCCTCCCCCCAAAATAAAGAAAAACAGCCAACTCACCACCACACGACCTCACTCCACGACGACCGGAAAAGAAATGAATAAAGAAAGAGACTACTTACCGGAAGAAGCTCCACCCAGAGGCCACGAGAGAAAAAACAGTCAAAATACAAGATAACCCCTACCAGCTCCACGTGCTGGCCACAATAGTAAAAACAATTCAAAAAGATACAACAGCCCCACACAAAAGGCCCCAAGAGTAAAAACAAGTAAAAAACATAACACAAAATCACAATTTTATACAAATCAAAAACATATGTCAATAAAATAAAATAAAAACTATTCAAAAATCCTGTGCTGAATTTTAACTCAAATAAAAACCAAAAACATCTAAACACAGTTTAAAAACATTTATTGTAAAAAACATGTACTTTCACATTTTTAAAATTATTACCTACGGTACAACTATTAAAAAAAATACATACTAAAACATTATTTGGTTAAATAAACAAATTTTTAAAAGTATATCATCCTTTGTTCTTTTTTTAATCTACAAAACCAAAACACCAAACAAAATTGATCACAGTTTATAACAGCCCGCCAAAAATTTTTTTGTATAAATAAAAATTTTAAAAATTTCAGTTATAGACTAACCTCTTCTTTACAAACATTAACAACAAAAAAACCCTTCCAACACCATTTAAAACAGCCCTGCAATGCTGGGCAACTTCTGCTAGTATAAAGATAAATAAGATAAGGTAGATTGAAATTAGATGGTTTATTCAAACTCATTATTCTGTTGATAATTATTATTGGGCTAAGAGGATATGAATTGTGGAATATGGTAATTTAAAGCTTTCTACCATTATCCTTATATTTTCAGTATATATGGCTATCCTATATTCATATTTTTCTATGCTCTTGTTTCCTTTTTGTATTGTATGTGCATTTTTCTTCTTCTTTTATAAGCATTTTGTATTACTTTTAAAATTCAATTAATTTTTTTTTTTTAAAAAAGCCTGGATTTCTTGGTTGCCCTATCATATCATGCAACTGTGTGAGTCATGGTTCAGCATTCAGGGATGGATTACTGTGGGATCCATGCACACAATTGGCATAACTGGCCCTGACAGAACCCCGGTAAAGGGTGATCACATCATTAGCAGGGGTTCCTGAGGGGACAGAAATTGGGGGAGCGGAATATTAGATAGAGTTTAATTCATCAATAGCTGATCTGACAAACTGCTCGGACAATAGAGAGCTAATGACTAACACGCTAGGCACGTAATAGGTGATCTCGCGCCTGCGGATTACCTTAAGCCCTAGAGCCAATACTAGCCACTTGTTTACCCCGGATAACACGGAACAATGTATTTTCTCTGCCGTTAGTTAAGTTGGTTAATTAACTTCCCCTGTAGACTTCCCCAATTAACTTGTGTAAACATTGTGTTTACATTGTGTACTTTTACATGCAGCCTAAAACATGATAAATACTGATGATTTTGTTGTTGTTGTTGTTGTTCAGTCGCACAGTCGGTTCCGACCCTTTGCGACCCTATGGACCATTGCTCTCCAGGCGCCTCTGTCCTCCACCATCCCCCTCAGCCCTCCCAGCTCTGTGCCCATTGTGTCTACAATGCCATCTAGCCATCTCATCCTTGGCCTCCCCCTTCTTCTTTTGCCCTCCACCTTTCCCAACATCAATGCCTTCTCAAGTGAATCCTCCCTTCTCATTTGATGTCCAAAGTATTTTAGCTTCATCTTTACTATTTGACCTTCCAGTGAGCATTCAGGGTTAATTTCTTCTAAGATTGACCTATTTGTTCTCCTCGCTGTCCAGGGTACTCTCAAATCCCTCCTCCAACACCACATTTCAAAGGCATCTATTCTTCTGCGTTCAGCCTTCCTAATTGTCCAGCTCTCACATCTGTACATTACTACTGGGAAAACTATTGCTTTGACTATTCTAATTTTTGTTTTCAGTGTGATGTCTCTGCTTTTCACTATGTTCCCCAGGTTTCTCATTGCTTGTCTCCCAAGAATCAGTTGCCTTTTTATTTCATGGCTACAATCCCCATCTGCAGTGATCTTTGATCCTAGAAAAGTAAAATCTGTCACTGCTTCTACTTCTTCCCCATCTATCTTCCAGGAACTGATTGGGCCTGTTGCCATTATCTTGGTTTTCTTGATATTTAGTCTCAAGACAGCTTTTGCACTCTCTTCCTTCAGCCCAATCAAGAGATTCTTTAGGTCTTCCTCACTTTCACATATCTCAGATTGTTGATGTTTCTCCCAGCGATTTTAATCCCATATTGTGATTCCTCCATCCCTCCACTGCGCATTATGTGCTCTGTGTATAGGTTGAATAGGCATGGTGACAAAATGCAGCCTTGTCTTACTCCTTTTCCTATTCCAAACCACTCTGTCATTCCATGTTCTGTCCTAACTGTTGCTTCTTGATTCATGTACAGATTTCTCAGGAGGCATATGAGGTGCTCTGGTATTCCCATCTCTTTAATTACTTGCCACATCTTGTTGTGGTCCACACAGTCAAATGCCTTAGTGTAGTCAATAAAACAGAAGTAAACTTGTTTCTGGTATTCCTTTGTTTTCTCCATGATCCAGCGTATGTTGGCAATGTGGTCTCTAGTCCCCCTGCCTCTTCTGAAACCTGCCTGCACCTCTGGTAATTCTCTTTCCACATGCTGCTGAAGTCTATCCTGTATTATCTTGAGCATCACCTTGCTGGCATGTGGGATGAGCGCGATTGTTCGATAATTTGAACATTCTTTGGCATTGCCCTTTTTTGGGATTGGGACGTATACTGATCTTTTCCAATCCTGTGGCCATTGTTTTGTTTTCCAAATCTGCTGGCATATTGAATGCAGTAATTTGACGCCGTCATCTTTTAGCGCTTTAAAGAATTCAACTGGGATACCATCATCTCCACTAGCTTTGTTGTTTGCAGTGCTCTTTAGGGCCTTTATGACTTCGCTCTCCAGGATGTCTGGCTCAGGTTCTACTTCTTCATCATTGTGATTGTCAGGAGTGTTGAGGTCCTTTTTGTAGAGTTCCTCTGTGTACTCTTTCCATCTTTTCTTAATCTCTTCTGCATCAGCTAGCTCCTTTCCTTCTTTGTCCCTTATCATGGTCATTTTTGCTTTAAATGTTCCCTTAATTTCCCCGATTTTTTGAAAAGATCTCTGGTTCTGCCTCTTTTGTTGTTTTCCTCCATTTCTCTGCACTGTTCTTTTAGGTAGTTTTCCTTATTTCTCCTTGCTTTTCTTTGAAATTCTGTGTTCAAATGATTGTAGTTTTTCCTTTCTCCTTTGACTTTTGCGTTCCTTCTTTCCTCTGCTATTTTAAGAGCCTCATCAGACAACCCCTTTGCTTTCTTACTCTTCTTTTCTTTTGGTATGGTTTTCTTTGCTGCTTCCTGCATGATGTCCCTCAACTCTGTCCATAATTCTTCTGGCACTCTATCTATTGAGTCTAAGCCATTGAATCTGTTCATCACCTCCACCGCGTATTCTTTAGGTATGCTGTCTAGGTGATATCTTTCTGGTCTCCGTGTTTTCCTTATTTTCTTTAGTCTAAGCCTGAATTTTGCGATCAATAGGTTGTGATCTGAGCCACAGTCTGCTCCAGGTCTTGTTTTTGCTGACTGTATGGAGGTTCTCCATCTTTGGCTGCAGAGTATGTAGTCAATCTGGTTTCGGTGTTGGCCATCTGGTGATGTCCATGTGTAAAGTCGCCTCTTGTGTTGCTGGAAGAGAGTGTTTGCTATGACCAGTGCGTTCTCTTGGCAGAACTCTATCAATCTTTGCCCTGCTTCATTCTGTACTCCAAGACCAAATTTGCCTGTTATTCCCTCCACTTTTTGATTTCCTACTTTGGCATTCCAGTCTCCTAATATAATTTGGACATCATTTCTTTGCGTCTGTTCTATGAGGTGTTGTAAGTCCTCATAGAACTGGTCCATTGTGGCTTCATCTGCACCAGTGGTTGGTGCGTATATTTGGATCACAGTGACATTGAAAGGTTCATTAAATCACTGGTCTTTGCTCCATCTTGCCTCGTGTCTCATTGCTTGACCAGTCTCCTCCGGGACCCAACAGCCGCTTCGCGGTTCCGATCCAGCTTGCGCAACCCGCTTCGCGGCCCAGATCCAACAGATTACAACTGGCAAAAGATACTACGGGTGAGGAGGAGACAGGCAGGGTCTCGCTATCTGAAGACATGAGTCTGGCTGCAGACATTTACCTCTTTCAGATTGATATCTCATTGAGCAAGGCATCCTATCTGTTGATATTAGTCCTTTTAATTAAACAGATTCATGTGCAGTCCCCAAAGAACCCCTCCACAAATCAAAATCTTCACCTAAAAACATTATGTTTGCTCTTTAAAGGATAATTCTGCTGTGTTTTCTTCCTCTCAAGTGTGTTAACATGTGTGGGGCCTTTTTTCAAAGTGATAAATCCTCTGGAACAGCTCAGGAATAGGACAGGTTGGTAGGGAGATAATTGCTCACTGTTAGACAGAAAGAAGGATCTTTTCCAGTTTTAAAAATGGATGAGTAGAGAGAGTCCAGGTATGGTCACCCAAATATGAAAGACTAACAACCCCCAAGTCAGCCAAGCCAGTCCCTATCAAGAAACAAGAAGTGGAAGGACTCAATATTGAATACTTTGAATCCAACATTACAGATTAAAATTCACTTTTTTGTCCAGGTTACTAATTTCACATTACTCAGAACTCTAATCCATGCCACTTTGCATAGTAATGCCAATGTTAGGGCCAAATAAATTATTAAACACTCAAATATGTGCTCACCTCTAAAGTTGGAAATAAATCCTAACTATCAGACATCAATAGTAGTAAATTTAAAAAGGTTTTTTCCCCATAAAAGTTCCTATTTCTGTTGTTTCTGTTAGCATAAAAATGTTCTGAATTTTCCCGTATAGTGAATGTTCTCAATTTATGCAAGTACATATATGTCCCAGTTATTTATTTAAATGTTTGTTGTTCTAGAAAAATAGTGTTCAATTTACAATAATTAGCAACACATGCACTTTGGATTATGTCATCTATATTAGTTTTACAAGAAATCAGAAGAAATTATTCCTTGGAATTTGCTGACGAGAAAGATGTCAGAAGAGGGTAAAACTAATCTTGTTTTCTTTCACTTACAGTAAGATATACAGACTAAAGCACTTGAGGAAATGGGCCAAATCAGATAAGGTTGCTACATCAGAAATATTTGTAGATCCAGATAACCAAATAGGATTTTCCCAATTATGTATAGATAAGAACCTAACAGAGAGACACATGTCTTTGACTAGCATCTCATTTTTAAAAGGTACCTTAATCTACAGCAGTAAAGAAATGACTTATTATCCTATATTCTGTTTTCAGTGATACAGCAATAGCTACCAGAATGCATACAAGGGGCATTGGAGCATCTATAAACTGATCTGAACTCAGAGTACACCAGACGAGAAATACAAACTCCTTCTGCTTTCTACAGAAATAGTAGAAGTTTTATAGTATACAGCAGGAGTGCCCAAACCTTTTGGGCCACAGGCCGGTCACATGGTTGAGTGGGCCGGTCACATGGTTCTTCCAACCAGAAGTGGAAGTAAAACGCACCCATGCATGCACAAAATGCTGCCATAAAGTACCCGTGTCTGTCACAAACACATTTATGACAGCCATGGATACATTTTTGACAGCGTTTTGTGCATGCCCGGGCGTGTTTTACTTCTGCTTCCAGGAGCAGTGAGGGGCGTGTGAGCCAGATTATTAGGTGCCATGGGCCGGATCTGGCACACAGGTCGTAGTTTGGGCACCCCTGGTATACAGGCTCAGTAACTCAGGTCTGCCTCTGTATTGTCTCAGTAATCTGTGCTCAGCTAATAAAGTCTTGCCTGACCATGGATCTCAAGAGCTTCAAAATGGCTCTGTGTGTATCATTTTCCTACTTTTTATCTTTCCCATGTCACTTCATTTTAGCCATTCTGCAAGTACAGCTCTTGAGAAAGAGAAAAGAAGTGTATTTTATCCCAAATCTTCAGGGTCTATTAGCAGAGATATGGCTGGCAAACTATCAGGCAGGCCATTTCTCTATTAAAAATATAAACATGACAGTATGTACTGTAATTCAAATATAGTATGCATTTGCTAATCCTACAGTTGTTGCTTGAAGCATCCTAAAATGGTGTTACTCTTCCCACGGTAACACTTTTCCTTGTTCCAATATGGCACAAAATTGCTGATGTCATTGTATATCAAGGGTTCCCAACCTTTTCAAGCTAGGGGCCGGGTCATGCTCTCTCACTCAGTTTTGACAACCAGATGGCCATTTTGACCTGCCTGCATGATGCAGATGGCCATTTTGTCCCAACAGCTTCAAAGGGAGTGGCTATTTTGTTTCTCTAATGTCCTTGGAGGGGGGGTACATGAAATGGCACTGCAGACTGGATCCGGCACACGGGCCTTAGGTTGGGAAGCCCTGTTGTATATGATAAACACAGCATGTTAGATCATATATACAACTGTTTGCACTCATTGTCCTGCAATTTTTTTCTACCAGAAACCTAATGCTTCCAACTATGTAGCTGTGCCCCAACCTGGACAAGAGGTCCTTTACCATGAAAATAGCCCTCATGCGTGAACTCATAAGTGCTCTTTTCATGGTAAAAAAAGCTTCAGCAGGTCGAGAATGTAGTGGTCAGGCTGATTTTTAGAGCAAGAAAATTTGATGGTATAATGTATCTCCAATCCTGTTTCAGCAAGTTTTTTTTCCCCTGTTGTCTTCCATGCCAGGTTCAAAGTATTGGATTTAGCATATAAGGCCCATAACGGTTTGGAACCTCAATACCTGATAGAGTGTGTGTCTCTCTCAAAGTTTGTTTACGCATGTCACTTGACAATTAACATTGTGCCAACCTTTTTAATTCAACAGTACTACCTGCGGCTCTCTATGGGAGTGAAATATGGTCATTAACGAAGGCTGAGGAAGAAGAACTATCAAGAGCCATAAGAGCCATGGAAATATTAATGCTAAAGGTATCCCTTCATGACCACATCCCCAACACCCAGATAAGAAAACAAAGAGGAATCAACGAAGCTGTTATCGAATATCATAAATGGAAATTGTGCTGGGCTGAACACATTTCTCAAATGACAGATGGGTGTTGGTCCGCATCAGTCACTGAGTGGTATCCCAGAGGAGTAAAAAGACCCCTTGGCAGTCCCCCCAAAAGATGGGAAGATTCAGTCTTCCCATCTTCTCCTCCTCCTCCTCTTCTGGCACTTCTAGTTCTCTGTACCAGCGTTATTTGGTCAGCTCTTGAGGTTTAGTGCTTGGAGATTATTCTGGACTGCATAATGTTACATACAGTAGCCATCCCTGGCTGTGGAATTCCAGGAATTTATGATATCCTCAAAGGTATAATTTAAAGTTTCTCCTGAAATGGTCATTTCAGTGTCGGATAAAGGGGGATGCACATTCCCTAAATTAACCTATTTCCCCTTCCAAAACAGAAATTCCTTTTAGAGAGAGCTGCCATGGCAATCAGACTTGCAAATAAGACTTGTGTTTACTTTCTGATGACCAAACACAAACCAAACTATGTGTCATGGCCTCAGCAAAGGAGTTCTTCAGTGCTGAGCAGCCTGAGGAACTAAAGACTCCAAAGCATGAATAGGGCATGGGAAACCTGCTTGTCCCTAGAGATCCTAAACCAGAGATTTTCAACCTATGGCCCATGGGTTGAATGCAGTCTTCAGCACCATTTCATGTGCCCCCACCCCCACCCGGAAGTACCATGTGGTGGAGGAATGGCAAAATAGCCGTCCAGCCCCCAAAACTGTCTGAGGGAGCGTGAACCAGCCCCTGGCTTAAAAAGGTTGAGAACTCCTGTCCTAAACCCTCATGGAACTAAGGATCTGAATTTCCATCTCCCACACCGACAATACAGCAGCCTGAGCCTATGAGTGATGGGGACTCTGGAGCTAAGTCTAAGGAGGAGGTGGTTGAAGGTACAAGCCCAGCCTGAAGTCCCAAGGTGGGCTCCTCATGAGGAAATGGTCTCCTCCTTTGTGAACTCTTTCTCCCAGGGAGATTCAAGAATGAAACCTTCCTCTGCCACTTGAATACCAGCACCCGGGTGTTGCTGTGGAGCTCCGATAGCACAGTTGAAAACAACATTGTGCTGAAATCAACTTGTCGGTAAGCCTCTGCCTTGTTCCTGAACCCTTGCTTTGGACTGCCTGGATCTTGTTTGATCCTTTGGACTGCTTCTTGGATTATAATTTTGCATTGCCTTGCCAGGTTGTATGCTACAGTAAGCTTTATAGTAGTCCCTACTTCTGGCTGCTTCCTCTTTTCTTGGCCTGGGGTCAAGGACTTTATTAACTAGCAGCTTTGCTTGCCTTACTAAATGAAGAACAGGAGATTATATAAAATGCAAGATAATGTCACTACAGCAGATGTCTTTCACCACTTGGAAGAGGATCTCTACAAAACACCTGATAAGCATTTTGGCATAATCATACTGGTGTTTCCATTTGTAAAACATGCTGCAGCTGATTGACAAGGTGCTGGCATATTTCAGTCGTACAGTTGGATGCATGACCTGGTGCACAACTGAGATGCACCCGGGTGCCTTAGCCTTTAATTGCAATTGGCTGCAGCAGCATATGCAAATCTAATGCAAACCACAATAGGTTTTTGGCCATTATCAGTCAATCAGATGTCCTGGCTCCAGATTCTTCAAGGCTTTGAAAGCAATCGGTTCAAACTGAGTCCAGAAACAAATAAGCCAACCATATGAGACAAAACAGGAGTGGTATAGCTGCAACTCTTAAAACTGAATGCCATGTTTCTATCAAGATACAGTGGAAAACAGCACTCAGTATGATAAAATACCCAGTGCATATGCTAGCAAGGGTGTTTGTCTTTTAATGGAGGGCTCTTCCTTTCACTTCCAATCATATGCTAAGAATTATGTTCATTAAAGCTAATTATAATCCTAAAGGTTCAAAAGCGTTGGCTTCAAAGGGGCCTAGTTGCTACAAAACCATAGGGATAAAATGTTTTATTAATATCCCCAAGTAAATCACACATGTATCCATATTCTGCATAACTGACAGACAGAAAACAGGCAGTAGAGATAATGCTTTTTGAGCCAACTTGTCAGCCGCATGCACTTTCACTGAAATATCTGAATACAGGGAAGATTTTCAAAATCTATTTTTAAATCATTTCAAAAGCACTTCAAAGAGTTCAGAGCACATCCCATGCTCTGACCAAAAACCATCATCATAGTTCTTGTTATTGTCCCTATTATTTCACAAATATTCTACTAATATTTGCTCTGTGTGTGTGTGTGTGTGTGAGAGAGAGAGAGAGAGAGAGAGAGAGTGCAGATACAAACAGACAGACATATCTATGTTAGGATTGCAGTAGACCCTCGCATAACGACGTTACTTGGTTCCTCAAGTAGTGTTGCTAAGCGATTTTTGTTATTATGTGCATTTCTATGGAATTACCCGCATAATGACGTTTTGTTCAGATAATGATGGTTGTTTTAGCGTTGTTGTCTGGACAATGACACTAAAAACGTTATGCGGGGGAACACGTGGTGCATAACGGCACGTTGTTAAGCAAAAATGATGCTATCCGAACATGTTGTTATGTGAGGGCTGACTGTGTTTCAATCCTCTTATTTAACAAAGTGCAATGCATTTGAAAAGATTTAATATAATCATTAGAAAAATGCATGCAACTGTGTTTCAGGCAATATAACATTATTTTTGCTGTCTGTTCTGCCTTTTATTATGCACTAGAGATGGGTGCACACCCCTTGACGTGCGCCATGCCCAAACAACGGCATGCCGATTGCTGCTCAACCCTTCTTGTGTCCTTCAGGTCACACTCCAAACTGATCCTTGAAGAGGTCCATGACAGTATCTCCATGGAGAAAAAAAAACATTTTTGCAAAGGAGGACGGGCAAAGAGCCATGGTTTGTGATTTGTTTGGGGCTACACTGTTACTGAGATCTCAAATACTCAAAGACACACAGGAGCATTTTTACTTCCTCCCACAGGTAACATTCTGGCAACAGTATAAAGACCAGCAGGCTGTGGTAATTGCTCCTTCACACCAATGAGTAAAAAGAAAACATATACATCATAACACAGAGACTCCCCAACCACCAGGCTGTGGACCGTTATCAGACAACAGGCTGTCCCGAACTGGGCTGCGAGGGTGGGTGGCGCTGAGAGCCCCAATAGCAGCCTTCTGGTCTCAACATGCTCCACTGGGTCTGCCCGGCAAACAGAGCTATGACGGGGCTCCATCCCCCACCTGTGTGCAGTCTGATACCTCACTGCCTGACTCAAACGGTGTGGCTGACAGGTAGCTGGGCCCCTCCTCTTTGTGTTTGAGCTACAGCGGGGGACCTTCCCCTGCCTGTGCACAGTGAGGTAACTGTTTAGCATGAAACCAGTCTGTGGTGCAAAAAGGCTTGGGAACCCCTGTCCTAGCACACCTATTTTGATCTAGCCACTCAAATCCCATATAGTAAGAATGCAAGCAATCAATTAACAGTTATACATACACTTGATTATATAGTTTATGATTTATGCTGGAGAAGCAAGCAAAGGAATGGAGAGAAGATTCTACAATGCAAATCCTAGCTAGCAATGATGATGCATATCTTCTCCTTGAAGCTGTACAAAATGTCTGGCTGAGGCTGAGCAGGAGGAAGGAGTTATATAGCACCTGATGATCTCAGTCTGAGCATTTCCAAGTGTCTCAATGAGGTCTCAAAAGAGGTCTCAGGGCTTTACGGAAGATTCAGATGTCAATCTCCTTCTACTCTAGTACCACTTGAGTGTTTCCAGATATACTATGTATTACCTTTGTTTTCCCCTTATTCATTTAGAAGGTTGCCTGACTTACAAATTAAAAAAAAAAACATGAATGACCCATGGAGTAGACATTTCCACTTCTGGGTAACCAGTAGCTACTTGTTATACATTGTACAAATACCCCTAAAACTATACAGGTATTGTACTAGCACTATGTATTTAAACTGGATTGTTGTACTGTCCATCCAAGGATACTTTACCAATCCCTTCTTTTAAAGGGATACCAGAACAGTACACATACACCATGTAGATTCATGATCAGGGTGTGGGAAGGTGCCACACAACCCCCTTCCTGTGTGTTATCTCACCCTCTCTTATAATTTTGGGGTAAAACATAGGCTCCAAATAAATTTAGCATAAAGGTAAAGGTTTCCCTTGCTCGAAAGCCAATCATATCCAACTCTAGGGTTCAGTGCTCATCTCTGTTTCAAAGCCGAAGAGTCAATGCTGTCTGCTTCTGCAGATGTTTCCGTGGTCATGTAGCAGGCATGACTAGACACCGGAGTGCACAGAACGCTGTTTACCTTCCTACCGAAGTGGTCCCTATTTATCTTGCAATTTCTTGCTTTCCAACTGCTAAGTTGGCAGGAGCTGGGACAAAGACGGGAGCTCATTCCGTCCTGCAATACTCGGGAATCAAACTGCTGACCTTCTGCCTCTCAGTCAGTGTCTTATCCACTTGAGCTACTGCAGCCCCCTAATTTAGAATAAATGGTTGGAAATGTTAAAAATAAAAACAAAAAATGGTGCAGAATTTAGAACCCTAGAAAATGGAAACAAGAAAATATATAGGTCTACTCTTTGATTTTAAGTAATCTTAACCTATAAAACCAAGGGTTAACCGTTGGAACTTGCTATAGGTTGCTATGCCTCGCCCTACTTGCCTGCACTCACCCTTCGTGCACACGGCCGATCTGGGTCCGCAGGTCAACAAAGGATTGAGAAAACAGGCAGTGGGGCAACAGCCCCACAAACACAATAAAAGGGAAACAACTTCATTTCCCAACATTCCTTGCGCCGTGCCGTGCCAGAGCCAATGAAGCTGAGAGGCTCTCGCAAGGCGCAGCGCAAGGAACGTTTGGAAACGCTCCGCAGCCAATCAAAAGAAAATCATTTTAAAAAAACGCAGCACAAACACAAAGCACAAACCCATAACTACAAGCCCCAGCGTCCTGTGCGCAATGAGCATGCAGAATGCTGAGGAAGCCGGTGCGCAAAATTTAAAACAAACAAAACAAAAACACCGGGAGAGCAAGTCCACCAAACCATGGGAACCAAAGCCCCCCTCCCCAGCGGCGCCTAAAGCTCCCGATCGGAGTTTCCCCTTTAATATCTCTGGGGGGGGGTGTTGTGCTCCCCCTCTCTACTGGTTCCCCTGGGGTTGGGAGGGTTGGGGGGACCAAAGGAGTCAGTCTCCCCAACCATCCTGACCCCAGGGGACCTGGCAGAGAGAGGATTCCCCTCCCCCCCCAACACACACACATACCTTATTAAAGAGAAGAAACCAAGCGGTTACTTCTCTTTAAAAATGGAGTTTTTTTGGGGGGAATCCCCCTTTCTGATGGCTCTCCTGGGTCCGGAAGAGTTGGGGAGACAGACCCCTTTTGTCCACCCAACCCTCCAAAACCCAAGGAAGCCAGCGGAGAGGGGGATCACAACCCCCCACCACCACTGATATTAAAGGGGAAACCACAATTGAGATTTCCCTTTTAATATCAGAAGGTGGCCTGGATTCGATCCCCTCTCCTGGGTCCCATGAGTCTGGAAGGTTTGGGGGGACAAAAGGGGTCTGTCTCCCCAACCCTCCTGACCCCAGGGGACCTGGCAGAGAGGGGATTCCCCTCCCCACACACACACACCCCATATTAAAGAGAAGAAACCAAGCGGTTACTTCTCTTTAAAAACGGAGGTTTTTTTGGGGGGGGGAATCCCCATCGCCGATGGCTCTAGTGGGCCCGGAAGGGTTGGGGAGACAGACCCCTTTTCTCCACCCAACCCTTCCAAACCCAAGGAAGCCAGTAGAGAGGGGGATCACCCCCCACACTGATATTAAAGGGGAAACCACAATTGAGATTTCCCTTTTAATATCAGAAGGTGGCCTGGATTCAATCCCCTCTCCTGTGTCCCATGAGTCTGGAAGGTTTTGGGGGACAAAAGGAGCCTGTCCCCCAAGCCTTCTAGAGCCAGGGGAGATGGCAGAGAGGGGATCCCCCCCATAGGACACCAAAAAACACAAAAACAAACAATCAAAAACATTCAAAAATACACAAAAACAAACAAAAATAACACCAAAAAACAATACAAAGTAAACAACAACAAACATTTCCAAACACACCCAGCACAACACCACAAAATCCAACCACCACCACCACCCCAAATAAAGAAAAACAGCCACACGACCTCACACCACAATGACTGGAAAAGAAATGAATAAAGAAAGAGACTACTTACTGGAAGAAGCTCCACCCAGAGGCCATGAGAGAAAAAACAGTCAAATACAAGATAACCCCTACCAGCACCACTTGCTGCCCACAATAGTAAAAAAAAATTCAAAAAGACACAACAGCCCCACACAAAAGGCCCCAAGAGTAAAAACAAGTAAAAACAAATAACACAAAATCACAATTTTACACAAATCAAAAACAGATGTCAATAAAATAAAATAAAAACTATTCAAAAATCCTGTGCTGAATTTTTACTCAAATAAAAAACAAAAACATCAATACACAGTTTAAAAACATTTATTGTGAAAAACATGTACTTTCACATTTTTTAAATTATTACCTACGGTACAACAATTTTAAAAAATACATACTAAAAAATATTGGGTTAAATAATTTTTTGGGAAAAAGTATATCATCCTTTATTCTTTTATTCATCCACAAAACCAAAACACCAAACAAAACTCATCACAGTTTATAACAGGCCATCAAAAAAATTGTATAAATAAAAATTTTAAAAATTTCAATTATAGACTAACCTCTTCTTTACAAATATTAACAACAACAACAAAAACTTTCCAACACCATTTAAAACAGCCCGGCAATGCCAGGCAACCTCTGCTAGTATCTTATATTCACCAAGCTAATCATTTGTCAGGTTTTATGTAAATTCAGGTAGCTCTGTTTTTATTCCAGCTCTTTACAACTAAGCCACCACAGCCCTCTCCTCAAGCATTAGCAATGGCCAAAATCAGGTACATTTAATCACAACATGAATAGAACCATATTGTACATGAGTAAGACAAGGCTGCATTCTGTCACCCTGCTTATTCAACTTATACACAGAGCACATAATGCGCAATGCAGGGATGGAGGAATCACAATATGGGATCAAAATTGCTGGGAGAAACATCAACAATCTGAGATATGCAGACGACACCACCCTAATGGCAGAAAGTGAGGAAGACCTAAAGAATCTATTGATCGGTTTGAAGGAAGAGAGTGCAAAAGCTGGCTTGAGACTCAATATCAAGAAAACCAAGATAATGGCAACAGGCCCGATCAGTTCCTGGAAAATAGACGGGGAAGAAGTAGAAGCAGTGACAGATTTTACTTTCTTAGGATCTAAGATCACTGCAGATGGAGATTGCAGCCATGAAATAAAGAGGCGGCTGATTCTAGGGAGACAAGCCATGAGAAACCTGGGGAACATAGTGAAAAGCAGAGACATCACCTTGAAAACAAAAATTAGAATAGTCGAAGCAATGGTATTCCCAGTGGTAATGTACGGATGTGAGAGCTGGACAATTAGGAAAGCTGAACGCAGAAGAATAGATGCCTTTGAAATGTGGTGTTGGAGGAGAGTTTTGAGGGTACCTTGGACAGCGAGGAGAACAAATAGGTCAATCTTAGAAGAAATCAACACTGACTGCTCATTGGAAGGTCAAATAGTAAAGATGAGGCTAAAGTACTTTGGGCATCAAATGAGAAGGGAGGATTCACTTGAGAAGGCCGTGATGTTGGGAAAGGTGGAGGGCAAAAGAAGAAGGGGGAGGCCAAGGATGAGATGGATAGATGGTATTGTAGACACAATGGGCACAGAACTGGGAGGACTGAGGGGGATGGTGGAGGACAGAGGCGCCTGGAGAACGATGGTCCATAGGGTCGCAAAGGGTCGGAATCGACTGTGCGACTGAACAACAACAACAACAACAACGTACATGTGTTATACTTGTATAGGTATAAAAGATGATGAGGCCATCAGAAAAAATAAGAGATGGCCAAATTTATTAATCACTAAGATGGCTGAATACGTAAGATGCAAAGTCAGACTGTTCAGATTTAAGCAATCAAAGCCTAGACTTCTCTGAATAAATTGACCAGTTTCCTTATTTTATTTTGTTCAGTTTCTTTGTTCAGTTTTTTTTCTATTTTCTGTCCAAAATATGAAGAAATTTTAGAATTTTGGTAAGGTTTGTCAAAATGAAGCAAAGTTCTGGTATGTCCAATCAGGGCCACCATCAGAAATTTCTGGGCCCCATACTGAGCAATCCTATTGGGGCCCCCCACACACACATAGTTATGGCCAGCGGCGGCAGGGCCCCTGTCAGCTCCGGGCCCTATGCGCCAGTACTGATAGTACTGCCCGGATGGCGGTCCTGTGTCCAATGAATCTGTTGAGATGGTGTAATTTCAAGAGCGAAGATATGTTGTTTTATCCCATGATCCTTTAGTCATGTGAAAGATAGGTGGGATGGTACACAAAAGCAGGTTGAAAGCAGACCTACTCATTATCATCATCAGTAACCAAATACTAATTCTATCAATTCTCCCCTTCTCATTTTTCCCATCAAGCTGTCCACCTCATTTGAAGACTGCTAATGTTTATTTTATTTTATTTATTTTATTTCTCAAACTTCTATGGCCGCCCAACTCGACAATGACTCTGGGCGGCATGTTCCATGCATTTGGTTTAAATTTTGATCTCACCTTGAGCACACAGAAAACAACTAATCTGTTACTTTAAATAGACAGACAACTCTGATATTCTGTTGAGTAATCAGCTGAAGAAAGAAACTTACAAAACACTTCTGCCATAAAGATGTTTCTGAGTATCCCTTCCCATGACTTCTCTCAGCTCATGTTGTTGCTGTTTACAGAGGAATGAACAACATATTCTCTGTGTTCATATTCTATTCTGATATCTTAGTATACGAATGTACAGGTTTACACCTGGTGCCCAGCTGTTAAGAATAAACTGATTTTAATTTTAAATTTAATTTAATTATCACATTTATATACCGCTCACTCGGCCAAAGCCAACTCAGGGCGGTTCACAATAAAAATTAAAAACACAAGTTAAAACAGTTAAAACTACCCACCCCCTAAAAACAAGGGCTGCAGGATCCAAAGGCACCATGGGGAAGAGTTCTTCTACACCAACCACCCAATGGCGGTTACCCTTCCACCTGCACCCCACACTTGACCCGCCAGCCAGGTTTTAAGATCTTTTCTGAAAGGCAGCAATTCCATCCGGAGACGTAGCTCTGTTGGCAGGAGGTTCCAGAGGGCCGGTGCAGACACGGAGAAGGCTCTCCTCCTTGTGCCAGAGAGGCGAGCCCCTCTGGCTGATGGAACAATTAGAGAGCCCCTCCGGTCCGCTCTGGTTGGACGGACAGACGTCCTCAGGGCGATGCGGTCTCTTAGGTAACCCGGCCCACTACCATATAGGGCTTTAAAGGTCAGAACCAGCACCTTGAATTGCACCCAGAGACAAACTGGCAACCAGTGCAGCTCCCGGAGCAGTGGCAAAGCACGGGCATAACGCCCACACCCCATCACCACCCGGGCTGCCGCATTTTGGACCAGCTGTAGCCTCCGAATGGTCGTCAAGGGCAGCCCCATGTAGAGCGCATTCTTATGTAGCTTATTATTACAAGGATACAGCTATTCTTATACTGAATGTATTCCATCTTCATACCAGTCTCCCCCTCCCCCCCTTTTTTTTGGACCATGAAACAACTCTGAGAATGTTCTCTATTTTATCTTATGTTACCCAATGTTCTTATTTTCAGTCTCTGCTCCCATGGCCAAATGAGTTCAGTGAAACGCTGCTGCTCATTTTGAAATAAATATACTCTATTTCCCAACAGCAAGGCCATAGGAAAAATCAAGTAAATGTGCAAATCAAAGGGATGCTAATGTTTCCAAAGCCACAGTGACAACAACCATTACCTGCTGGATAACTGGTTGATCCACCATTTAAATTTCATTCTAACTGTAACAGTGCTACTGCAGAGCCAGATTTGAATGATGAATACATCATAAAAAAGGGCAGCAAACTGCAGCTAATTAATGAGGTGGTGGTCACATGCTTGGTCACGTGCCACTCACACAAGCAGATGAATGACCAGACAACAAACAATGTCTTCTTAATTAACCGTAGTTCACCACCATAACTTATGCAAATCCAGCAGGATTCTGGGCATTGTCAACCGGAGAAAAAACAATTAATTATAAGAGAATTATTTACTGGTCAAGGGAGAAATAATCTTCCATTTAGTGTAGTCCTTTTCAAGGGATGGTCTGCTTTTTAAATCTAGTTGTAGATGTAGCTCCAGAAGCATATGACTTTTTGCTTTCCCTTTGCAATGATGCTTGTCGCCACTCACCCACTCCCAACTGCACCCCAAACTGGGCTCCCTTTGTTGCCTTTATTCAGGACAGCAGCAGGGTGACCAGATGAAGAGACTGAGGAACCATAATCCACCCAATTTTATATTGTTGGGATGGCTGGGAGGTGTATCCAGGCCCTCCTTCAGACTGCCAGACAAGAGAATTTTACTCCCACGGTTGGCCTGTGAAAATATCTGCAGTCTGAGCCACTTTCCTTTCATCTCCCCTTCGCCTGGGCGACTTTCAAGGTCTTGCTATCGGGAGTCCTGCAAGATCTCACACTTCCATGTAGCAAAATTATCTCGATGCTTGCACCAATAATCCAGTTCACAAAACAAACGTCCTTTTTGTCTTTTGTAGGAAACGAAACCAATCCCGGCCCCATCTTCCTTTTGTTGTTGTTGAAGCAATGAAAAGCAAAGCATAATCCAATGAAATATCCAAGCGAAAAGCATGGCTAAACTTAAGCTAATAAACTCAAAACACACTCTAGAAATAAAATTCCCCATTCCTGGGTTCCTAATCTAAATCTAACCTAACACACAATTTAAACTTCAAAATAAGAAAACGTGCAGATTCTAAGTGTCATCCTGGACTCATCTCTCCCCAGACTTAAAGTCCAGCCTTGCTGTAAATCTGGCTAAGTGTCAGCCTGGTGAGATTTCGTCTATGGCTTGGCTCCATGGATCAAAGTTACATCTTTCCTATGTTCTCCCGATCTTATCTCCAGAAGCACAGGGCTTCGCCCTCCTTTGAAGAAGATCTCTTTTCCTTCCTCCTCTACTTCACAAAGTCGGGGGGGGGGTGTTTATACACAGTTTCCCCCTCTTATTCCCTCCTTAGGAATTTTCAGGTGGCCTTGGGCTCAGATCTTGAGATAATGCTTATCTCCTCAAAATCTTTCAAGGTCAAGGTATGTTGGCAAAGTGCCAAGCTCTCATTTTGTGCCCCTCCCATCTCATTGGCAGGGTCATTGACCGATGGTTTGAAAGTGCAATGAATGTGGGTTAGAAAGTTCACTCCCGTTCATTGAACTTTGAGAACCTCTCAGGTGTTTCTCTGTCCACTAGAGGCACTAATCCCAATGACGTAATGCTACCAGGAATCTCTTTGAATCGCTGCACTTTTAAAGCGCAGGTTTCTCAACCTAGGGACACGGTGACAAGTAACTTAAAACAAAGTAACTTTTCCAAGTTCATGACAATGCTATTGATTAATTAATTAATAATAAATAATTGTGTGCTGTCAAGTCAATTCTGACCCTTTCCAGAGTGTTCTAGGTAGATAAATCTGAGAAGTGTTTTACCATTCCCTTCTTCTGGGGGTGCCCTGGGTCTGTGCAGCTTTCCCATGGCTATTTGGGCTAGATCTTTTCACAGAAGGCAATAGGAAATCAAACTCCCAACCAGACACCTAAATCACCAGCTGTCGTGCCTGCCATATTGTTAGTTACTAACTGTCAAATGTGGCAGAAAAAGAAAGAATAATTGTTTGGACAAGAATGTTTTTTAAAGATCGCCAATTAGATAGATGTTTATCTGTTGGATTCTACAAGGAAGTGGTTGTCAGTTTGGAAAAGACAAATGGCTGTGAGACAGACTCCCTGAAACACAGCTGCAATTACTTGGAATGTGGCTCATCCTAGAAACCTGGAAGCCAATTTACAGTTTGCGGAGGATTGCAGACATTACTGTTTGCAGACATTACTCTTAGGCAAACTTGAGGATGAATAAACAAAGCCACGAGGTTTGGCTCCCTAGCTGAGCATTGTAAGGTGAAATCTTAAGAGCACATCCGGAGAGAAATCACTCAAACTGGGAAAAGGAAGGAAGGAAGGAAAAGAAGAAACAAGACTAATCCCTGCTCAGCAAGACGTAACAGTTAAACTCAGCAATTGCCATTGTGCATATTACACTATGACATACAAAATACCAGAACATTAAAACATTACGGATTAGTTACAAAACACAGTGAACTGTGAAGTATTAATAGAATGGGGATCCACACACCTCCCCCCCCCCCCAAAAAAAAAACACACCACCATTTCTCCCAACTCTGCTCCCTGCTCTTGTTTTGTGTCACCTCTTTCTTCCTTAAATTAGGGCTGTGGAAGCATCTGATCTATTTAAGGTAGCTTTCCCAGCCCAGCAACCTCTGAATGTCTTGGATTCCAATGCCCATCATCACCAGACCAAGAATGATAGGGGCTGGAGTCACATCTGGAAGGCACCAGCTTGGGAAAGGCTAGTTTAAGTGGTGGGAGAGAGAGGCCATGGCACCCTTCTCTTGCATTCCATGTTGTTTGAATGAGAATCACAGTAATGTTAGAAGACTGCTGGGCAGACCTTGGAAAAGTTCATTCTTCTGGTGGAGGTGTGGGGAGATCACCTACCAAAATTCCTACCATGGCCATTACAGTATGTGAATGGTTCCAGGAATTAGTACTCTGAAACAGGAACTTTCCTACAGCCTACCACCAGGCCTGTTGTAATGGAAGCACCATATGCGAAACTGCTGCTATTCAATTTTAAATGCTATATAATCAACTTTTAAAGTTAACTTGCTTAGAAGGTGACTGGCTCCAGACATTCTGCCTCGAAGCATAACAAGTTAAGTCCATTGCCTCATATCACAATTTGGTGCCAGCTGTCTCTAAACTGACTAATGCAACCTGCACTATTTGTTCACCTCCACGGAATGTTACTTGGCTTATTAGTGGCAGGGTCGTATCAAATGAAATCACCATTCAAGTAATAGCCCTGGGGATGACTGATAAACCCACCGATGTTGCAGGAATTAGAACAGCACTCAAACACATTTCCCCATGTCCTTTTTGGATGGGCTGTTTCTACAGCCTGGCAAAAGAATAACCTGCATAATAGTCTGAAACTGGTCGAAAAGCAATTTGACATTTACATTCAGCACAATCCGCACAAAGTTAAAAACAAGTCTGATTTGAAAGGATAAATGAGGGGCTGATTTGAAAGGATAAATAAAATGGGGCGGAGGAATGGGTTAAAATCAGAATAAAATAGTGTTACTAAAATCTTGGGCACTGCAGTGGCTCAAGTGGCTAAGATGCTGACTGGGAGGCGGAAAGTCGGCAGTTTGATTCCCGAGTACTGCAGGACGGAATGAACTGCCATCTTTGTCCCAGCTCCTGCCAACCTAGCAGTTCAAAAGCAAGAAATTGCAAGTAGATAAATAGGGACCACTTTGGTGGGAAGGTAACAGCATTCCGTGCGCTCCGGTGTCTAGTCATGCCTGCCACATGATGACCACGGAAATGTCTGCAGAAGCAGATAGTGTTGGCTCTTCAGCTTTGAAACAGAGATGAGCACTGAACCCTAGAGTCGGATACGACTGGCTTTCAAGCAAGGGAAACCTTTACCTTTACTAAAACCTTAGGGTAAATATTTTAATCTTGGAACAGATCAATAGGATACTGAAATGATGAATTACCAGTCTGAGGGTTTGCAATCTTCCACAATTCTTCAGAGGTGTAAAATTTCCCACTGAGTGAGTGTGTCATAATACTTAGAATGGTTCAGAGTTAGCAATGCAGAGAAGCAATGATAGGAATCCAAAACAGAAGTAAAGAGTGTTGATGTTGTTCGACTGAACCTCCCAGCTGACATAGGACCTGCCTAGCCAATGGAGGGAAGCGGGGAGCTTGCAGCCTACCACTATCTGGAGGGCAATACTTTTTCTATTCTTGAGATCGATTGAGGCCCATAGCTTAAACACTCCAACAGATAGTTCAGAATTCCCCCACACCAGAGTTTCCATGGCCGAGCAGGGATTTGAACCTAAATCTCCTAAATCTTAGTCTGTCCAGTACAACACATGGGGTACCTAAAGGCAATGTTTGTTAATCGGAATCAATAGCTTAGCTCTCTGATTTGGTGTCTATCTGGATCAATGAATCAGCTGTTTAGTTCCCAGAGCAACCTATTGCTTGCTCATGTTTCACCCAATAAAGGGGATACTTGCCAGGCCTGTAAAACAAAAAAACAACAACCTTGGATAGTCGTTCTGGCTATAAAAGTCAGTCATCCTTCATTATGTTGTAATCATAATGTAATCTCGTTGTGCTATTGGAACAGCAAAAAGAAATAAATTCTAATTCATACAAAATTTAATTTAATTTAATTTAATTGTCAAATTTATATACCGCCCACTCAGCTAAAGCTGACTCAGGGTGGTTCACAATGACAATTTAAAAACATGTTAAAAACAGTTAAAACTACCCACCCCCTAAAACAAGGGGTGCAGGATCCAAAGGCACCATGAATAGATAACTATTCACAAACTCTCCTTATATTCCTAGAAGTGTTGCCATTTCAAGCCTTCTTCCTTGAATGCCACCTCATAATAAAGACTGAAGCTGTAACTTTCTTCATGAATAGCAAGTGTTCCAAATCACACAAAGTTCTCTCCTTAAATACAAGCCAGCACACTCTAGCACCGGGATTCTCAACCTGTGGCCCACGGGCCATTTCATGTGGCCCCATACCGCCTCCACCACACCAGGAAGTGCCATGTGGTGGAGGAAGGGCAAAATGGCCATCTGGCCCCTGAAGCTGTCTGAGGGAGCGTGACCTGGCCCCCAGCTTTAAAAGGTTGAGAACTCCTGTTCTAGCATAACCGTCTTGCAGCAGCATTTTGGGAGTGTCCCAGAATTAACCTAGGTATGAAATCCAGAGACTGCCAAAAGAATGGGAGACTCGTAGCCCTTTGATTGTGGTTGGATGGCAGATCTAATGTCTATTGGCTTTATTGGCTGGGGCTGATGAAAGATGGAGTCCAGCAACATCTGAACTGCTACAGATGTTCCCCAGCCATATACTAGACCTCTTTCTTCTCCAGTTGACATCATCATCATTATCATCTGAGCTAGATCTGCTGAGTTCGAGATGTACATTTTATTAATACTTTAATGTAAGCCATATGGCAAGATCATAACAGCCATTGTATAACTGCAGAGATATTTGGATATTGTTGCCAAAATGAGACCATCATGAGATGGAAGGTATTTTTTTAAAGAACTATAGTTCCATGCAATTGATCCTTGGACATGGTAATAGTGAATATTTCTAACATAAATGCTTATATTTCCCAAATCCAAATAAAATGTAAAGTGTTGAACATCATGCCAAGATGAAATTGCCTTAAGATCAGATTTTGTACTGCAGCCATTGCTTGTTCAACCAAACCATCTATTGCATGCTCCCTAGAGTGCTTACATGATGGTATACCATGACTCCTGGACTGCTTTTAAGAAACATATGCAATTTCTGTTAAATGATGGAATTCTTTTCCCACTGGCCCTCCCATTATTAAGAATGTTATAAACATTTACTTTAACAATAGCTCTCTTACTCCAGACAGAGTTGTACTCAAGAGTAATTTTCTACCTCTTGTGATGATTATGTAATAAACTGAAGGCTGGAGGCAATGACACCCATTTTCTTTGTTTAGCTCCCAGAATCCCCCATAAGTAACCATGCTGTATGGACGATGTTGCCATGGTAGAGCTTACCATAGACTCCCAAGTTACACCAAATGTAGTTAGAAGTCCATATGTTAGTTGGGCTTTGTTATCTCTCTATCTTAACCTATAAAGAGGGGTGTTAACCATTGGACTCCGGTATACACGCCTGTACCCGGCTATCGTATCTGATACCAAGCCGCCTGCACTTGCCCGAACACGGACCGCAAAGCGCCGCAACATTGCTGAAGCCGCCAGTGGGGCAACAGCCCCACGAACGGGAACAAAGGGAAACAACTTCAATTCCAAATGTCCTCTGTGCCGCGCCGTGCCTCAGCCAATCAGGCTGAGAGGCGCAAGCAAAAAGAACGTTGGGAAACACAACGTGACCAATTGAAATCGAGCCGCAGGAAAAAACTGCCGCATGAATGCAAACAAAACAAACAAAACTCCAAGTCCCAGCGTCCTACGCGCCATGAGCACTTCAGCCAATCAGGCTGAAGGGCGCGAGTGTGCAGAACACTGAAAAAGCTGGTGCGCAAAAAATAAATTAAAAACACGCCGGCCTCCTGCAACGGGAGCACAAGTCCGCCGCAGGTGGACGCAGCACCTCACGGCCTCGCAAACAAACACACACAAACAACCACAGCGAGACCACCGCCAGCCTTCTTTCCTGGAGCAACGGGGAGAAGAGGGACTCCCTCTCCTCCCCGCTACCCCACCGAAGACACAAGGTAAGTTGAGCCGGGGTGGAAAAAATACCACCAGCAGGCAGCAGTTCATCAGGGGAAGCACACTCCCTGGCAGATGACTGGCTGCTGCCTTTGTACTTCCGATGGAGGTAATACAAAAGCAGCAGCCAGCAATCCGCAAAGAAGAGCACCACTCCTTACGGATCACTGCCTGCTGATCTCTGGTTAGGTAAGCCAGGAGAAAAAGGAGACAGAGAGGAGAGAACCATTGTCAGGCAGATAGCTCTTCTCTGCCTCCTTCTCCCCCGGCCTACCTAATGAACCTTACTGGGGGAAGAGCCAGCTGACTGCCGGCTCCTCCTTTTCCCCATTGCTGCATTGAAACCAAAATTCAAAGCAGCAATGGGGAAAAGAGGAACCGACAGGCAGCCCGTTCTTCACGCAAAAATATGCAACAACAACAAAACCAAACAGTTACCCAAAACGCCAAACACCAAAAATAATAAAACACAAATAAATAAATAAACACATTAACCAACAAAACAATAAACAACAAAATCCACAAACAAAAACACCCAAAATACCATGAAAGCACAGAAAAAACACCTAACTACAACACAAAAATACCTAACTCAAACAACAAAAATACCACAAATTAAACAGATAATCACAAAAGAGATCAAAAACATGAAAAACAACCAGAAATAAACAAAACAATTAAACACATCTAACCCCCAAAAAAAATCACAAAAGAAGAAACAGAAACACCTACCAGTCCCCCCCCAAAAAAAAACACAGAAAAAAACCCCAGAGAACTCACCAGCACGTCCTCCCTCCACAACTTCGGAACAGAAATGAAGAAACAAAGACTACTTACCGGAAGAAGCCCCACCTAGAGGCCACAAGAGTAAAAACAAGTCAGAAAAATAAGAAATAAATCCAAATCACAAATAAATCTAATAAAATAGATCAAAAAAAGTCACAAACCACAAATGCAAAACACCCCCACCCAAACCATCTTTAACCAAGAAACAAAAAACAAAACCACAAATAAAAACTGCCTGGCTGGCCGGGCACAAATATGCTAGTATGTATATAACAGAGAAGGAAGGTACTGGACTCTGATACCCTGTTGCTGGACAGAGGACAGCGAAGATACAGGGATGTATCTGATTGGATCATGAAAATGAGATAAGGCAGGAGGGGAATGGTGAGGTATAAAAAGGAAAGGGAGGGTTTTCTGAAGGGAACTTGAGGAGAACTTTAGGTAGATTCTAAAGAACTGGAGAGAAAAGACTTTCTGAAGAGAGAGTCTGAGGTAAACTTTCAGAGAGGCTAAGAAAAACCTTTCTGAGGAGAATCTGAAGAGATTCTGAGGAGAATCTGAAGAAATTCTGGGAAATGTTTGGAAGAGATTCTGAGGAGAATCTGTAGAGAACAAGCTGGGGGAGAATGAGAGGAAGGAAATCCTGCTCTCTTCTAAGCTATCAGAATAAGTTAGTGAGTTAGATTAATTTATGTTCATGGGAAAAAGCAAGGTATTATTTTCCTGAATCTTTTTGAGTAGTGTTGTATATATTGTATAGTAATCTGTATTGTGTGAACAATGTATCTTTAACATCCCTTTGATAACTTGTATATTTATTGAAGGGAGGGGGACAGAGTAATGCCATCTTAAGCCAGGAGAGGCCACACTGCTACCATTCGCTCCTTTTGATATAGTCTGGGGATCACTTTTAGAGTGGATCTTCCAGGTTGCAGAAAAAAGCTAATATTTTGCTGGACCAGCACTCCATGGAAAATGGCTCGGAGTCTCAGTAGTCCCAAATTGGAGCTGCCTGTGTCTGAGTGACCCAGGAGGGGATGAGGCATACCTGTCAACCTTCCTGGATTGGCCAGGATTTCCCGTTTTTCAGCACCGATTTTCGCCATTTCCCGCTTGGAGCTGCCAAAACCCTGGAATTTGGCAGCGGGGGAAAAGGTGTTACTGCGCATCCCTTCTGCGCAGCTCGCTTCTATGCATGCGTAGAAGGCTTTTACACATGCGTAGAACCCTTCTATGCTTGCGTAGAACCCTTCTACGCATGCGTAGAAGGCTTCTGTGCAGAAGGGGTTCGTAGAAGCCTTCTACACATGTGTAAAAGCCTTCTACGCACGGTTCTGCACAAGTCGCTTTTACACATGCGTAGAAGGCTTTTACGCATGCGTAAAAAGCGACCTGTGCAGAACCGTTCTGCGCAGGTCCCAGATTTTCCGGAGCCGCGGTTGTCAGGTATGGGACAAGGAGGGGACTGAGATGGAGGTAATTTAGTGCCAGGTAACATTAAAGTAACATTGGCATGTGTCCAGGAGTCGCTGACAGATGTAGTCCAAGAAAGTCACTTTTCAAAATCTGGCACTAACACTGTAACTTTTTCAAGCTCTGGTAATACTGTTAGAGGACTCAAAAGTCACCTTATCCAAGGACAAGGATACTTAATAATATAGGAACTTACTGTCTTTGGAATGAGGGGTGCCTTTTACTAACCAAGAGCCATCAACCAGAACTAGATGCAAAATGATGGCTCGGGAAGATACAAGGCCATCACAAAGTTGTGCTTAGGAGTTGCAGCCAATTTTCAGTTGTCCTAAATTAGATGAGGCCTCTATCTTCCTACTGTGTGTTCTTCTTCCATCTCGGCCAGACGTAAAACTGCCAAAATGAAGCCACCATTTGATGAATTCATTTTTGCAGTTTCTTTCGCCTGACCTAGTATGAGAAAGATTAGCGGCACAAGGTGGCCGTTGCCTGGGATACGCCCTAATGTGGTTCAAAATTACAGCGTGTTAATGGTTAGCTTTTCTAATTTGTAACTCAAATCTGCCAACAGAGTTGCAATGTCATGCCTCATCCTGTTAAGTCATCTTCAGATGAGGAAGATGATCTGACTCAGCCACAGGAGTCCAGGGCCCAAATGGCAGCATCCTCTTAGAAGAGGAGTTCTCAACCTTTTAAAGCAGGGGACTAGGTCATGCTCCCCCAGACAGCTTCGGGGACCAGATGGCCATTTTGCTCTTCCTGCACCACATGACACTTCCTGGTGTGGTGGAGGCAGTGGGGGTCCGCATGAAATGGTGCCACCGGCCGCAAGCAGCCCACGGGTCACAGGTTGAGAATCCTTGTCAGGAGAAGAGGACAGAGGCTGCTCCTGTGATGTGGCTGCTAGGCGAAAGGGAGCCTAGCAGATATGCTGGCTATTAATGTCAGGTTAAATAAGATTGCTAGAAGGTCTATATATCATTTGGTGCAATCCTCATGTCCAAATGCCATACAGATCTCAGGCTACTTTATTTGGTCTGCACCAGCTGACTGTCAATTTGTCAATATTGTGAAGTGGAGACGCTGACTGGGAGGCGGAAAGTCAGCAGTTCAAAACCCAAGTATTACATGACAGAATGAGTGCCCATCTCTGTCCCAGCTCCTGTCAACCTATCAGTTGGAAAGCAAGAAATTGCAAGTAGATAAATAAGTACCGTATTTTCCGGCGTATAAGATGACTGGGCGTATAAGATGACCCCCAAATTTTCCAGTTAAAATATAGAGTTTGGAATATACTTGCCATATAAGACTACCTCTCTTCCAATGCACACCAAATAAAAATTAACCCACACTCAACCCGAAGACGCGCAGCCCTCCGAGTCGAATGGGCAGGTTCTGGTGGAGAGCCAATCCACGCTCATGTTCTCCTCCTCGGGGTACAGAAAGATGTGTGCAGCTTGTTTCCCCTTGCTTCATACTCCCCGCACAGAGCAGGGACTCGGCCACGGCACCCCCCACCATATGCGCCGGACATATGAAGGAAGGGGAAACAAGCTGCAGTTAAGTATCTGTCCTATAAGACGACCCCCGACTTTGGCACAGATTTTTCGGGGTTAAAAAGTAGTCTTATACGCCAGAAAATACAGTACCACTTTGGTGGGAAAGTAAACAGTGTTTTGTGTACTTCGGTGTCTAGGCCTGCCTGCCAAATGTCCACGGAAACGTGCTGGCTCTTTGGCTATAAACAGAGATGAGCACTGAACCCTAGAGCTGGATACGACTGGCTTTCAAGCAAGGGTGACCTTTACCTTTAAATCAAACACTTCCCCATGCTCTGTAGAAGGACCACAAAGCTGGATTTTTCTTCAAAATATATTAAGTATTTATTATTTATTTATAATGCAAATTTCTATGCCACCCAATCAGGCGAACCCGACTTAGGGCGGCTCACAACAGGATTAAAACATACATATTAAAAACAATTAAAACCCCAACATACCTACCCACCTATTAAAAACTAACCACATTAAAACTGCCCACATTAAAAAGATGGGGAGGCTTTATTTTATAAGCCAACAGGCGGGGGCCGCTCTTCCATCCGGGCCCCACACCTGCCCCGCCAACCAGGTTTTTAATTATTTTCTGAAAGGTAGCAGCTCCATCTGCTCTTGCAACTCTACTCGCAGGAGGTTCCGCAAGGCTGGTGCAGACACAGAAAAGGCCCTCCTTTGTGAGCCAGAGAGGGGTGTGTGGATACACTGCATCATTTGAAGAAGAAAATTTGAAGCCAAAATGGGGGTATTTATCTTTGCTTTTCTCTTAAGGGTTTGGTCAAGAATCTCCCCAGTTCATCTGTAGGCAGATTCTCAACTGGATCTTTAAGAGAAAGCAACAAAACTCCCTTTCCTTACCACCTCCTGTCTATTCCTGCTTCTCAGAGGAGCTTTTCTGTTTTGCTCCAAAGTGATTTCTCACAAAGCAGGCTTTCCTGGAAATCAAAATACATCGAGGGTTCCAATAAACAGATTTTAGTCTATCGTGGAGTTAAGCCCAGAGTCTCATTAAGGCACTCAGCATGTAACCTCACAGTTCCTTGTGATAGATATTGTAATGGTCCAAGGCCATAGCCAGGATTCTAGATGTGGGTGGGCGAATATTTTTTTCAGGGTGGGCAACAAAGCCTCCTTTCAATGCATTCCTATGGGAAACCATGCTTTGCCAGGGTGGGCAAACTACTACCTTAGGGTGAGCCAAGCCCACCCTGGCCACCCCTGGCTACGGCCCTGTAATGGTCTGCTCCATAGTTCAGAGATTTACCTACCTAAAAATTGTAAAGTACCTTGCTTACTAAACTTTAAATAAATAATTTATCCACCTAGGTCAATACTGCCTTACCCCATGTGGTTCTCACACCTATGCTAAAGGTGAGCATAGATAAATCTAATCTGATTCAAAGGCATGACCTGAGAAAAGGGTCACTCTTTTTAAGTTTATTGGAAAATCTTGCTTTTTCTTTCTTTCTCTTCTAGAAAGCCATGCTCAGGCTGTAGTAGATTTGGTTGTTTATTTGGTTCATTTCTAGGCCACCTTTGACTTAGGGTCTGTCGATGAATATCAGGGCAAACGTATTCAATATGACAATGTTACCAGCAATGTTGTATGCATCTGAAATGTCGGCAATTACAAAATCAGAGGAAGAAAAACTGGTGGTAACCCAAAGAGCAATGGAAAGACAGATGTGCAGAGTAACAATGAGGGATTAAAATATGTTAGACTAAAAACAGCATAAATTTCAAATTTAAAAATAATTAAATATATAATCGCAATACAAATTATTATCTAACATTTAAATGTTAAAAGAAACATATGTCTAACCTTCAGAAGGGATTTTTCTTGCCCAATTTATTACCTAATATTTAAATGTTATAAAAACATACTTAAAAGGAATATTTGCCCATCATCTGGAAAGGACTGAAATTACTCAATTTAGTTATTAAAAGCTTCCCTAAAACCAGGCCTTTAACTGTTGTCACAAGGATAAAAGGAACGGGCCCAACCTAATCTTCTGATGGATAACATTGCACAACCTTGGAGGAGCTACAAGAAAAGTTGAATAAATGTTCTTCGTAGATAGTTCCTCAAAAGGAGGATGAAATAGATGTACAGATGAACAAGCGTGAAAGTGATGGTGCTATCCCTAGTGGGAACTAACCACAATATACATATGTATTTATATATTTGTTTATATCCCAATCATCACTTCTAAAGAGCTCTATCATTCAAATTATTCCCCTTCACTCCCTTTTTTAAAATCTTCATCACATTCCTACGAAGTAGTTTAGGTTAAGTTGGCCAAGGCTCAACCAATGAACACAGGTCTGCTCGATCCCAGTCAATTAATACTTCTACCTTCCTGATAAGGGAGCACTGTTTATTAAGTATATCAAATGAAAATGTGCCTATTTATGTGAATAATTAAAACATCAAACTGACATCAGAGTAGCGAGGAAACAAGAGGCATCTGGCAGTTCACAAAACTAAACATCAAGGCTGCTTCTTTTGTACAAGGAAATATGCAATAAAGAATGCTACTCAGAATTCACATTAGTGGCATGCCATAGTTAGCATGTCAGAATACCCTTAAGTTCTCCACTGCTATAGGCTTCAAAGGAAAGGTGACTCTGTATGTGCCTTGCTGAGCAATTGATAATAAAGTGGCTCAAGTCGCTAAGACGCTGGCTGGGAAGTGGAAGGTCGGCAGTTCGATTCCCGAGTACTGCAGGATGGAAATGAGCTCCCATCTTCATCCCAGCTCCTGCCAACCTAGCAGTTCGAAAGCAAGAAATTGCAAGTAGATAAATAGGGACCACTTCAGTGGGAAGGTAACAGTGTTCCGTGCGCTCCGGTGTCTAGTCATGCCTGCCACATGACCACGGAAATGTCTGCAGAAGCAGACAGCACTGGCTCTTCAGCTTAGAAACAGAGATGAGCACTGCACCCTAGAGTCGGATATGACTGACTTTCGAGCAAGGGAAACCTTTAACTTTACCTTTATTAGGGATTACAATTTATTCGTATATTGAATCTATTGTCTACGGCATCTCTTCTCTTCATGCCTGCTATCATGGCTCATCTGTAAGAAGAAAGTCATATAACTTTGCTTCCCATGAGAATATACGTTTCTGCTTAAGGAAGAACATCATTAGGCATTGCCTTGGTTAACCTGCAAAAGAATTCCTTTTGGCAGCATAGTGGGAATGTATAAAAACAGTGAAACAGCTACAGTTTGTTTTCCTTCCGATAATGTTTTATGACAATAGTTCAAAATATGTGCTTATTTGACATTTCGCCACTGTTATCTTCTATATCTTTTGGAATGTTAGCCCTTAGAGCCACACACAGAGCTCAAAAATGCATTTTTACACTCATGCAAAATACACATAAATCTGCTTTGGAAGTTCATAGTTCATACATTTTATAATTATGCATGGCTTTTCCAGAGGAATAACCTTGTTCTCCCTCTTGGCCCAAACTCCAGGATTGCGCTGCCCATTGAGGTCTCAAAATTGGATTATGTAGACATTCTACGCACCTTTCCCCTAAACTTTAAGGGTCTTGCGCTTGGCCTTTATTCATTATACTAAATGTCCAACTGCTTTCTAGATTGCATGATGCTGTTTCTGGTTATGGCAAAATAAAACTAAGGTTAGCCACACATTGGACATTGAGTCTAGAGCAAAATTTCCCCACAACTGTTCCTCATTAGATAAACTAGATGAAACCATATAATCCCACAGCCAGACCAGCACATCTGAAAGGCACCAGGCTGGGGGAAAGCTCATCTTCCAGCTGTTCCATGGCCTTTCACAAGGTCTCACCAGCAATCCTGGCTACCCCATTGATAATCAGCAGGGAGGCACCCCACGTGGCTCTCCCATCCACATGATGGGTAAAGCATTTGTTAGTAACTCCCTCAGATCTGCTGGCTTCTCCTTTGGGGTGATAACAAAAAAGCCTGTCGGTCAGCTGCAAATCAAGACCAGGCATAGAATGAAAAGCTAGCAAGGCTTGCGTGGAAAGGAATATAAAATGAAAGATTTCTGAGTGTGAGACTGTGTAACAGAAAGCCATCATCACCATCCTGTGACCACATAGCAAGATGCATAGACCAGGAAGGAAAGCATGGGAAGGTAGATGTAAGCTACTCTCCCATTTGACATCATAGTTCATGTCATGGGATTTCCATTTGTGTATACCCACAAGGAGCTGCAATGACTTAGCAGTTAAAACATTGAGCTTGGTGACCAGAAGGTCAGAAGGTCAGCAGTTCAAGATCCAAGTACTGCCCAACGGAGTGAGCTCCCGTCATCTGTCCAAGCTCCTGCCAACCTAGCAGCTCAAAAGCAAGAAATTTCAAGTAGATAAATAAGTACCGCTTCGGCGGGAAAGGTAATAGCGTTCCATGCACTTCGGCATCTAGTCATGCCTGCCACATGACCATAGAAACGTCTGCAGATGCACACAGCGCTTGCTTTTTGGCTGTAAGCAGAGATGAGCACCATTCCCTATAGTTGGATAAGACTGGCTTTTGAGCAAGGGAGACCTTTACCTTCACTGCACCTCACAAAAACCAGGATTACTCAGACGGAACTACCTGAACTGCAAATAACAACAACACAACACCGTCCCCAATTGCAGGAGTTAACCCTGAACAGCTCTGAAGGAGAAAGCAAGTGGGAAAAGATCCATTCAAGACTCCTGTAATGTCTAATCGGAACCAATCGGCAATAGAAGCAAGTCTTCAGTTCACTTTGATTATAGCAATTTAATGAAAACACTATTGGTGTTTTGTTGTTGTTTTGACAAACAGGGCAGAATTTTTAGCTAATGTACTAGCAATTGTTTTTAATATGTATGTTTTAATCCTGTTGTGAGCTGCTCTGAGTCGGGTTCGCCTGACTGGGCGGCATAGAAATTTGAATTATAAATAAATAAACAAATAAATAAATTGAGTTTGAAGATGTGGGTTGCCTGCGTTCATAATTGGCCAAACCTTTCCCGACGGGTTCGCTCGGCTAGAACACAGTTGGGTATCAACCGGGCTTTGCTGGAAAGGCAATTGGGGTATGGGCTAATTAGATAGTTTGGGGGGCAATTCATAAGGCCTTGGCTGATGGCAATGACAGAAGTAGGGCAAAAGTCAAAAGGTGATGACTCTAAGGTAATACACAATCTTCCACTTCTGGCCGCGGATTTAGTTGGGCAAATAAGCCGCGCCAGACAGCTGATCAAGTTAGTTGCCCGGAGTCAATATACATAAGATTAGGGCAGGAACAATGGGTTTCACCAACCCTGTTAATTAGATTCCCAGTGGGGTCCAAGATACTCAGTAACTTCCAAGTAACTTCCAAGAGCTGTCAATGTAACTTGACCAATGGAAATGCCACGTATGCAAGCCTTCTGTATTAGGGGGTCACGCGCATCCTAGGCGCACACCACCCCAAGGCAGGGTAATAAATGCGTACCACCCGACCCAGATCGGGGCTGGACTTCACCGCACAATTGTCTCGCGTGTCTTCCTTGCAGCCAGCCACTCCAACACCAGATGGTCATCGCAACATGAAGAGCAAATTATCATTTGGTGAATGCAAGTGTTGTTTGGGATTGGCTAATGCAATGCAAAGGCCAGAGAAACGAACCCCTTGCTCCCTGTTGGCTGGTTGGCTGTAGAAAGCTTCTGGCTCCTTGCCAAATAATACAGAAATTGATTTGGGGAGAAGCTTCTGTGTTCATAACCACTAAAGCAGGCGTTCTCAACCTTTTAAAGCCGGGGGCCGTGTCACGCTCCCTCAGACATCTTCGGGGCCTGGATGGCCATTTTGCCCTTCCCCGACCACATGGCACTTCCGGGTGTGGTGGAGGTGGGGGGGGCACATGAAATGGTGCCGCAGGCTGCATTTGGCCCACAGGCTGCAGGTTGAGAATCCCTATACTAAAGGATACACTCTTGGCATTCCAATCTCTTGTTCATACCTAAAAAGGATATTATTATTATTTTTAGAAAATAGCAATAACCAGCAGAGGTCTTCAACTTCAACCTGGAGAGACTGTTGTGAAGGGGTTGTGAAGTCTCCATCTGGCTTACCCCCACCCACCCACCCACCCACCCACCATCTCTGAGAGAGAGAGACAAACAAACACCATGTGTGAGTAATTGAACAAGACTGGCAATCTTTCCTTGCCCAGATGAGAGACGGGGAAGGGACTGAAAGAGAAGATGCAAGTGAGAGTGGAAAGGAAGGCTGCCCTTAAGGAGAGGGGAAAAGAGTGCAGCTTAACTGTGGAAAAGTCGGTGTGTCCTTTGTGTGAGGGAGTGACCTATTTGGCCTTGAATCTCATATATCTGTGTTTGGATTCATTTTTCTGATCTTTTGGTTAGTTGAAGTGATTGGGTTATTTTCTGGTTTTCTGCTTTCAGTGCCAAAGAAAAAGGTGGATAGCTTTCAGTATCCTGCACTTTAAACTGGATAAGCAGATGAGGCCAGATACTGCTCTGCCTTAGGCACATAATGTCTTAGGCCATTAGGTGAGATATCCTTTTATGCGACACTGTGCTCAAGTGGACAGTGATGCACTGCAAAAAAAAATTACTACCCCCACCCTTGGCATGGCTAACTCTGTGGGCATGGCTAACTGTGTGGGCATGTCCAATTGGCCGGCCACACCATGGCCTGGGGTAGGGAGGTGGGTGTGGCCGGCCAAGTGGGCATGGCCTGGGGGAATTTCCGCTAGCGGTTCCCGGGATCCGTGGGAACCTGGAGCAGTATACCACTGGAGGTGGAATATAAATATAACAACTGAATAGGCATCTTCCATAGAGTCAGTTCACATGTTTTCATCAGCAGTGCTCTCTAAAGTAGTGAAAGATAGCTGTTTGCCTTAGTATGTACTTTTCACCATCCCAGAAAGAGCCTCCTCAAAGATCGTGATATTTTTAAAGCACAATTGGGTGTACCCTGGGCAACGGCAACCTTGTTGTGCCATGTAATCTTTCTCACACTAGGGCAGGCAAAAGGAACTATGGAATGAATTGATTTTGGCAGATTAAAATCTGACCTAGACATGTAAGAGAAGAAGAAGCCATCCACCATCCCATAGCTTGGTTTCAGCATGCTTTATTTTGTGATTGGTCAGCCATGTCATATGCAATGATGCAAAAAGACAAGCTCGGTTTATAAGGAACTAGCAAAGGTTGCCCGGCATTGCCGGGCTGTTATAAATGGTGTTGGAAAGTTTTTGTTGTTGTTGTTGTTGTTGTTAATGTTTGTAAAGAAGAGGTTAATCTCCTCGAGGGTTTCCAGCGGGGCTTTCGCATCCCATTCAAAGGGGAGCGGTGCCCCCAAGATGCCCCTAATTTACTTTCCCTGAAGGGTAGGGAGGAGGTGGCTGCCCTAAGTATCGCTAAGGAGGTTAATGCAGGTACGGTTGCTGGCCCCTTTCCTATGTCACCCTTTCCCAATTTGAAGGTTTCCCCTTTAGGGTTGGTGCCCAAAAAGACCCCTGGGGAGTTTTGTTTAATTCACCATCTGTCATACCCGGCGGGCCATTCGGTCAATGATGCCATTCCTGATGACCTTTGTTCTGTCAGGTATACGTCATTTGACCAGGCCCTGCGCATGGTGCGCTCTTGTGGCCCGGGTGCACTTCTGGCAAAATGTGACATTAAGTCAAACGGCATTCCGTTTGTTGCCAGTGCACCCGGGTGACTTTTAATTATTGGGTTTTAAATTCCAAGGGAAATTTTATGTTGATAAAGCCATGCCTTTTGGCTGCTCTATTTCCTGTTCAGCATTTGAACGTTTTAGCACTTTCCTTCAGTGGGCCTTTGTTCGCAGGTCTGGGTCCCGGTCTGTAGCCCATTACCTCGATGATTTCTTGTTCGGGGGTGAACGGGGCTGGGACACGTGTACGCGTCTCCTCAACACATTTCAGACACTAATGCAGGAACTCGGTGTCCCTTTAGCGCCCGAAAAGACCGAGGGCCCATCAACTAAGCTCACATTTCTGGGTATCGAAATTGACACGGTCTCGCAGGCATCCAGGTTACCCATGGATAAGGTCACCCGGATCACTGCGTTGATTTTGGCCTTACTGGCCAAACGCAAGGTGTCACTTCGTGAGCTGCAGGTTCTCCATGGTCACCTTAACTTCGCCTGCAGGGTGGTCACGCCTGGCAGAGCTTTTGCTCGACGCTTATGCGACACCATGACTGGCCTATCCAGGCGCTATCATAAGGTCCGACTGAACAAGGGCATGAGGGCTGACATGTTGGTTTGGCTTAAGTTCCTGAGGGACTTCAACGGGGTGTCATTTTGGAGATCTGACCTTTTGGTTTCCCCTAGGTTCCAGATTCAGTCGGATGCCTCGGGGTCCCTGGGATATGGGATTTACTTCGAGGGGAGGTGGGCCTCCAGCATGGCGGGGCACGGATCGTCTACGCGATCTTACATTCCTTGAGTTCTTCCCAATACTGGGAGCTTTGATGCTATGGGGTGAGGAGTGGGCCAATTCAGTGGTTCATTTCTGGTGTGACAATGCTGCGGTAGTGCACATTGTCAATTCCCAGACATCTAAATCGCCCAAGGTCATGGAGTTAGTTCGCCAGTTTGTGTTGCGCAGCCTACGCCTCAATGTGCTCTTCAGGGCCAGACATGTACCAGGTATTAATAACGATATTGCTGATGCTTTATCCCGCCTGCAGATCCCCCGGTTCCGCGCCTTGGCTCCGGACGCAGAGGAATTCCCCTCGCCGCTCCCGGACGAGATTTGGACGTTTGGCAAGGAGAGGTGAACCGGGCGATCAGCATGTCGCTGGCGCCCCGCACGCGTAAGGCGTATCACCATGCATTCAGTCAATTTAAAAAAAATTGTGCGCAACTCCGGTTGCCCGAGGTGTGGCCCATTCCAGTTGCACACGTTCTACAATTTATGGTCCACCTACACAGTCTGGGCCTAGCTCCCCGCACCATAGCATCCAGGCTGTCAACACTGGGATTCATGGCCAAAGTGAGGGGCTCTGCTGACAACACGAATGATTTCCGTATACGACATGTTTTGGAGGGGTGGACATGGGAACGTGGACGCCGCCCGGACAATCGCCACCCTATTTCTCCAGGGGTTCTTACCCACCTTGCACGAGGCTGGCATGACCTGTGTTTTGACAGGTATGAGGCAGCTCTGTTTCATGCGGCTACCACGGTGGCCTTTTTTGGAGCGCTCCGCATCAGTGAGTTGGTGCTACTGTCTAAGGCGGATGCGGCTCGTAGGGCACTGGAACTCGAAGATGTCTATGTCTCCAATGAGTGGGCTCAGTTGAGGATACGGTCCTCAAAAGTTGATCAGCACGGTGTAGGCAGTGGTGTTAGACTGCTACGATGTTCCATTGCAGACATCTGTCCGGTTGGTGCCCTACAAGAGTTCCTTGCAGTGCGTGGCACGCACCCTGGCCCGTTTTTCTGCCACCAAGATGGGTCTCCCCTTACTAAATTTCAATTTTGGAAGGTGACCGGTAAGGCACTGTCCAGTGTTGGCCTCCCCGGGGCTCGTTACGGCACCCATTCTTTTAGAATAGGAGCTGCTTCTACTGCGGCTGCATTTGGGTACTCTGAGGCTGATATACGCCGTATGGGGAGGTGGGGATCGAAGTGTTTTGAATTATATGTTCGCCCTCTTCAAGTATGAGTACCAGATAAGTTACTGTCCTGTCTTTTTTATCTTACAGACCCTGTGTGTCCCCGCACACCGGTGGCAGTATGGCTGGTGGGCCATAGCTATGTGCACTGGGCAGCGCAGTACGCTGCGGCGACAGAGTGGGGACCCCAGCTTGGACTACGTACCACCGCATATATCAGGTGGTATGGTAAGCGCGGAATGTTATGGCGGGAACTGTTGCCATTCCTTTTCTCCATTAGGGATGCTGAACCGCCTGATGTCCTAGTGCTGCACCTCGGGGGCAATGACTTGGGCCAGGTCACTGGCCTTTCCTTAAAACATACGATCTGCAGTGACCTAGCTTATTTACATTATGTGTGGCCTGCCACAACGCTGCTATGGTCGGACATCATACCGCGTCACGCTTACAGGGGGGGTATCAACCTCCAGGCCCTTGACCGCGCTCGTCGCTCGGTGAACAGGGCAGTGGCCCGGTTCTTTGCTGACAAGGGTTTGGGGCGGGTCATCCGACACCCCACCATTAGTCTCCAAAATTACGATCTTTACACAGGGGATGGGGTCCATCTGTCGCCCAGAGGTATGAACCTCTTTTTGGAAGATTTGCAAGCAGGCCTGTTGACCGAGCTGACGGTCTGGGGGGGGCGGTGAGTCTTTATTAAGCCTCCCCGTGTGGCGGGTAGCACTGGCAAGGTAAATATTTATGACCCACAGGTATCCGGCAGGTTCGCAATTGACTGGCCAACACTAGATAGGTACAAGTTTGTTAACGTTGACCGGTCAACGACAAACCAGGCAATGGGGTGATGGCAGGAGCTCTTCAGCATGCATCACCCCGTGATTTGACGGATACACGTCAGAGGGTGGGGTCAGTAGATAGTTTATTGACTACGGTCAACAAACAAATTGATACAAATGGATACATTGTAGCCAATTGCCATTGGCAATTTTGGGAGGAACCTTACCAGTGTTACTGCGGCCTGCTTGCCTTAAGAATTATAATTGGCTGAGTACCAATTGAAATTTATAATTCGGACTAGGGCATGAATCAATAAATATGGCCCAATGCCGTTATCCATATATACCGGTGTCTGAGTCTTTTTTGGGGGGTGCGCCTGCAATGCAAGCATGGCGCCAAAATGGCCGCCGCGCTCTTTGCGGGCCCCCCCACCGGACTTGGACATCCGGGTAGTTAGGGGGCGTGGCCAGCACCCTTTAAAAGGGGTGGCCACGAGGCAGCCGCGCTGCCATTTCGCGAAGCGACGGAGAGGAGAAGTTTTTCCCCACTGGGTCCGTCGCTCTTCCTTTTAGCCAGGAAGCCTTTTTTCGGCAGCAGTTTTTTCTTCGCTCTTTTTCTGCGGCTTCCCTGCAATTCGCAGCAATGCCTTCCAAAAGAAGGCGATGGGGAACGCGGTTCGTTCCTTGCGGAGGCGCCAGCCGGGTCGGAGGACCGCGACTTCGCCCCCTCAGCAGGCCCCCTTTCCGGGGGTGCCCACCGGGACCGGCGGGATGGGGTCGATTGCTCCCTGGCCTGAGGCTGGGCAGCCTCAGACCGGCCCTGCGGGGGATGCGGCCCCCGGCCCGCAATTAGCGGCCACCGGCCCGGGCCTGGCGCATAGCCAGGCTGGGCCTTCGGGCCTTGGCCTGGGTTCCCTTACCTGGCGGGGCATACCCCCGGCCCCTCCGGGGCCGGTGGTTGGGGCCACCCTTTGGTTTACAGGTCAACTCAGCGCCTGCAGTTTCTCGGCAGGCGGCCGAAAGGGTTGAGCTGCCTGAGGCAAGTAGGTCGGCACCAGCCGCGGCCTCGCAGCTCCCCACGCAGCAGATGCCGCCAGCTGGCAGTGGTCAGGCCCCATCTACGAGCTCGGTTGCGGTCGCGAGCTCCGACGCCCGCAGTGGGCCGGAACCCCCGGTGGGGGCAGCCCATGGGGGTGCAACTTGTGAGTATACGGTCCAAACTAGTGCATCCACATCACAACCCACAACGGGGGGAGGTTTGCAATGGCCGTGGGCTCGCCTGGCTGGGGCGGTGGGTCAGCCGCCCCAGCCAATCAGGGCACGGCTCCAACAGGGGTGCCCTGCCCTCCTGGGAACTTACTGGGGGTGGTGGGGCTGGTCCAGGCTCCTTTCGTGGTGCCCAGCGCTGTCAATGTTCCGGTTCGGCCTTGCGGACAACAGGCTATTCATTGCCCCTTGGGGATCACTTGGCTCAGGCCACCATGGAGAAGATCTGGCGGGGGGAGTATGTGGACATTTTCTCCCTCTTGAATAGAGAACCCAACATAGAGGAGCGGGAGGGGCAGGACGGGAAGGACAAGGAACAGTCTCGTCGACGTAAGCCGCCACGCATGTGGGCCAACTGGTTACCCGCGTACCTTATTTACATGGCGGTGTACCTCAGGGCCCGGCCTGACCTGGCAATTCCGATGGTCCAGTATTTGGACAACATATACCGGGCGATGGTTGATCTCCCCAGCCCATCGTGGTTGGCTTACGACGAGGAATTCCGTATGAGAGTGCCCCTACACCCGGAAATGAGGTGGGATGAGCCCTGCCAGAAGCTGTGGCTTCTGTACATGACCCCCACGCGCCCGCGCCAGGGGGGAGGTACCATTGTGGACATGCGGTCCAGCGAGCTGCTCCAACACAGGTACCCCGCCAGGTGGCGGGGCAGGGGGTTTCGGCCCGCCTGCTGTGTTGGTGCTTCTTAGCCAATGGTGCGTGCAACAGGAAACAGTGCCGATACAGGCACGAGTGTACCTCTTGTGCTGGCCTCCATGCCGCCTCTGCGTGTCCTAGGGCAGGCGGACTGCGGGGCAGAGGTAGAGGTGGACAGGGAGCAGGCAGAACTGCCGCAGAGGGAGCTGGTCAGGCAAAAGGCCCCCTCCCCAATTACTGTGGACATGTTGGAGCATTGGCTCACGATGTACCCGAGGAGGGCAGACGCAGCTTACCTGCTTGAGGGTTTTTCAGCAAGGGTTTCACATTCCTTTCCCAGGGGTCAGGTCCCCTCAAGATGCACCCAACCTGTTATCACTCAGGGGAGGGGAAGAGGTGACGGCCATGAGCATTGCTAAGGAGGTTGCTGCAAGCAGGGTCACTGGCCCTTTCCCTCTCCCGCCATTTCCCAACCTCAAGGTTTCCCCATTGGGGTTGGTGCCCAAGAAGTCGCCGGGGGAGTTCCGTTTGATACACCACTTGTCTTCTCTGGCTGGCCGTTCGGTCAACGATGCTATCCCTGACGACCTTTGTTCGGTCAGGTATACATCTTTTGACCAGGCCCTGCGAATGGTGCGCTCATGTGGCCCGGGTGCACTACTAGCTAAGTGCGACATTAGGTCCACGTTCCGTCTCCTGCCAGTGCACCCGGGTGACTTTGAGTTGCTGGGTTCAAGTTCCGGGGTGAATTTTATTTCGACAAAGCCATGCCTTTTGGCTGCTTCATTTCATGCTCGGCATTCGAGCGCTTCAGCACCTTCCTCCAATGGGCCTTTGTTCGCAGGTCAGGGTCCCGGTCTGTAGCCCACTACCTTGATGATTTCTTATTCGGGGGTGAACGGGGCTGGGACACGTGCACACGTCTCCTGAATACATTTCAGACGCTAATGGAGGAACCCGGTGTCCCTTTAGCGCCGGAAAAGACCAAGGGCCCTTCAACCAAGCTCACATTCCTGGGGGTGGAGATTGACACGGTTGTGCAGGCATCCGGGTTACCTGCTGATAAGGTTTCCCGGATCGTTGCACTCATTTCGGACTTGCTGGCAAAACGCAAGGTGTCCCTTCGGGAGCTCCAGGTGTTACATAATCACTTCATTGTCGCTTGCAGGGTCGTCGCACCTGGCAGAGCATTTGCTCGACGTTTGTGCGACGCCATGACTAGCTTGGCCAGGCCCCACCACAGGGTCCGACTGAACAAGGGCATGAGGGACGATGTGCTCATTTGGCTCCAGTTCCTGAGGGAATTCAAGGGGGTGTCATTTTGGAGATCCGACCTTTTGGTTTCCCCTCGTTTTCAGGTTCAGTCGGATGCATCAGGGTCCCTGGGTTATGGGATTTACTTCGCAGGGGAGTGGGCCTATGGCAGATGGCCGCCAGCCTGGTGGGGCATGGATCGCTTGCGCGATCTCACGTACCTGGAATTTTTCCCCATTCTGGGAGCTTTGATGCTATGGGGCGAGGAGTGGGCCAATTCGGTCGTCCATTTCTGGTGTGACAATGCGGCAGTGGTCCACATTGTCAACTCACTGACGTCTAAATCTCCAATGGGTCATGTAACTGGTTTGCCAGTTTGTGTTGCGCAGCCTACGCCTCAATGTGCTTTTTAGGGCCAGACATGTTCCAGGTATTAATAACGATATTGCTGACGCTTTGTCCCGCCTGCAGATCCCCCGGTTCCGTGCCTTGGCCCCGGACGCAGAGGAATTTCCCTCGCCACTCCCGGACGAGATATGGACGCTTGGCAAGGAAAGGTGAACCGGGCGATCAGCATGTCGCCCGCCCCCCGCACGCGTAGGGCCTATAACCATGTATTCAGTTCATTCAGGGCCTTTTGTGCCCAATCACGGCTGCCTGAAAGTTGGCCCATCCCGGTGGCTTGTGTCCTCCAATTTATCGTTTACTTACATGCCCAGGGCTTAGCCCCCCGCACCATAGCATCCAGGTTGTCAGCGCTGGCATTCGTGGCCAAGGTGGGTGGTTTTGCTGACAGCACACATGATTTTCGCATTTGACATGTTTTGGAAGGGTGGGCGCGGGAACGTGGGCGCAGCCCGGACGACCGCCACCCTATTTCTCCGGGGGTACTTACCCACCTTGCACGGGGTTGGCATGACCTGTGTTTTGACAGGTATGAGGCAACCCTGTTTCACGCGGCTACTACGGTGGCCTTTTTTGGGGCGCATCCGCATCAGTGAGCTGGTGCTACTGTCTAAGGCGGATGCGAGTTGTAGGGCACTGGAACTCGAAGATGTCCATGTTTACAATGAGTGGGCTCAACTGAGGATACGTTCCTCTAAGGTTGATCAGCACGGTGTAGGCAGTGGTGTAAGACTGCTATGATGTTCCATGGCAGACATCTGTCCGGTTGGTGCCCTACATGATTGCTTATGCACAAATAGGTGGGAGGTGGCTCTTAGCCACGTAGCTACTACGGTAGATTTTTGGAGTGCCCCGCATCAGTGAGAGGGTGCCAGAGTTGGTACCACCTGTGTAAGGCGGAGGTGTCTCGTAGCGCACTGGAACTCGAAGATGTCTCTGTCACACGAGTGGGCTCGAGTGGGGATACGGTCCTCACAGGTGTTTTTGCACAGTGGGCAGTGGTGTATACTGCTACCAAGTTTTCGAGACATCTGTCCGGTTGGTGCTCTACATGATTTTTCGACAGTGCCTGCTGCGCGCCCCAGCCTGTTTTCTGCCACCGGGATGGGTCTACCCTTACTATAGTACAGTCCCTGAGGGTGACCGGTGCCGCGTTTCGCGGTGTGGGGCCCGTTTTGGCACCATTTACTTAAGGTAGGTGTCGCGCTGATCGCGGCTACGTTTGGGGTACTCCGAGGTGGATACGCGCCTAAGCACAATTTCAGATATGTATTTCCCCTCATTGTATGAGTACCTGTTTATGCCCTTCACCTTTTTTCTCCTCTTTTACAGATCCTAGGGGGTCTCAACTCACCGGTGGTGGGGGGGGGCTGGTGGGCCACAGCTATGTACACTGGGCAGTGGTATACGCTGTAGCGACAGAGAGTGGACCCCGGCCGGGCTGTGTGCATCCGCACGAAGGCTATGGTATGGTATGCGTGGCACATGGGGGCGGGAACTGAGGCCATTCCTGCTGTCTGACTGGGATGCTCGGCCGCCCTGTTTTGCAGGCACCCCGGTGGCAGTGATATTATACAGATCGCTGCGGTTACTAAACCGTTGGGGGGCTGTGACCTGGCTTTTTACATCACCTATGGCTTACATACGGTCGCTATGGTCTAACGTCGTGCCGAGGCACCAATTTAGGGGAGATGCGGATCTCCCTAGTTCGGACTGCTAGACAAATATTTTGCTGGTAAGCGGGAGAAGGGGTCCACCTGTCGGCTAGAGGTATGTACCTCGTTCTTGGTGTGATGCAAGCAGGCCTGGCGACCGAGCAGTCGGTCTTGGGGGGGGGGGGTTGAGTCATCATGGATGCCTCCCCGTGTGGCGGGTAGCACTGGTAAGGTAAACATTTATGACCCACAGGTATCCGGCAGGTTCGCAATTGACTGGACAACACTAGATAGGCATAAGTTGTTTAAACGTTGTCCGGTCAACGACGAACCAAGCAATGGGGTGATGGCATGAGCTGGGCAGCAGGCATCACCCCGTTATTTTACGGATACGCATCAGAGGGTGGGGTCACTAGTTAGATTATTGACTACAGTCAACAATTTGTTTGTTGTCAACAAACAAATTGATACAAATGGATACATTGTAACCAATTGCCGTTGGCAATTTTGGGTGGAACCTTACCAGTGTTACTTCGGCCTGCTTGCCTTAAGAATTATAATTGGTTGAATACCAATAGAAATTTATAATTCGGATTAGGGCATGAATCAATAAATGTGGCCCAATGCCGTTATCCACTTTCACCAGTGTCTGAGTCCTTTATTGGGGGGTGCGCCTGCAAAGAGCTTTGCTCTCCTGGTAAGAAACACCATTCTTGTGTAATGTGGGACAGTATTAAGTGAGGAACTGAATACTTATAATCAAAGGAGAGGCTTAGAAGGAAAGTTTATGTTGTGGTTCATTGAAATGAATCTGTCAGCTGTAGCTGTCAGCAGAGATGTTAAAGGAAGAGCAGCTGTTTCATTCCACCAGTAGGCAAATGGAATGAATTTAGTTTCAAAATAGATTGGAGAGAGAACTGGTGTTTACATCCAATGAACTCCACTAAGAACTAAGCCCTGTTGATTCCACCTTGAGGAGGATTCGGCAACAGTCAAAGTGGTGCACAGAATGACTCAATGGGTTGCTATTCTTCAAAAAGAAGTCAACCTGCAGCATATTTTTAAAATAATTTGTACAATTATGATCTGTTCTGATGCATATTTATCTGGAATTAGTTCCCACTGGGGAGGGGGGGACCTCCCCTAATTCTGCACTGGATTACACACAAAAAATCTCAGTAAGATGTTGTTGTTGTTGTTCAGTCGCACAGATGATGCCGACTCTTTGAGACCCCATGGACCTCCACACACCAGGCTCCTCTGTCTTCTGCCATCCTACGCAGCCTGGCCTGTTCTACACCCATTGCGTCAACGATTCCATCCATCCACCTCATCCTCTGCTGCCCCCTTCTCCTTTTACTTTTGATCTTTCCTAGCATCAAGACCTTCTCAAGTGAGTCCTCTCTTCTCATTTGGTGGCCAAAGTACTTGAGCTTCATCTACAGTATTTGTCCTTCCAATGAGCAGTCAGAGTTGATTTCTATCAGGATTGACTGATTTAATCTCTTGGCAGGCCAGGGGACCCTCAAGAGTCTCCTCCAGCACCACAGTTCACAAAGACATCTATTAAAACCATAGAAGATCTGCATTTTTCAAAAACTGTGTAGAGTAGGGGACCAAGTAATGGTGGAGGTCAAAAGCTCAGCGAGGTGTATGAGATATGCAAAGCACTTCTTGGTGATGTACAGTAGCTTGTTGTTGAACATAAAATATATTTTAAATACGGTACCCTCAATTTAACTTATGTTCTTTTTGCTGTACTGTACTATGCTGGTCTTGGATCGTAATAAAGATTTGTTGAAAGCTTGTTGACCTTTTAACTAATCCTTTTGAATGATACTTTATGCAATTTCTCCACATCTTGGTCTGTATGTCCCCCAATCTCAGGTCTTCAGATGTTGCAAGACTATAACTCCCATCATCCCTGACCACTGGACAAACTGACTCGGATGTTCAACTACATTGAGATTCCACCTCTAGGCAGCAGCTCAAGGAAGAGAAAATCTGGAGGCTTGGTTTAAAACAGGGGTTCCCAACCTAAGGCCTGTGGGCCAGACCTGGCCTCTGGTGCCATTTCATATGCCCCCCACCCCTCTAAGGGCATTTGGGAAACAAAATGGCCACCTCTTTAAAGCTATTAGGACAAAATGGCCACCCCCATCATGCAGGCAGAGCAAAATGGCCATCCGGCCCTCGAAGCTGACTGAGAGAGCATGACCCAGCTTGAAAAGGTTGGGAACCCCTGGTTTAAAAGAAAGAAAGAGAGTAAATTCCCTAAAGAGCCTGAAAGCAACATGATTCTAGACTCTAGCTTGAAATAGACAATATGTGCCTAAACATTTTGTTGCTAGGCTTAGCACTCAGGGTTAAGGTCACAACTGCAACCCTTCCAACAGGGCTTGGGTAAACAGCCTAAATCAACAGTTACAAAGGAGGTACCATGAAGAATGGCATATGAGCTATATTGCCAGGTATGCAACATGACTTTTAAAAAGAAAGGACTTTGGACAGACATAGGCATGATTGTTGGGGGGAAGGGTAGTGATGGTCGATGTTCATTGTCACAGTAACCAAAGGTTAAGTAAAGGTTTATTTTCCTTAAACTTTCAGATTGCTGTACTGAAAAAAGCACCATCATCCTCAATTCTGCATCACTTCTTCCCCTGTGCCAGCCTGTTACTGGAACTGAGGCTATTAAGAAGGTTACTTTAGTTGAAATGCATTAGAAAGAAAGTGCAGGAGAAAATGTGGATAAAACAAAAACAAAAGAAGGTTATTTAGTGCTGCTGGTTCTCTCCTGATTCATGTGTGGGAACAACCTTATTTTCACAAAGATCTCATCGATAAACAAGGCGAGTTGGCAGCAGTTGGGAAGGGTGACGTCAGCCGTCTACTGCTTTCAATCAAATGCTTGTTTGTTTTATATGGCTCTTTTTTTGAGAAAAGGAAACGAACACCCTAATATGTATGATAAACTGTAATTGCAACTACTGTAGAAGTAAAATGAAGCCAATCTGGCGCCACCCACATACAACAAAGCTTGACAAAACTGCTACAGTAGATAATTACTTAATTGGGAGTTAACAGTTACTCTTGCGAAACTTTGAGTGTCTTTGTTTAATATAAAGCAATTTTTCTCTTACTTATTTACAAAACTATTTTCTTTTTCATGTGCCACAACAACGTTGGGCTAGTAGACCCTGAAATGTTTAATCCTCTTGAGTAAAAACTGCATACATACTTCTGGAAAATAAAAATTACTATCCTTTTAGACTAGTGATTTTCAACATTTTCAGGCCACATGCCTGACGGCACCTCCTAGACAGCTGATTGGGCTGGTCACATGGTTTCTCCCACCCAGAATCGAAAGTAAAATGTGCACCGTGCATGCACATAATGAATTTAGCAGCATTCTATGCACGCATGGCATGCAGTTTTTTCCACTTCCTGGTTTGGTGAGGACATCGCGGGCCTGATGAAATGCCTTCAGGGGCCGGGTCTGTCCCATGGGCTGTAGGTTGAGAATACCTGTTTTAGACTGTTATATCGCCTGTCTCTCTAGCACAGTTCGCAGGTAATCTTCACAAGTAGTGCTTACAGTGTTTCTCTTGCATTTCCTGTGTTTGCAATCTGTTAAATTAACATTTACATTAAGGCAGCATAATGATTTCATTTTTAAAAGTTTCATTTCCATCATCCCAAGTGATGGAATTGGAAGACAAGAAGGATTTTGTACGCTGCCATCTACAAAACCTGGAAACAGTGTTCTTCCATCAGACTTTTTGCATCATTACTGGGTCACGTGACATGGCTGAATTGATTTACAGTTGGCACTGGAGTACAGGTGAAAAATTATTTGCATCCAATCCAACTGGCTCCACCGCGGCTAAATCAGATTACTGCTTGAACACATGGCCAGCTGTAATGCGTACTGAACTTACAGCATCAAAGTTCAGCTGGAAATTTATGAAATGAGTCTTTCTTTTGGGACACTAGGGTTGTACAGAGCTTGGAAAAGTTGTCTGTCTGTATGTTTGATATTACAACTCATGCAATCTTCTGGTTAGGGGGCTTTTGAAGGTCCATGCCCCATAATAATATTTTCCAAGCTTTCAGCAACTTTTTACTAATTACTTGAATGAGACTATAGATGGCTTCCATGGTACATTTACTATGTCTGAGCTTTATATGTCTCTCAACTATATTGAGATTCATATTCTAGTTCATAGTCCCATTTATCTGCTTGTAAAATCAGTTATTGCTTTTGGTCATACAATGAATTCTTATAATAAGCAATGGGTCGAGCAGGGGTGCCTAAACTATGGCCATGGGGCAGATACAGCCCATTGCACCAAATCATCTGGCCCACACCACCCTCGCTGCTCCCAGAAGCAGAAGTAAAATGTGCATGCACATAACATGCCCACACCTGTGCATAATGCTGCCATAAATGACCTGCGGCTGTCGTAAATGCATTTATGACAGCCGTAGGTCATTTACGACCGTGTTATGTGCATGTGCAGGCACGTTATGTGCATGCATGTTTTATCTCCGCTTCCGGTGGGAGGAACCACATGACCGGCTGCTCAGCCATGTGACTGTCACACAGCCCAAAATGTTTTGGGGTAGAGCAATCTACCATCTGGATACCCTGGAGAGAAGAGATACAGTACAGTGATATCACACTGGCTGAGTGAACAGCCATGTATCCTTTGCCTTTTAAGCCTAATCAGGGGCTACAGTGGCTCAGTGGTTAAGAAACTCATCTTGGTAGCTGGAAGGCCGGCAAGTCAGCATTTTGAGACCTGGGTACTACATGACAACCTGTGTGCCCGTCTCTATCCCAGCTCTTGGGGACATGAAAGGAGACTCATTCGGATATCCTCTGAGTGGAGTTTCTCCAGCAAAAATCCTTTCAACACAGAATAATTTCTGACACGAAATTATTATTATAAGCCTAGTCGAGGATGGAAGAAACACACAGGCAGAAAATGTTGAAAAGTGGCATCATAATGGTAGCAGCCTTGCTTAAAATCTTATTACAACTGTTCAATTAGGGTTTGTTGGTGATAATGCGAGCAGGATGTCCACACACAAGAGGAGTCAATTAACTCAGGATAATGCAGATACATTCACAGAATATCCATTACAAGACAACACTAGACTTTCTGGGGGCGACACTTCATCGTAGGGAGGCAGGGTCTATTAAAGTGGCTCGCCCCCAGCAACTGATGGATCTGGATGGATTCCAGAGGGAACTGGGGGAATTTCCCCTGGATCGGCGACACGATTCGCCCGAGACACTTGTTGACCTGTGGTGTGGGTCAACGACATCTGCCTTGGATGTAATCGCTGCACTACGGCCTCTCAGAGCCCGTGGAGCTAGGTCATCCCCGTGGTTCACAGAAGAACTACGGGAGCTCAAACGGGCAAAGAGACGCCTTGAGCGCCGCTGGGTGAAAACCAGGAACGATTCTGATTGGACACTAGCTAGAGCCGCTATTAGGGCCTACCTAGTGGCGATGGGGGTGGTGAGGAGGCAATACTTCACCTCCCTTATTGCCTGCGCTGATAATCGCCCAGCCACCCTGTTTCGGGTGACCAGGTCCCTCCTTGGTAGGGGGGGGGGCTGTGCCCGGTTGGCAGGGATCGGCTGAGGACTTTGCTGACCATCTGGTGGAGAAAATCGATCGGATTCGCTCAGGGTTTAATCTTGGTGTGGATGGGGAGGGTCAGGGGGGAGCTAGTGCACAGTCTTGCTGTGTTATCTGGGATCGGTTTGATCCTGTTGCCCCAGATGAAGTGGACAGGCTCCTTGCGGCAGTCTGCGCCACTAATTGTCCATTGGATCCCTGTCTCGCCTGGCTGGTAAAAGCCTCCAAGACGGTGACAGGTGGCTGGGTCTGGGCTATAATTAATGCTTCTTTTCGGGAGGGGATATTTCCTGCACCGTTGAAACATGCTTTGGTGCGCCCCCTCCTGAAGAAGCCATCCCTCAACCCAGCAGTCATAACCAACTACAGACCTGTTTCCAACCCCCCAACCCCTTTTTGGGGAAAGTATTGGAAAAGGCAGTGGCACGTCAGTTGCAGGGGGTACTGGATGAAGCGGAATATCTGGACCTCTTCCAGTCAGGATTCAGACCTGGATATGGTACTGAGACTGCATTGGTCGCGCTGATGGATGATCTCTGGCGAGAGCGGGATGGCGGTCATCCGTCCGTCCTTGCTCTTCTTGACCTCTCAGCGGCTTTCGATACCGTTGACCATGGTATCCTTCTGGAACGGCTCAGAGGATTGGGGATCCAGGGCACTGTGTGGTCCTGGTTTTCCTCCTTTCCGAGGGGCCGGACCCAGTCGGTGTGGTTGGAGAGCGAGAAGTCCAGTCCTAGGTCCCTAAAATACGGGGTGCCTCAGGGCTCGGTACTTTCTCCTCTCCTATTTAACATCTACATGAAGCCGCTGGATGAGATCATCCGTTCCCATGGGGTGCGGTACCATCAGTACGCGGATGATACACAGTTATACATCTCGGCCCGTGGGGACCTCAGTGATGCAGTCAAAGTCCTTTCCAGTTGTCTGGAGGCGGTTGGGGTCTGGATGGGGGCAAATGGGTTACAAATGAATCCTAGTAAGACTGAGTGGCTGTGGATGGGGGGGTCCTGTGCTATCCCGGGAGCTACCATCTTTTGTTTTGGATGGGGCTATTTTGCCCCAGACCGACCCGGTGCGCAACTTGGGGGTCCTCCTGGATTCGCGGCTGCTGCTAGAAGGTGGCGGCTGTGGCCAGGAGGGCCTTTGCCCAACTTCGGGTGATTCGCCAGTTGCGCACGCTCCTGGACCGGGACTCTTTGCTCATGGTCACTCATGCTCTGGTGACCTCCAGACTAGATTATTGTAATGCGCTCTACATGGGGCTGCCCTTGATGACCATTCGGAGGCTGCAGCTGGTCCAGAATGCGGCGGCCTGGGTGGTGATGGGGTGTGGACGTTATGCCCATGCCTCACCACTGCTGCGGGAGCTGCACTGGTTACCTGTTTGCCTCTGGGTGCAATTTAAGGTGCTGGTTTTGACCTTTAAAGCCCTATATGGTAGTGGGCCAGGTTACCTTAGAGACCGCATCGCCCTAAGGACGTCTGTCCATCCAACCAGAGCGGACCGGAGGGGCTCTCTAATAGTGCCATTGGCCAGGGGGGCTCGCCTCTCTGGCACAAGGAGGAGAGCCTTCTCTGTGTCCACACCAGCCCTTTGGAACCTCCTGCCTGTGGAACTGCGTCTCCAGACAGAGTTGTTGCCCTTTAGAAAAGAACTAAAAACCTGGCTGGCAGGCCAAGTTTGAGGTGCAGGTGGAGGGGTGGCTTCCGTTGGGTGGTTAATATAGGGGAGGATGCCTGCCCCATGGTTTCTTCAGTTCCTGCACCCCTCTCTTTTTAGGGGTGGGTTCTTATTGCTGGTTTTTATCTGTTTTATTTGTTTTTATCTGTTTTTACCCACTGTTGTGAACCGCCCGGAGTCTGCTTTGGCTGAGTGGGCGGTATAAAAATTTAACAATAAATAAATAAATAAACAGTCACAATATTAATCTCAACTCTCAAACTGACCCAACTATTGCATGTTCCACACATAAGCTGGGGTTCAAATTCCCTTTATAATGTTCACAAGCACATTTCTGGAGCACAACACAATGATAAGGGACTAAATGTAATGTTCTCTAGGGCAGAAGATCTACAGAACACAGGTTCAAGACCCATTCAAGGAGGGAAGGATTCTGTTGACGAGCATCTAGGGAAGAAGTGACAACACATTACACAGGAAGCCAAACACACACTGCCAGCAACAGCCTGGAGTTGACAAACAGCAGAAAACAATGTGAACCCTGGGAGAGAGAGAAGGCAGGAAATGTTTCTACTCGCAGTTCACATGCTTTTCACTCCCCCACCATTCACTGTCACAGGGATTAGAGAAGCTTCAGAGTCTTGAATACATGCTGCCAGTGCTATGCAAAATTGCTTTCAAATGTTCATTGACAAGACCAGGCAGGAATCAGACACTCCACGAGGAATTTGTCTCTCCCACCACCACTCCAGCCAGCCAGACTCAAAACTGAGTGTGACCTAAGGCTGCTAGATCCCAGGGCAGGGACAGAGTCTCAGCGAACTGCTGTGCTTCTCCAAGTCTCCGAGGCAGTGAGGTAAATTTCAGGCATGGGAGAAAGAGAAAGCTTGATTTCTATATAAAACACCCCTGGACCAATCCCGCTGAAATTTGGCACATATGTCCTTGGAGCCGCGGATGATTTAGGAGCTATAGAAATGGCCACTCAGCCTCCGCGGCATCCTCTGAGCACCCGGGTGGGTGTCCCTTCGAGCTCTGGAGCTGCAGTGGCAGTGACCATGGTGGGCGAAGGCAAGGAGGGAGGGAAGGTCCAAGGGCTCCTCAATGGCTGTGTATCGCTTTCTCACCAGGTGGCCGGACACATGTAAGGGAAAGATAAGGGCGGTAAGTGACCGATGATGGAGAAGCAGGACGGGTGATGGAAGAGACAGAGGAAGGGAGGCAGGAGTGACCCACAAACACCCCACGAGGTGTCCAAAAGGGAAAGACTGGCCTACGTTAAAGAAATGAAAAACCCAAGTGAAGCTAGTTATTGTATATAGCAGATTTGAGGGTGGGCACACATTTCCATTTGGGACTGTGGTGTCTTAGTGGTTAAGATGCTTTAGTGTATGAGAACCAAGACAATAGAAACAGCCGAAAGGTTGGCTTAACACATCTTTATTGCATGATGGTCCGGGGGAACATGTGGTAATGGCGGATGAACAGCTCAATATATACTGTGGCTATACATTTGAATGTGGCTCCTCGATAGCCCATTGGCTACTGTCTGCGTGACGTCATTCCCCGTCACGCCCTTCTTGTCCAGGTGAGGTGGTGGCGGGAATCTCTCCGCGCTGTAGTTCTTTGGGGAATTGGAACCATGTGAGCTGGGTGCTCGCTATTGCCCCTGGTGGTCACTAGCTCACGTCCTGATACAGAAGGTTACAGTGTTACAGCTGGTGGTTATTATATCAACTCATTCGAGTGTTACATTACTTAAAGGCACAATATTCCAAACACAACAGATGCTGAACATGATGACTGAAAGGTTGGAAGGTCAGCAGTTGGAGACCTGAGTACTGCACGACAGAGTGAGCTCCCATGTCTGCCCCAGCTCCTGCCAACCTAGCAATTCAAAAGCAAGAAATTGCAAGTAGATAAACACTTTGGTGAAAAGGTAAACAGCGCTCCGTGAGCTCTGGTGTCTAGTTATGCGTTTCACATGACCACGGAAAAATCTGCAGATGCAGACAGCACTGGCTCTTTGGCTATAAACAGAGATGAGCACTGGCCTCTTGTTATGTATGCATGTACAATGTCTCTTTAAATGTATGAATGTAACCAGCCACAATCACAATGTATCTCAGCTGCTAAGGAACGCGAGCAAGCCGCCCATAGAGGGCAGCTGCGAGCGTTCAGTCTCACATGGTCCACATTCCCCAAATCATGAACAGCCGCAGGAGATTCCCCGCATGACAAAGGACTACAGAAAACAACTACAAGAAGAGAGGCGTGACCTGGGCGAGGCCACGCCGGTAGCAGCCAATGAGCTACCGTGCGACCAGATTCAAATGTATTATGTACTGTATATAATGAGATGTACCTCTGCCATTACCTCATGTTCATACTGACCATCAATGAATAAACCTGTGTTAGTCCTTCCTGCGACTCCTTCTTTGTCTCCTGTGCAAGACACCAAATTGGCGACGAAGGTGGGATCGATGGCGAATCCCAAAGTCAATCCGTACCAGTTCGATGTCAGCGAACCCGAGCAGTGGGAGCTCTACGAGTGCCAGTTACGGCACACGATGGAGGCCGCCGGCGTCGACGACGACGCGAAAATGCGCTCGCATTTCCTGTCCCAGGTGGGACCGGCCGCGATGCGGATCTTGATGACCCTCGTGGCCCCCCGGAAGGTGGACGAAGTGCCCATCGACCGCATCTTGGAGAAGCTTCGCGAGCACTTCCAACCGCCGGTCTCAATCTTCCCAGCCCGGGTCGCGTTCCACCGACGAGACCAGCGCCCAGGCGAATCCGTGTCCGCCTATGCGGCGGCCCTCCGGCTGGCAGCGGTGCACTGCCAATTGGACGACCTGGACCAGGCCCTCCGAGACCGCATGTTGTGCGGTTTGAGGGACGAGGAGCTGCAGAGGCACCTGATGACCCGCGACAGCCGCCTCACATTCAACGAGGTACTGCGGGAGGCCCAAGCAGCCGAGGAGGCCAGGAGCGGGGTCAGGTTGTTTAAGTCCCGAGGGGCCGCGGCCGAGAGGGCCAAGTCGCCAGTGCAAGCGGCCCGGCGGACACCAACAAAGACTGCCTGGCGGGCCCCCAAGCCGCCCGCCGGCTCACCAGCGATATCCGAGGAGTCGTCTACAACGGCAGACCCCTGTTCCAGCGAGGACGACGACGTCCAGCGGGTGAGGAAGCCCGGGGAGAAGCGTGAGACCCGCGACAGGCAAGACCACCGCTGCGACGGTTGTGGGGCGCCCCACGACCGCACGAGGTGCCCATTTCGCAAGGCCGAGTGCCACAACTGCGGCCGGAAAGGGCACATCGCCAGAGTTTGCAGGCGCAGACGGACCGAGGACAGGAGCGGCCCCAGTCACCCCCGGGGACACCAGCGTAAGGCGACCGGCACGAGGAAGGTCTCAACCGGCTTCGACGAGGAAGGCGTCAACCGCGTGGGACTGGAGCACCGACGTTTTTTCGTTGAGTTACAGTTACAGGGGCTCCCAGTGAGAATGGAGATAGACTCGGGGACGTCCTATTCCATCCTATCCCAGAGAGAGTACATGCGCATTCCCCCAGAGGCGCGGCCCAAACTGCGGGCCTTAAGGTCAAACTTGCGGGACGTACAGGAAAATGGGATCCCAGTGTTGGGGGTGGGAAAGTTCGAAGTAAAATTCAAGAACTATTCCGAGAGACTGCCCCTAGTCGTCCTCAAAGGGGGGAGATGCTGCCTTCTGGGAACACAGTGGTTCGCTCCCCTGGGAATCGAACTGTCCGGCATTAACGCCATAGAGACTGACCCAATGCGGGAAGTGTGCAATGCGCACCCGGACGTTTTCAAAAAGGGGCTCGGAACGTACAGGGGCCCCCCAGTCTCTTTTGAACTGGACCCAGAGATCCGGCCCATCCGCCTCAAGCCAAGGAGAGTGCCATTCGCCCTAAAGGACAAGATTGAGGCGGAACTGGACAAACTGGTGGGGCAGGGGATTTTGGTTCCAGTTGATTCGGCAGAATGGGAAACGCCGATTGTTACGGCCCTGAAATCAAACGGGGAGGTCAGGATTTGTGCGGATTATAAATGTACGATTAATAAGGCCATTCGGCCAAATGCATACCCGGTGCCTGTGGTCAGCCACCTACTGGCCACGTTACATGGGGGGAGGTGTTTCGCCAAGCTAGACTTAGCGCAGGCATATCAGCAGCTCTCGGTAACCCCAGCTGCTGCCGCCACACAGACGATTGTAACCCACAAGGGAGCCTTTAAAGTGACGCGCCTCCAGTTTGGCGTGAATTCTGCCCCCGGGATTTTCCAAGCCCTCGTGGAACGCCTATTAAAGGGACTCCCAGGTGTTCTCCCCTACTTCGACGATGTCCTGATAACAGCGGGGAGCGAGGCAGAGCTAGCCAGGAGGTTAGATGGGGTCCTCTCAGTTTTCGAAAAAGTGGGGCTTCGCCTTCGAAAAGACAAATGCGTATTTTTCGCAAGAGAGGTCGAATTCCTCGGGTTTAAGGTAACCCCAGAGGGAATTCGCCCCTCGGAGTCCAAGGTCGCGGCCGTAAAAAATGCCCCCCGCCCCACCGCAAAGCCAGAGTTGCAGTCTTTCCTAGGGCTCCTCAATTTTTATCACTCATTTCTGCCAAGAAAGGCATCGGTCGCGGAGCCACTGCACGCCCTACTAAAAAAGGACGCGGCTTGGCGGTGGGGGGACAGGCAGGAGAAAGCATTTAAGGAGCTAAAGTCACTCCTTTCCTCGGATGTTGTCCTGACCCACTTCGATCCGAGTAAACCAGTGGTTCTAGTATGTGATGCGTCCCCGGTAGGGGTGGGGGCGGTCCTGTGCCACGTGCTAGAGAGCGGACGGGAGGCCCCGGTGGCGTACTATTCAAGGTCCCTTTCAAAGGCTGAGCGCAATTACGCGCAAATGGATAGGGAGGCTCTGGCCATAATCGCGGGAACGAAAAAGTTCCATGACTTTTTGTATGGCCGCGAGTTTACGGTGGTGACTGATCACAAGCCGTTGCTGGGGATCTTCACTACCGGCAAACCGACCCCCCAAATTTTATCCCCCAGGATGCTGCGTTGGGCTATATTCCTCAACGCTTACCAGTACGAGCTGATTTACCGCCCAGGGAAGGAGATCTCCCATGCAGACGCACTATCCCGATCCCCGATCCCTAGCCTAGGAGACCCCACATGCGAGGTGGAGCAGGACCACCAAGTCCTGCTGATCGAGGCCCTCGACTCACCCCCCATTGTTCCGGCCGACCTCGCCAGGGCGACGGCGGCCGACAAGACCCTAGCCCAAGTCAGCTCCTGGGTTAGAAAAGGGTGGCCCACTACTTCCCCGGGTGAGGAATTCCAGCCGTTTTGCAGACGCAGAGTGGAGCTCTCCCTGGAAAGGGGTTGCTTACTCTGGGGACAGCGAGTAGTCATTCCCGAAAAGTTGAGGGCCAGGGTGTTAAAGCTACTGAACACCAATCACCCGGGAATCGTGCGCTCCAAGGCCCTAGCCAGGAGTTTCGTTTGGTGGCCCAAGATAGACGCAGATATAGAACGGTTAGTGGGCACGTGTGAGAGCTGCCAGAGCTCTCGGCCCGAGGAATCCAAGCTACCCCACAGGGAATGGGACACGGCCAGTGGGCCATGGTCCAGGATTCATGTCGACTTCGCTGGCCCTTTCCGCGGGGCCACGTTCCTACTGGTAGTCGACTCCTACTCTAAGTGGTTGGAGGTAATCCCTATGAGCAGCACCTCCTCCGCGGCAACCATTAGGCAGTTGCGCAAGCTTTTTGCCTGCTTCGGCCTGCCAGACGTTCTCGTGAGCGATAACGCGAGTACCTTCACGTCTGCAGAGTTCAAAACGTTCATGGAAAGAAACGCAATTAGGCACATCACAGCTGCCCCGTTCCACCCCGCCACAAACGGTCAGGTAGAGCGCCAAGTGCGCACTACGAAAGATGCACTGCGGCGCATGGGTCCCGGTGAGTTGAACCTGCATCTGTGCCAGTTCCTCATCTGCTACAGGACAACCCCCTTAGCCTCAGGTTTTTCCCCAGCCGAACTCCTCATGAGGAGGTGTCCGGTAATACTTTTTGACCGGATGGATCCGTCCAGGGTGGAGGATGAAGGGAGGAATATAAGCATGGGGGGAGGGAGCTCCAAAAGTTTTGCGATAGGGGACCCGGTTCACTGCAGAAACTACGCGGCCTCGGGACCAGCGTGGGTACCGGGCACAATTGTGGAGCAAACGGGGCCGGTATCCTACAGGGTCGAAACCAATTCAGGTCTACTTTGGAGAAGGCACGCCGACCAACTCAGAAGGCGAGTCACAGGGGAGGGGGCATCAGCGTTAGGGTCCTCCCCCACCCGCATTACCCAAGGGGGAGACACGGCGGAACCCGCGGATACAAACGCATATCCTGGGTTCCCATCCACAGAGGAGGATACTTTGAAAGAGAGGGATCAGTTCAGTAATGATTTTGATTTTCCGTACCAGGGGGAGTTAGCGGAGTGGTCCCCCACCCGTCCTAGCAAGAAGAGGGGTTTCAGTTCAGCCCCTGGTACCTCCAGTCCCCCCGGGTCCTGCATCCTAGAGTACACCATAGCTCCGGCCCCTAAAAGACAGGCAGCCGGCGGGAGCTCGCCCGCCCCCGCCACAATCTCCCGAACTCCCGAACAGACAGCAAGAGGTGATGGGACCACGAGGGCATCCTCGTAGGTCCTGAGGTTCGTGCTGGGAGGGTCCCCGGGCTCCTCAGGAAATAGACAAGGGTTCACTTCCCAGCTGTTCATTCCATTCCCGTCCCCCAAGACAAGGGAATCGCAAGCTCCCCACAGAACCACTAACGAGTCTCTGTTTTCCGTTGCAGGACGGGACTCCACAGAGCCAGGAGCCACAGGCTCCCCTGTATTAGGTCAGGCGGCCGCACGCCCCAGACGCACTTGCGGCAAGCCACAATGGTTGAGGGACTTCGTCCCATCCTAGGGGGGAGGGATGTTATGTATGCATGTACAATGTCTCTTTAAATGTATGAATGTAACCAGCCACAATCACAATGTATCTCAGCTGCTAAGGAACGCGAGCAAGCCGCCCATAGAGGGCAGCTGCGAGCGTTCAGTCTCACATGGTCCACATTCCCCAAATCACGAACAGCCGCGGGAGATTCCCCGCATGACAAAGGACTACAGAAAACAACTACAAGAAGAGAGGCGTGCCCTGGGCGAGGCCACGCCGGTAGCAGCCAATGAGCTACCGTGCGACCAGATTCAAATGTATTATGTACTGTATATAATGAGATGTACCTCTGCCATTACCTCATGTTCATACTGACCATCAATGAATAAACCTGTGTTAGTCCTTCCTGCGACTCCTTCTTTGTCTCCTCTGCAAGACACCAAACCTCTAGAGTTCGATACGACTGGCTTTCGAGCCAGGGCGACCTTTACCCATCTTCAATCATTCCTAATGAAAACAACAACATTGATCCCATATGCCCACCTCATAGCCCAGAAAATCTGACTTAAATGTGCTTTGTCACCTCAGGAAGCATAACTCGAGTACTGTATAGGATTGCTCCATAGCTCCTAAATCATCCATAACTATTATACTAGTGTGTGAACATTAAAAAACAAAACAGAATTACAGTGGTACCTCATACAACGATTTTAATCCGTTCCACAGGGCTCGTTGTTGTACGAAACAATTGCTATATGACGCATGCACCGTATAGCAATTTTCCCTATGGGATGCATCGTACAACTATTTTTTTCGCTAAGTGGTTTTTCCCATTGAAAAATTGTTGTATGGATTTTTTCCATAGGGGAAATTGTTATGTGGGACGCCATTTCCTGCCCAAATCTAATTGTTATGCGATTTTTTTGCTATATGGGGCAATTGTTGTATGAGGTTCCACTGTTCTGTATTGCCTTTTGTTCTTTACCTCTTGGTAACAGCCAGGAGATCAGTGGTAATATGTTGGGGAACAATTTATCTGCTGTAACAATTTTTCAGTCTCATTACATTAGGTGAATCTGGGAACACGCAGATATGCTGTGAAAAAGTTACCGTGATATATTATGCTTTCAGAAATCAGTCTTCTCTCACAAGGTGTTTTAACAAGTTTCTCTGCAGAAATGTGAGGATTAAAACAGCAAAACAAACCCTATCAAAAGTAAACAACCATTTCCTTCATTAAACAGAATTGAAGAATACTTACAAGGATGGAAATGATTGTTTGCTTTACTGTTTTAGTATTTATATTTCTACAAGATAACCTTAAAAGCAAAATAAAGATGCATCCTTCATGTTCAAGCTCAAAAGCACCCCCTGGATGACAACAAATCTACAAATGCAGAAGGAAAGGGAAACACATGAAATTCTTACAAGCAGAATTCGCTTAAATTATCACACCTGCCTTACATTCTGGTCCATTTATGTCAACCTCACAGTAAGGCTGGCCATTTAAGGCAAAACGTTCATGCTTCAGATTATTTCCCTATATTAGTCTGCTCACTCCACCCACAGTCCCTCAACAATGTGCATGGTCATGCTGGAAATCTGCTTTTAATCTAGAAAAACACAGAGAGATTTTAATTTTGGCTATCAGCTATAAATTTGCAGAAGAAAAAGGATTTTCAGTGGGATAAGAAGCTTTCTCCCCCATTTCTGTCCAGCTAATTTGATATATCACATATAGCCATTTCTTGGCAAATTATAAAAGCAATTAAACAAAGCTTGATCTGTGTTTTCTATAAATAATATGCTGTGATTTCACATTTATTTAAAAATGAAGTGTTTGGCCAAAAAAAGTGTTTTTGCATCGGACAAGCGTAATAGATTAGATACATATGAAATTAATTGTACTTTTTGCTGTTAATATATTTGTTTGTCTTTTAAGATACTATTGGAACTTTTAAAGTTATGTATTCTTTGTATTCTGACCATTCAGATAAAAGAACAATGCCTAACACACAGTCATTCTGCACCACGTTGGTCCAATATTTTCATGAACGTTTTTGACTAATTTCAGTTTTGCCTTTACATTTTTGAATGACGACTTAAAGAAACCATCCCCTGTTCTTCTAAGTCTAACTCTATTCAGTTCTAACCAACTGTTTCTTCTGTCTATTTGCCTGCCCCATATTTTGTTGGGGGTGCCTTGCGCTTCTTCTGTGAGCTAGAATATTTTTTGCATCAGAGCAATGCTATGAATGTCAAAGAAAGTTCTAAGTGTCAGTGTTTATACAGTATACAGATCTGTGTACATTCCTCTGCCAGGTTTTTTTTTTTTTTTTGGTCAGGAAGCATTTTTCTGAAGCAAATGGAAAGTATACAAACAAAGGAAAATATCTCCCTCATTACAAGGCAAAACAGATCCATAGAGGATATATTATTTATGGGTTATTATTTTTAAAGGCATTTGTTAATTAAAATAAAAAAACAAATTTTAATGTAAGTAACTAATTCCAATTTACTTATTTGTATGTATATTACACTCTGGATTTATAAGATTTTTAAAAATAACAGAGGGCCAGAAAAGAGGAAGAAGTTGGAGAGGGACAGGTAGAAGAAAACAGTTTGTTTTAATTTTCAGAAAGGTAGTTGTGATAATGTGTTTTTGAAAATCAAAAGAAGAATTTTATTGCACTTTAAAAATGATGAGATCTGTTTTAAGACTTAGAGGATGCCGACCACTAAGTTTTGCTCTTTGGGGCAGGTTGGTCCAATCGCGTGCACAGATTGATCAGGCCCATCAGCCCCAACCCATCTTATTGTAAGATCCCATCAGGAGTTCAACTGAATTGCCTCACTGCATTTTATCCCATCCCCAGCATAAGAGCAGCTGATGGGGGTAAACACTTCCCCTAACATCTTGGAAAAGGCTCCCACACACCCCACATGCCCACCACTGATTAGGCTCCAGCAGTCTGATCATTGGCAGGCATGGGGGTAACAATCACTTTCCAGTTGGAATCAAAATTGCTGGGAGAAACATCAACAATTTGAAATTTGCAGATAATACTGCCCTAATGGCAGAAAGTGAAGAAGACCTAAGGAAGCTCCTGCTTAGGTCGAAAGAAGAGAGTGCAAACGCTGGCTTGAGACTCAACATCACCAAGATAATGGCAACAGACCCTACCAGTCCCTGGAAAATAGATGGGGAAGAAGTAGAAGCAGTGACGGATTTTACTTTCTTAGGATCCAAGATCACTGCAGATGGTGATTGCAGCCATGAAATAAAAAGGCTGCTGATTCTTGGGAGAAGCTATGAGAAACCTGGGGAAAATAATGAAAAATAGAGACATCACATTGCAAACAAAAATTCGCATAGTCAAAGCAATGGTATTCCCAATGGTGATGTATGGCTGTGAGAGCTGGACCATAATGAAAGCTGAGTGCAGAAGAAAAAATGCCTTTGAAATGTGGTGTTGGAGGAGAGTTTTGAGAGCAAGGAAAACCCCTAGACAGCAAGGAAAACAAATAGGTCAATCTTACAAGAAATCAACCATGACTGCTCCTTGGAAGGAAAAATAGTAAAGATTAAGCTAAAGTACTTTGGACATCAAATGAGAAGAGAGGATTCACTTGAGAAAGCCTTGATGCTGGAAAAGTTGGAGGACAAAAGAAGAAGGGGGCGGCAAAAAATGGGATGGCTAGATGGTATTGTTGACGCAATGGGCACGGAGCTGGGTGGGTTGAGAAGGATGGTGGAGGACAGGGGTGCCTGGACAATAATGGTCCATGGGGTTGCAAAGGATCAGAATTGACTGTGCGACTGAAAAACAACAACAAAGAGAAATCATTCCTCCCCACCCCCACCCATCAGCTGGAAATGTGGCAGCTACTGATGGGATTGCTGCAGCCCCATTACATGAGCATAATGCTATCTGGACACATGCTCCTCTCCTTGACATCCTCTTTAAAAGCAGCTTCTAAAACACTGGTCTACACTGGCCTGGGAGTGTAGTGGCTCAGTGGTTAAGAAGCTCGCCTTTTTAGCTGGAAGGTCAGCAAGTTGGCAGTTCAAGACCAAAGTACTTTACGATGTCCCAGCTCCTGCCAACCTAGCAGTTCGAAAGGAAGAAATTACAAGGAGATCAATAGGGACATGAAAGGAGCTTCAATCGGGCATCCCCTGAGGGGAGTTCCTCTAGCAAAAAAAATCCTTTCAACTCAGAAAGCAACTTTGTGTGCTTCTGACACGATAAAAAATAAAACTGGCCTGGGAGCCCTCACTTGTAGTCTATAAAAACTGTGTTGTAATCCATGAAAGATTATGTTAAAATATATCCTGAAATCTTAACAGTGCCTCAAAAGTCATTTTTGATTGTTTTTATTAATTTCTCTCAGTATTTTATAGGAGTCCCTAAAGGCGCTGGTGAGAGGAAGGGCAGCTAGTGTTCTTATTTGTTTGTTTGTTTGTTTGTTTTGTGCACATACTTGCTGGCATATATTCTGTTGTTCAGTTGCAAAGTTGAGTCTGACCCTTTGCGACCCCATGGACCACAGTATGTCAGGCTCCTCTGCCATTGACAAACCTTTTAGAGACCGAGTGCCCAAATTGGAACCCAAAACCAACTTATGTGTCGCAAAATGCCAACACAGCAACAGGGGAGGAAGGAAACGCTCCCATTGGACTGCTGGGAAGAGGGGTAGGGTGAACTCTCTGATGGGGTGAGAGAGGAAGCGCTCCCTTTGGGCTGCTGGGCAGATGGGTGGGGTGAACTCTGTGCTGGAATGACTGCATGGGTGCCTACAGAGAGGGTTCCGAGTGCCACCTTTGGCACGCGTGCCATAGGTTCGCCACCACTGGTCTACGGGCAGCTCTATCATCTCTTCAGATGAATGAGTGGGTTGATCAAGGTGTCCATAGCCTAGGGGGGAAAACTGTAACCCCCAGAAAGGGACTTTTTCCAAGTTCTGCAAATGTCCCACTTCTTCACTTTCATAGCTACAGGACAGCCAACTGGGTGAGAGCTTTCATTAGGATAAAAGTACAAGAGCCACCAGTGGCTGTTAATTCTCTGATCAATACCCTGGGCTCGATTTCTCCCTTTGCTAATCAAGCTCTTGCTAAAATGAGGACTCCTAGTTTCTTTTGTGAACATGTTTGTAAGCTAAATTTCTCCTGCCAAAGTGCTTTTGGAAACATGTTGATTTGTATCTCACCAGTTATTTGCCACATTATCTAGAGTCCGGTGAGCTACAGGAAGCTTGTCCTATTTTGGGAAGCCTCCCCCACCCCCACCCTCCGCAACAGAACAGTTCATAACTCTAAAAATATAAACTATAAAATCTTGGGAGAGGCACACCTAAAATATCTGAAACATAGGAATGGAATGTTTCATCATCTATGGGAAAAACATGAGATATAACTGTGGATGTGCTACATTAACCTCCTCCATGCTGGTGCTTTCGGAGATCTCAGGCTACAGTCCTCATTACCCGGGCTGGCATGACAGGAGTTGTAGGCTGACACATCCAACATGTAGTGGGAAATCTGAGCTGTAAACGTGAAGATAACTACACCAATCTTCCCCAACCCAACGTTCCCAGGTATCTCGGACTACAACCCCCAGTATTCCTGGCCAGCATGATGAGGGTTGTAGTCTGACATATCTTGAAAGCCCCAGGTTAGAGAAGGTTCCAGTTTGCCTCTTTAGGATTATTTTTAGATTTCTCCCCACTCACACCCAATTTCTTTGTTTTTTCTGACTTTTGTATATGTAGAGGGGTTGGGGGGGATTCTTTCCTTTCTTGGATATTTTTTTTTTCTGCTAGATTCAAACAAGAGAAGGCATAGAGTGGTAGAGATAGAAAAAGAGAAATCTCCCCAATATTCGATCATTTTAGGTGGGGGAGGGCTTTGATTGTAATGTTTGCCTTTATTTTCTTGGTTGCTTTTCTTGGAATTTGGGATGTGGGGGGCGGGCGTATGGAGTGGTTTTTATCTTCTTAATTTTCCCTCTGTGTGTAATGGAGTTGGGGATTGAGACCAGGCCTGTGCTGGCCATTTGGGACACAGGGACAAGTCCCGGTGCACCCCAGTGACTGGCGGCCCCCAGACGTGGGCAGAAGTATGTCACCTGGTGGCTACAATCCATGATGTCATACAGTACCCCCCATAGGCACCATCCCCTCCCTCCCCGTCCAGCGCCCTTTTTGCATAGCCAGCATGCCCCTGACTGAGACTATTTCATTTGCATCTGTGGAAAAGTGGGGTGGGGGTGGAACCACTGTGATGGTGCCACTGTGCCATTGAGCTGGTTGATGTTGGTTGTACTATTATCTGCATTGGGGGTAGATCGATTCTCATTTGATTTGCCTCTACTTCTTGGAGTGGCTTGTAGAACATTTGTTTTATTAGCCTGAAAAGAAGGATGGTGAGAGGCAACCTGTAATCTTCCAGATATGTTGGATCTTCCAGGAGCTCCACCTTCATGATCAATATAATAGAGTTGTAGTAGTTATGGTCCAAAATACTGGGAACAGCCAAAGGCTCTGCACTGTGTTTTAAGAGCTCCTGATTACAGATTTCCCATGTCACATCTAATTGTGTCCCCAGATAAAGGGGACATTGAAGATGAGACAGACAATCACAAAGATGGATGAAGAGTTTGCTCGTACTTTTGGTCATGATGCTCCCCCTTTTTGAGTGGTTGTTCCAGAATCTTCCAAGCCAACCATACTAGCTGGAGGATTCTTTTTTATAAATAATTTTTATTAGTTTTTTAAAAAGATAACAAAAAATAGAAAGAATCAAACAACAATACATTTCAATACAATATAAATATGATACAATCATATAAGACAAAATATCAAAAACAAGAAAGTAAAAAATATATTTTCATATTCATTATTTTGAACAAATCTCATTTTGACCACTTGTTTATCAAATATATACTCCTTATGCAATCATCTTTTATGATATATATCCACATGTATATTTATGAATATCTTCTTCTATACCTATAAAAGTTAAATGTCCCTTTGTGGGTCCCTAAAACAAACCCACACCCCTTAACTGTCCCCGTCCTCATTGTAAACACAGTTGCCTATTGTGGGAAAGATGGTCAACGTCGGGGTCCAGACTGTGGCTGGGGGCTCTCTGCCCCACAAAACAGACAAAACAAAAAAAACCACAATCCCCAGCAGCCAGTGCGATGCAACGCGGCCAATCAGTGAGGCCTGCCACAGCACGTGAGACAGGTGAGGGAAAGGCCATGTGCCTGTCGCAAGCCAAACGGCCACCGTGCACACAGAGCACTGTGGCCCGCCTGGCCTCCCACCCAGCACCACAAACTGCCGCAATGGAAGGGGAGGCAATGCCGCCAGAGGCGGCCGCTGCACCGCTCACGACACTGCCGCCAGACCGACCTTCACCCCTCATGACAAAACAGGGGGGACCAAGCTGGCAGGCAGGTATCCGCCGGGGAAGGTGCCTTCCCTGGTGAAGACCTGCCTGACGCCTTGGGAACTCCCCCTTGCAGTTTCAAGACTGGCCTTGAAAAAATGAGGGGGGAATCCCAAACCAGCAGGCAGATATCCGCCGGGGAAGACCCTTCCCTTGCAGAGACAAGACTCTCGCTTTTGCCATGCCCCCTCGCTGCTTCAAGGCTGGCCTCGAAACAGTGGGAGAGGGGGGAGTGCAAAGGCGGCATCCTCACCCACACAGTGAGTCAGCATCCCCCTTCAAACCCAGGCAAAGCTGGGCAAAATAGCTAGTATTCCAATAAATGTGTATTATTATTATTATTATTATTATTATTATTATTATTATTATTATTATTATTATTATTATTATTATTATTATTATTATTATTATTATTATTATTATTATTATCATTACGTTTAATTTCTATCCCGCTTTCCTGACACAAGTGCCAATCAATGGCACTAACATTCTAATAATATAAAGACATTCACATTATATATCACAGTAATAATAAGTAAGCAAGAAAATAAAAGCAAAAGCAAAATAAGAACACCAGTGATATTTGCAATGCCTGAAAGATTACGTTTTCCCATAACTAAGTCTTACTCTTTCCAAAAACTCAGTTGACCTGGTGCTAGTCTACCTCCTTTACCCTCAATCAATGTATGCTCCATATATTCCAGAATTTGTTTTCCTTAATTATGCAGTCCCATAAAGGAACTCTTCCAAGGTGTCCTGTCTCTCTAGCAGGGCTTCAGACCCCGTGATGCCTTCAGATGCTGTTGGATAGTGACTGTGACTATACTAACTGGACAGGGCAAAGAGGAATTGCAATCCAACCATATTTGGAGGGCCACATACCTCACATCTCTGCCTAGGATTTGCAAGCAGTAGGCAGTACTTGGTACCTTCTCCTAGAAGTACCAAGTGAAAAGTTCTGCCATGATCACATTGACTCAAATAGTAACATTAAAGGTGCTTCATCTAACTTGCCAGGCAACAGAAATGGAAGCAGTCAAATTATCCGTCTGTTCCTCCCAAACAGAGTAACAGCAACTGTCAATTGCCATGCAAACCAGCGTTTATAGGATCATGACACTGGTTACTCCTCTGTTCTAGGAAGAACTATGCTGGGGATTTCCATGAAGGCATCATGATTTAGAGAAAAGGAGAGAGTAAAGAAAAGGCACACAGATGTTTAGGTCTATATTCCCCCCTGATGAAACTCTATATAGTGGATCCAGCTAGGACAAATGAAGTTTTCAGCCTAGGAGATGAGATAGCGTAGTTCTACACATTTACAATCCATTCTAAGGGCTCAGTTTACTTGATTCAACTCATTAAAAAAGGTATTAATAACCCTGCTGAATCCAGCAGGTAAAAAAGCCTGTATTACACATTTCACAGATTCAGTTAGAAAATGCAGGGGTTCCTTTGTGGACATCTGTTCAGAAGGGTCATTTTAGCCTCCTATTAAACTCTTTTCTTTATCAGATATATAAATAGAGCAATTTCATCTGACAGAGTCTCTTAGTTTTATATATCTCTTAGTTTTATATATCACTAGCAGAGGTTGCCCGGCTTTGCCGGGCTGTTTTAAATTGTTGGAAGGTTAAATTGTGTTAATGTTTTTTAAAAATTGCTTAGTCTGTAATTTTAATTTTTTAAATGTTTATTTATGTAAATTTTTTTGGCTTGGCTGTTATTAACTGTGATCTGCTTTTTTGGGTTTTTTTGAGGATTAATAAAAGAACAAAGTATGATATAATTTTTTCAAATTGTTTTAGGTAAGCGAATAATGTTTTAGTTTTTTGAATTTTTTGAATTAGTTGTACCGTAGATCATAATTTTAATAATGTAAAAGTAAATGTTTTTTACATTCAATGTTTTTAAAATGTGTTTAGATGTTTTGGGTTTAAATTTGAGTTAAAACTCAGCACAGGATTTTTAAAAGTTTCTATTGTATTTTATTGACATATGTTTGTGATTTGTATTAAAGTGTGTTTTAGTGTAATGTTTTTGACTTGTTTTTATTGGTGTGACCTTTTGTGTTAAATTGTGAATTTGTGTTATGTTTTTGATTTGTTTTTACTCTTGTGGCCTTTTGTTTGGAGCTGTTGTGTGTTTTTGAATTGTTTTTACTATTGTGGCCAGCAGGTGGTGCTGGTAGGGGTTATTGTATTTTGACTGTTTTTTCTCTCCTGGCCTCTGGGTGGAGCTTCTTCTGGTAAGTAGTCTCTTTCTTTATTCATTTCTTTTCCAGTCCTGGGGGAGGTAGGACATCTTTTGGTAAGTTTGCTTGTTTTCTTTCCTTTGTGTGTGTGGGGTGGTGGTGGTGGTTGGAATTTGTATTTTTTGTCTGTTTGTTTTGTTTTTGATTGTGTTTTTGTTTACTTCATATTGTTTTTGGTGTTTTTGTGTTTGTGTATTTTTGGATGTTTTTGACTGTGTTTTTAGTAATTTTTTAAAATTTATTTATTTGGTGGTGAGGAGGGGGCGTGGTCATTGGGGGTTAGGAAGGGTGGGCTAGGTGGTGGGGAGAGGGGCATGGTCGTTGGGGGTTAGGAAGGGTGGGCTAGGTGGTGGGGAGGGGGGCATGGTCATTGGGGTTAGGAAGGGTGGGCTAGGTGGTGGGGAGGGGGGCTTTAGTGTGTTATGGTGCTTTGATTGTGTGGAGTCGTGAAAGTAGATCGGGTTTCCCCTTTAATATCAGTGGGTGGGGGTTGCGACCCCCCTCTCCGCTGGCTCCCCTGGGATTGGGAGGTTTGTGGGGACAAAAGGGGTATGCCCCCCCCAACCATTCTGGACCCAGGAGACCAGGGAGAGTGGATCGATTCCCACCCTCCTAAAAAAATCTCCGTCTTTAAAGAGAAGAAACCAAGCGGTTTCTTCTCTTTAAAAACGGAGTTGTTTTAAGGAGGGAGGGGGATCAATCCACTCTCCCTGGTCTCCTGGGTCCAGAATGGTTGGGGGGGCATACCCCTTTTGTCCCCACAAACCTCCCAACCCTAGGGTAGCCAGCGGAGAGGGGGGTCGCAACCCCCCACCCACTGATATTAAAGGGGAAGCTCCAGTCGGGACCTTCAGGCGCCGTTGGTGAGGGAAAGAAAGCCAGCTGGTGTTTGCTTGGCTGTGAGGCGGTGAGTTGTTTTTCTTTTTAATTTTTCGGGCGCCGGTTTCCTCAGCATTCTGCGGGCTTATGTCGCACAGGACTCTGGGGCTTGTAGTTATGGGTTTGTGATTTGTGGTTGTGGTGCGTTTTTTTCCCTGCGGCTTGATTTTGATTGGCCGCGGTGTGTTTTTCAATGTTCTTTGTGGTCGCGCCTCTCAGCCTGATTGGCTGTGGTGGGCATGGCGCAAAGAACATTGGGAAAGGAAGTTGCTTCCCTTTTTTTGCGTTTGTGGGGCTGTTGCCCCACTGCCTGTTTTCTCAATCCTTTGTTGACCTGCGGACCCAGATTGGCCGTGTGCACGAAGGGTGAGTGCAGGCAAGTAGGGCGAGGCATAGCAACCTATGGCAAGTTCCAACGGTTAACCCTTGGATTTATAGGTTAAGATTGGCTGCAACTTGTATCCAAGAATGCATTTTTCCTGAAGCAGGAAAAATGCCATTGGTGTGAATTTGTTTAAGGTGGATCCCAGCTTCCCATGAAGTGACCCACACACTATGATCATGGAGCCTTCTCCTGTGGCACGTATAAAATGAGACATGCAGGATTTAACAACAGGACTGCAATGGACTGCCGCAGCCTTGAGGATATTATCAAGGTGCACCTTCGCAGTCAGCCCATCTGGCATGGCCTCTTCCATGACAGTTCAGAATCAGAGTTTCTCTTCTGCTCATTTTGCCGTTGGCCCAATATGATGGTTTCCAGTGGTGTGTCCTCCACTGAAGAGACCAGCACCCTACCTAAAGGGGTTCATCCGCCTGTTGCCATTCGGCCCTTTAGGGGGTTAGGTTATTTACCACCACCCAACACTCGGTGTTGAGTTGTTGATTGTACAGTCTACTCCATTACCATAGCGGGATGTCTGGCCAGACATGTATAAAACAATACTTGATGGATTCTTTTTATTTTCATGTTTAGAAAAAGGGGAAAAAGAAGTGAGGAAGGAAGAAGATGAAAATGAAGGCAAAGAAGAGGGCATGTCCTGGGGGCTGCAGATGGTAACATGTACTGCAAAAATTAAAGGAGAAATCTGTGTGTGCATGTTCCCAAAGAGTTTAGAGAACAAAGAATTCCGGAACTCCAAATATTTGCTACAGCTGATACTAGAGCTAAATGCACAGTTTAGGAATCTGTAGTATAGGATTTCCCTCTGAGTATACAGTATAGAATTGCACTGTTTTAGAATTTCACTGTTTAGTATAGAATGTCACTATTATTCACTACGTTGTACATTGTAATTCAGATCAGATGTGATTAGGACTGAAATCATTCAGTCATAAAATAAATAGAATCTAGAGGCTTTATAACTGAGTCCATTGCTCAAGAGAGATTGGGTGAGGAATTACATGACTGATCTAAGTAATTCTTCTACTTCTTCAGTGTCTAGGCCAGACATAAAACTGTCAAAACAATGGCATCTTTTGGTGAGTTCATTCTGCAGTTCCTTTCACCTGACCTAGCATGATTGATCAGTGATATATTTATTTCAAAAAAATAAAACCTCTTCTTCCTAGGGCTGCCACTGGAAGAAAAGTCTTCAGAGAATGTTGTGTATTAAGACAGAATTGCAAGTTGCGCGGGCAGCGCCTCGCAAAGAGAAAATGGTGGTTTCCCGCCATCCAAATTAGGAGCTAAAGTTGGCGCGAAATCTCCCTCTCTGAGCACGCTCATTATGCTAATCAGAGTTCTGTGATTGGTTACACTTTTGGATCCTGTTCCTCATAGGCTAATACATATATATCATTTTATGATTGGTTGGTTATGATTGTCCGGTGGGTTGCTACTTTGTATCAAGGAGCCACTGCCGGGGAGACACTATATAAGCCCCACGGGTAAACAAGGGTGGGGCCAGACCAGATCTTTACTACCCATTCCACACAGGTAGCCAGTAATGTGGTAAGCCTGGGTCTCCTCCACACACTACCACTTCTAGTGTAGCTTAGGCATTGCCTCTTATACGGCAGATTCCGGAGGGACTGATTTCATGGGATTCGTATAGCCATCTTATGTCCAGAGCGCCTTGTAAGCATAACTTGAAAGTCTGTTAAATAAACTCCTGTTGTTGTTCTGTCCATCATTGTCTGGACTATTGCTTATAAGGGCCGGACGCAACAGAGAACAACACTGGAGCCTGGGCTGTCACATTTCTATTAAGACCATTGACTGGTCATCAAATCTGGTTCAGTGGCCAGTTCAGAACCATCAAATAGATTCTGATCCAGGCCAGAGTGATTTGTCACCCAGACAATTTGATTGTAACAAGAATCTGAATATATTTGTGAGCCTACCATTCACATCGACTAAAAAAAAAAACTTTTGTTTTCTCACTAATGTAAATTTTTAAAAATGTAATAGACCCCATCGCTGGCTGGATAGCTCAGAGGTTTAGGTAACTAGCTGCAGAGCCAGAGGTTGGGAGTTTGTTCCACCATTGTGCCTCCAGGTGAAGAGCTAACCTGTGTAGCCCTAGACAAGCTGCGCTGTCCAAGGGTACTCCCAGAAGAAAGAAGTGATACACCACTTCTGTGTATTCTATCCCTAGAAAACCCTGGAAAGGGTTACCATAAGCCAGAATCGACCTGATGGCACACAATTATTATTATTAATTTATTATTAATAGAGCCCATAGAGGGGAGTAAACCTGTCAAATTTCAGTTAGTGAGCTTCAAGGGCATTTATACTAGGGGGAAAAAGAAATTTATATCCCATTTGACTCCATCTGTAATCCAGACACAAAATTATTTATAAATTCTCCTCACCTTGCTTGGAACAGAAACTAGCCTTTCCACTTTGATCCAGACTTCACACAAAATGTTCAGTCCAAGTAAATTTAATTAGTAATTGGGGATTTGCCCAAATTTGGTGAATAGCCCTAATTTGTACAATCTTGAAAAATTGTTGAAACAAAAATATTTTAGCTAAATGTCAAACTATACAGGTATTTCTTGCTGTCAGATCTTGCATGCCAATTTAAAAAGCCCACTTTTGAACAAATCAGGAATTATTGTTACTTTGCATTGGTTTTATGGTTAAAATACAGATAGAATTATGTGGCAACATCACCAAAACTATCAGCTTTAAGCTGCCATCTTAAACGTAATGCTTTATGTATGCAACATGTTTCCATTTTAATATTTCACAACCTTTCCAGAATGATTTACACAATCACACTGCAAGGCAAAAGTCAAATCACATGTAATAACCATAGTTTTATGGAGAACAGTCAATTAAAATTCTACTGATACGGGAGGGAGTTAGCTCCACGTAAAAGTGTTTATGATGGAATACCACTGTCAAAGAAATAGCTAAGATATGGGAATCCAACAAGAAAGCAACATTGTAGACTGTCCGTTTATCAAAAAGGTGTATCTTAAAATTTATAGAAGTGAATGGAGTCATTGCTACATCCCAAAACATTCTGTTTATGAGTGCCCAAAGAAACTGTGATTTAATATGACAGATATGCTTAACACAGGCAACACACAGGGCAATTGTTGAAAGCCCAGAACAAAATGCACCAGGTGGCCCCATAGCATGCAGAAAATAGACCTATGAACTCACAAAACAATAGGCAAGATCCATGCAATTAATTCAGAACATTACAACATGCCTGTTTCTTCTTGCTTGCCATCATGATTACATTTTGCTGTTCCAGACAGTGGTTGCTGTCTTCTTTTTATTCAGAGCAAGCTAAGTAACCATCTACCTGCCTACTCAGCAGTAAACCCCATTGAATACAGGTGGGTGAATTTCCAGACAAGGATTGCAGTGGCAATGTGTCTTTTGATGCTATGTGTTTTATGCCCACAAAGCTGATTCCTCTTTCTATGCCTTTGTGATCTACCTCCTGTCATCCTACCTCCACTATGTTTTAGAAGGTCGCCTCTAACCTTGTTAGTTTGATAGACAGTTTGAGGAACATGACATCCCCCCGCTACTGACAGAAAGCAAAGAAAGCCCTGGCTGCCTTTAGTCTATCTTCTTTAAAAACTAGGCAGAACATTAAGCACAAAGGTCAAAGAGAAAGGTGGGTAGGAACACGGCTAAGCAAAACGCTATAATAATAATAATAATAATAACCTGTCGACTGACCTCCGCCTATAATCAGATCTACCAGCATTCAGGAAGGGCCTGAAGACTTGGTTGGCCCAGCAAGTGTGGGGTGCCATGACGGGATCTCCCCCCGACCCCCCTGCTGGCTTATATAGGTTGTTTAAAGTTGTTTTTAATTATGTTCTATTTTATATGACTGTGAGCTGCCCTGAGTCACTGTGGCAAGTGGGCAGCGATATAATAATAATAATAATAATAATAATAATAATAATAATAATAATAATAATAATAATAATAATAATAATAATAATAATAATAATAATAATAATAATAATAATAATAATAATAATAATAGGCGGAGGCAGTATCGTTGTCATCATCGTCACCACCACAAATCGTCATAATCATCATCAGTACTGTCTTACCTGACAGTTGTAAGAAGACAGATGTCCTTTTATAAAGAGACCATATTCCTCCAAGACTTCAGATATTCAGCTTCCATGATCAAGATTGAGAGTATCCAGGCCCAGAGGAAGAGAAAGAAAGACACTTTTCTTTCTCTCTTGATCTACCAGTACCAGTGACTGAAGTCATGCAGGAAAAAAGGGAACAGAGCAAAAGAGTAACGTAGTTCCTGTTCAGAGATACACCAGTGGGAAGAAGCAGGAGGTGCAAAGCAAATTCTCAGTCTAACGTTTCACCCAGGCTTTTGTCTGAAACACTTTTTTTTCCCCTTTCTTGTTGTCTTGCCCCCACCCACAACTGTTGCGCTGCGGTGCTCAGCTTTGGGCAGTGAAATCCTGAGATTGTGTTTTCCCTCTCCTGGTCTCCTTACATGCTGTTAAGAGCAATGACTTTGTGTTGGGCAGGCAGCTCGCCTGTGCTATATTTAACCGCTGTTCTCAGCAAGTCAAGCCTGTCAACAGCTGAGAAGTTTGGAGCCGCCTTTGCCCGAGTTCTCAGCTGCTATCAGTGGATACTGAACCGCAGTGCTTTGTGGCTACCTCAGTTCAGGCAAAGGAGCCTCACATTTGGTGAGAAAGAGATAGGATTTTAAAACTTCTCCCTGGGACTGGAAACACCAAGCTTGAAAAGTGTGTGTGGGTTTATGTGTGCATGCATATCAGTACACAAAATAAAGTGAGACTACATATTCAGACCAATTTAAGCAAGTCAAAAACTGGTTTTTCCCCTTGAAGTCTTTTTGTGTAGGGGAAACATACTGATGGGACAATTTATATGAAAAATTATAATTTCAAATACTAGCGGTAGTCACTTTTTTAAAAAGGTGAGTCCGAAGACCATTTTGAATGACTTTGCCTAATTTGGAACAAGCCAAATTACTTTGTGCACGGGAAGTTAACAAACTTTTCAACAGGCACTTTGGCCGTTCCAATGTTTTGTTTATATAATCAACTGTCGTGGGATCCAAGTCAGTGAATCAACATCAATTGGGGGGGTTACTGTTTACAAGTAAAGGGAGGGCCGAAACAGGACAGCATCATTTTCAAGGAAGAAGACCACAACAACCTTAAATTTAAGATGTGGCTGTTGGGGAGGGTATTTTAATATTTGTTTATGTTTAAATATTTTAATACTTTTAATGGTTCTTAAAGTAAGCTTCTTGTGATTTTATTGTTGCATGATGTTTTTATATTTGTGAGCCGTCCGGAGTTGCTCAGGCGAGGGGGTGGCAATATAAATTTAATTAAATAAATAAATAAATAAATAAATAAACATTAAGGCGACTGCTTTATTTGTCTCCCACCACCACCAGATTAGGATCACTGACCATGTGCACTGTCACAGGGGTATTGTCTCTCCACTGGTGGCTTAATGGTTAAGGCACTGAGCTGGAGACTGGAAGGTCGGGTTTTGATACCCGAGAGCTGCACTTGGGGACATGAAAGGAGCTTCATTCGGGCATCCTCTAAAAATTCTTTCAACCCAGAGTAATCTCTGACAAGAAACGAACTGTCTCTCATTGCATTTAGTTTTGCATTTGTTCGGTGGATGGCCCAAAATAACTATCAGAGACATTTGCTGCCTTGGAATTGCTGATGAACTCTGTGACTACATCAATATATGCAAAAGAACCTCTCAATAAACAAATGAGGAAGCAATATATATAGGGAGGTTGTGAGATTACAGTCGTTTTCAGGGAGTTAATTTCATCTTTATCTTTATTTTACTTGAAGAATTTATCTTTAAAATGGGTTAAAAATTTAAATCGTTTGTGAAAGCTGATATCAAAAACAAATTTCTAATTATTTTGCCTCTTATGAAACATAAATAAGAATGTCAGAAGACCTGAGTTCAAATCCCTGGTCAGCCATGGAAGTAGTAGTGGGCTTCAAAAAAAATTACTACCACACTGTGGGTGTGGCCAACTCTGTGGGTGCGGCCAGGTGACTGGGTGGGCATTGCTAACTGCTATATTTTAATGTGAGCTTTTGAGGATCGAGTCCACTTCATCAGACCATTAGTTAGCAATTAGATTTTAATGCTCTAATTTGTGTAGAATAACTGCAGCAGAGTAACTACTGGCTCAGCTTCACCCCACTCCGGGTGCCCGGACCCAGCATCAAGGATGTTGGAGTCACATCCGGAGTGGGGTGAGAGGAGGAAGAGGAGGTGGGTGGGGCAGGGCAGTGGGCAGAGCCAGACAGTTTTACTACCGGTTCTCCCGAACCTGTCCGAACCTGTTGGAGCCCACCACTACATGGAAGTTTACTGAGGGTGTGGAACTGGTTAAGCCACTCCTCAAATATCTCACTTTCCTTGAAAGCCCTATTAGGATCTCTGAAGCTACTGAAATGTGGATCTACAGATGGCTGCTAAGGATATTATGGGCTGACCATGTGACTAATGTAGAAATGTTGCACCAGATGGATAAATAATAAGAACTGTTTAAGACTATTAAGCAAAGAAAGCTCCAATATCTTATATCATGACAAACAACATGAAATATAGAATATTCTAACTTTTTCGGTAGGAAAGATGCCTGGGAAGAGAGGCCCTGGGCATAGATGCAGTGGTGGGCTGGCCCATAGGGTATCATGGTGCCCCTCTTGGATGCCAATCCAAAGAGCCAAGCTGAGCTGCGATGCCTGGAACAATCGAGCAAATGAGCAAACGAGCAGGGCTCCGTGTTCCTCTGCCTGCCGTCCTCCGCCTGTGCTGCCAAAGATAAGATTACAAAAGCAGCTCCATTGACAGCAGAGCCGCCATGGCTTAGAGGTTGCAATTTTGCCTTGTAAGCAGGAGGTTGTTAGTTTGAATCCTCAGAGGGGAGTTGAAATTAGAAGGCAAGTGGGAATGCATATATTTTGTTAGGGTTAGACACCTTCATCACTCCCTGTCCAGCACCCTTTTAGCATAACCAGCACACCCCTGCATAAATGGACTTCATGGCTGAAGAACCTGAGAGACTGGTATGGAAGGTCCTCAGAAGAACTCTTCCAAGGAGTTAAGTACAGGAATACAATCACCATGATGATAGCCAATATCTGGAACTGAAACGACACCTGAAGAAGATAAGTCAGTGCTAATGTAATGGCACACAACAATAAATGTATTATATAAACATAATATTCATTGGGCTTGCAATTTTTTATAAACATATCGGTTGTCCTATGATATTGGCAGTAGGACAAAATACATCTTGCCTCAAAAACCTGTTTTTGGAGCATCTGATGCATTTCAGCAAAGAAAAATACATTCCTACATGTGAAAAATGTGCACAACTAATACAGTAAACCCCCGACTTATATATGCCTCAAGTTACATAAAATTCGACTTACATAATGATTTTGTACTAAAACCATGTGTCGATTTACACAATTTGGGTTTGCTTTGAGTTACATAAAGATTCTTTTTCCTATGGGTTTGCTTTGAGTTACGTAAAACATAATTTTTCCTATTGATTTGCTTCAAGTTACATAAAAAAGATTTAAGCAAAAGCCTACGGAACGGACTTTTTATGTAAGTAGAGGTTTTACTGTAACATGTGTCTTTGGAAAAGGCACATAGATGTGCTGTGGTTAATAATAATAATAATAATAATAATAATAATAATAATAATAATAATAATAATAATAATAATAATAATAATTTATTATTATTATTATTATTATTATTATTATTATTATTATTATTATTATTATTATTATTATTATTATTATTATTATTATTATTATTATTATTATTATTATTATTATTATTATTATTATTATTATTATTATTATTATTATTATTATTATGTGTCAGAGAATATTCTGGGTTGAAAGGATTTTTGTTGGAGAAACTCTGCTCAGGAGACGCCCAAATGATGCTCCTTTCATGTCCCCAAGTGCAGCCGTCCGGTATCGAAACCCAACCTTCCAGTCTCCAAGCTCAGCATCTTAACCACTAAGGGAATGAATAAATTACATTCATTGGAGAAAAATGTAAAAAAAGGTGCAAGTCAAAATATACAAAATCCTCATATCAGGGTGGGTGATGGGTGGGTGGGAAATGTCCCAACCTAATATTGACCTGGAGTTGGATGAGAATTCTGATGGGATTCTGAGGAATGCCAGAGATCTTAAATTTGCAGCTTTTTACATCTCAGGCCAGGAGTTCAATTCTCCAGCGAAACAGGGCATATGAAGGAAATCATTCCTCCACATCCCATTTCTCTGCATAACCAGTTATTCACCTAGGAAAGGAGAAAGGTTCTAGCTGAGAGTCATTTAAGTCGTGCGATCTTTCTAAATGCTGAGAAATTTTATGTGGAAACCCCTTTCCATTAATCTAATTTTCTAAATGTAAACTATACCTCCAACAATCCTGCTTGCCCCAGAAGATGATGGAGAGCAATTTAGATCAAGAATGTATTGCAATGAAAAGGGTTAACTTTTATCCCCCATCTTACTATGCACCAACGCTCTAGTGTATCAAATGTGGACACACTGAGTACAGGTACAATCAAAATGGCAGAAGATCCAGTAATAGATCTCTTTCCTTAATACACTTGATCTTAGCCAAAAGGCCGAGAAGTGATCTTTCTTTAATACAGAAGAATGCATTTGTTCCATGTGATAATCCACTGAACTGTAGGTTATATAATTTGCTCAGTCAGTGAAGTAACTTGAAGGTCCTGGGTTAACTCTACCAACCCTGGCTGACCACTAGATAGCCTTGGAGAAGAAGGAGCAGAACATGGCTCCCGAAACCAACTTCTTCAGTTTGGGCAGCCCAGTTCTCCTATGCTTTGTTTCTTTTTGTGTCCTTTGGTTATTACTTGGTCCTCCCATCTGACATAATTATCAATTCTGGTTCCTGTTGTGTCCTGCAACCTTGACTTCTTTCTAGTTCTAATTCATGGTTTGACCTCTTGAATGTCCCTGCTGGGTTCCATCCCTCTGCACATCAAGTCATTGACTCTGGCTCAGTCCTGACAGCTATCTTGATGGGTCTCTGTTTGTTCACAGTCCATCGGTATGCACTTTAACTGAGAAAGGCTTTTACTGGAAAAGATTTGGAACAGTGCTTTCTAAATACATTACATGATTTATGTACTATGGCTCTTCTTCAAAATATATCCATCCTAATATGGCATTCATCCTTCATATCTTGCTGTTTCTGGGAAGGGCTCCCTCTTTCCATTTGCCAATGAAACAAAAGATATGCCATAATTTCGTTGTCTTTCTTTGTTCAGTGATAAGGCTGGACAAGGGCAGGATAAAAATGTGCAGGGGTATAAAGGCTAAACACAATTGATACCACTCTGGAACAAATTAACTGCAGCATGTGGGCTGTTCAGCTTAAATATTGTGTGGATTGAGGAATAAATAGTTTGGGCTCTGTGACCTTTAGTCTCCAAAGGTACGTTATTGAGAGAGACCTCAGTCTAGTAGTCCCATAGAGCAGGACTGGATTAAAAACCAGGTTGCTCTGTATTGTATGTAACACACTGCATCTCAAGCCGGAATGGAAGGACCCATGGTCTTGCAAATGTTGTTCAACTGCAGTTCTCAACAGCCCAAGCAGACATAGCCAATGGGCAACCCAACAATGTTTGTAGAGCCTCATATGCTCTACTCCTATTTTAAGCAAACATAAATATTACAAAACAAACACACATGATACATGGCTCTATGTATGAATATGGAGAATACCTTCCAAGGGGACATTTGTGCTATCAAATCAGAACTAACTTATAGCTAATTTTAAGCCTAGTAAGGCTTCCTAGGTATGCTAGAACTGACTGACAGCCAATTTGGAGTTTAACAGGGCTTTGAAGATAAGGGTGAAATTTAAGGAGTATTGTTGCAGGTTCCATCCCATTTAATATGAGTTTCCACATCCATGATTTTAACCAACATCTCCTAAGTTTCAGTCTGTCCCTCTACCCATTATACCATACCCTATTTACCTCAGAAATGTATCCTGCTCTATACGCACAGTACATGAACGAAAAGGTTTTGATGGCAAATTAATCGTGCATTTATTGAATGTAACAATGAATCTTGATTGCTGGTAGAAGCTCCATAAGCCCCCATTACATGCAACTATTTAAGATTTGTGAGTGGTGTTTAATTCCCCCCCCCCTTTGCTTTTTACTTTCAAGCAAAAAGCTAAGCTGCATTGCTGTTAGGCAGGTTTGCTGCCAGGATGGCCTCGGATAAAATTATTTTTTCTGCCCCAGAAAACTGGTGGTTGATGTAAAACTATAACTATAGCTAGTCCAAACCTAGCTAAGAGGTCAAGCAGCAGTGCTAGTAAAAATCCCATAGGTCCATAGCAATAGCCAACAAAGTTGGCCACCTAATATGAATGGGCAGGTGATAGAATAGCAGTTGTGAGGACTGCTGTGGCTTAGTGGTTAAGACGCTGAACTTGAAGAATGGAAGGTCAGAGTTCAATACCCGAGTACTGCACAACGGAGTGAGCTCCAGTCTCTGTCCCAGCTCCTGCTAATCTAGCAGTTTGAAAGCAAGAAATTGCAAGTAGATAAATAGGGACCCCTTTTGTGGGAAGGTAAACAGTGTTCTGTGCATTCCGGTGTCTAGACATGCCTGCCACATGACCTTGGAAACATCTGCATATGCAGACAGTGCTGGCTCTTTGGTTATAAACAGAGATGAGCACTGAGGCCTAGAGTCAGATATGACTGGCTTTCAAGCAAGGGTGACCTTTACCTTTACTTAATAGCATTTGCAATGCATATCTATTAGTTCCAATCCACAGAAAGTAAAATTTAAATTCCATAAGATCAGTGAGATGTAATGACAAATGAATTATTCTGGATAGAGTCCACTTAATATAAAAGATCAGTGCTGTAAAGTGAGATAATATGTAGGAAACTAGTTATTTTAACCTTATCCCATGATGGAATCCAAAATATTGTAGGCATGATCCAGCTCATGTTCTCTACTTATAGCTGACCTCTACAACATATGGCCACTTGCATGCAGATGGAATACTTTTCAGAGCACAGTGAGATATTATTCAGAACTAGCATTTTTTTGCCCGGCTCTGCTGGGCAGGTTTGTATTGTGCTGCCCAGCAGTGGTGTGTGGGTGTGTGGGTGTTTATACTCAACACAAACACACACACACAACACAACCTCACACGCAATACACATATACATAAAATCACACACACACATCACAACCACTTACACACACTCAATACATACACACAATACAACTACACACAATCACGCACACACAACATAATCACACACACACACAATACACACACACATGCCCTAGCTCCATGGGAGACAGGGACTGGGGGGCAAGATGGCGGGGTGGGAGGCGGCGTGGTTCCTGGGCCCGTTCCACCACCACCCCCAGTCCCTCTCCCCTGCCCCACTTACCTTTTGCTGGCTGTGCCTTTCCCCGGCATATCCTTCCCCAAAGCCACGGGGGGAGGGTCTCCTCTCCCCCCCTGAAGCTACGGCGAGGCCGGCGCCAGCCTCCGGGGCTGTGGGGAGATGATCTTGTCTCTCCGCTACCTCACCGAAGCCATGGGGGGAGAGGAGGTGCTCCTCTCCCCCCCCCAGCTACAGCAAGGCCAGTGGTGGCCTTTGCAGGTGGGGCAGAGGGCAACAAAAGTTGGTTGTCAGCGCGTTGCTGGTTTTTTTAACCATGCGCGCTGGCTTCCCTGCCTTCTCTGCACTCACGCCCTTCAGCCTCATTGGCTGAGGGGTGGTGCGGCGCGGAGGATGCTGGGCCTTGTAGGGGTTTTTTTTTGTCGTGTTCGTGGGGCGGTTGCCCAACTCGCAGCTGGTGGACCCTTGTGGTGATGCTCCAAGGGTGGTCAGGTAAGTGTAGGTGGCTCGGTACGGGATAGTAAAGACAGGTGCGGTCGTGCATGCCGGACACGAACGGTTAACAGGCCTTCTTATAGGTAAAGATTGACATACATAGGATTGTATTGTACACATCTCCTCGTGAAACATAAGAATGCTAAATGTTGGTTGAATTATGACTTGTCTTTGTTCAGTCATAGTTCCTTTAACTGCATTAACAATTGGAAATATACAATTGGCTAATGTCTAATTTTGGCAATGTTTCCTATGTAGCAACACAGGAAACTGATGCCCCAATGAACAAAAGATAATGCGGGAAGTATGAAGAAAGAGTGGTGGCTCTAAATTACTCACAATGCAATTGGATGCAGTTGCAGATCACAACCAAGTTTCCTCTTTAAAAGACCCACCAAGTTCTCCCTGGACCAAATATTTTGAAGATTTCAGAGTACTCCAGATTTGGACACACAGTCTCAACCTATTAATGTCTAATTCAAGTCTATTTTATTTTGTGCTGACTGACAGTCGAATAAAGATATGTATGTATGTAATTCAAGTCTATTCAAAAGTAAGACCTGCTAAAGGTTTCCCTTGCTCGAAAGCCAGTCATATCTGACTCTAGGATTCAGTGCTCATCTCTGTTGCAAAGCTGAAAAGCCAGCACTGTCTGCTTCTGCAGACGTTTCCGTGGTCATGTGGCAGGCATGACTAGACACCAGAGCGCACGGAACACTATTACCTTCCCACCGAAGTGGTCCTTATTTATCTACTTGCAATTTCTTGCTTTCGAATTGCTAGGTTGGCAGGAGCTGGGACAAAGACGGGAGCTTGTTCCATCCTGCAGTACTCAGGAATCGAACTGCTGACCTTCCGCCTCCCAGTCAGCGTCATAGCCATTTTAGCTGCTGCAGTCCCAAGACCTGCTAGGTTAAGTAAAATTGCAGATAAACATATACTGTAGAGAGTTTGTGGCAATAATACCAAGAGTGTTGATGTTTTTCTGCAGTGCTTTTTACATTTTTAGTGGTTTTCCAGACAGAACTAATTAAATCAACAACATACTCATATTAATTTGTGTGTATAAATTATATTTAAAAAATAAGTACACGTGTTGTGTTATATGTATTATACACTTCAATGATCCAGGATTATGTTCTTACACAGACATGTTGAGAAACAGTTTTCATGAATGTAATGTACCTGCATAATATTTTGAGTGTCTGTGTATTCCTCTCCTGAACTTTTTTTTACAAGTTTGGAGACACATCAGAACATGATGGGAAGTAAAAAAACAGAATTGAGTGATCTCCTCATCTGTTCTCTTTTCTTTTAGAAGTCAAAACTGAGAAAAGTTACTTTTTTGAAATTCAACTCTCAGAATCCTGCAGCAGGCTAGAAACTGCTATAGTAAAAAGAGCAAAAAAGCTAATCTATCCTTTTTGGACATCAGCAGCAGTTGGCAGACAATGCCTCAGCATCAACCAATGCAACTTTACAATACCAGGGCCATGGGGTACACAGCCTACCCACCACCACCACCCAACTTAAACAGTGATGGCATCAGCTCCAAATAACTCTACCAATGTGAGCAGATAGATGTCCACTGGTAACTTTATACTCCCTATTGAGAGGATTTAGTGTTCAAGAACCAAGACAATAGAAACAGCCGAAGTCTGGCTTAACTCATCTTTATTGCATGATGGTCAGGGGGAAAATGTGGTAATGGCGGACGAACAGCTCATTATATACAGTGGCTAAACATTTGAATGTGGCTCCTCGGTAGCTCATTGGCTACTGTCCGCGTGATGTCACCCTTAGTCACGCCCTTCTTGTCCAGGTGAGGCAGTGGTGGGAATCTTCCCGCAGCTGTAGGCATTTGGAGAATTTGTACCATGTGAGCTGGACGCTCGCTACTGCCCCCAGTGGTCACTAGCTCACGTCCTAATACAGAAGGTTACAATGTTACTTTTAGAGATTGTTACATTCACTCATTCGTGTGGTTGCATTTACTTAAAGGCACATTACAATCCATACACAACACCCCTCCCCGCTAGGATGAGATGAAGTCTCTCATCCAATGTGGTTTGTTGCATGAGCGTTTTGGGTGTAAGGCTGGCTGGCTTGTCCCGGGGGAGCTATCGCTTCTGTGTTCCCTGGGCTCTTGTCCTGCAACAGGAAAGGGAGACTTGTTAGCGACTTGCTGCGGTTCTGCAGCTTTTGGGGTAGGGGTAAACTCCATTGTGGGAAAACCGGGGGCAGTGGGGACTAATGAAAAACCCCACTCCTCGCTTGGATGGGTGGGGGACCACTCCGAAAAACTCCCCCGGTTTTGTAACTCAAAGTCAAACTCATGTTCTGGGATATCTATGGGGGCATCCTCCAGGATATATGCGGGGAAAAACTTATTCCCTTCCCCCCTTAGTGGGGACCGCTGGTCCCCCTCTTCTCCCCCTTGGGCTAAACGGGTGGGGGAGAACCCTAACGCTGAGTTCTGATGCGTGGTTTCCACACCCTGACTACCAGGAACCCGTCGCCGGAGTTGGTCTGCATGTCACCTCCAGAGTAGACCAGTGCTGGTCTCAACGCAGTACGACACAGGTCCAGTTTGGCCAATGACTACCCCCGGGACCCAGGCTGGTCCTGCGGTTGCGTAATTTCTGCAATGGACCGGGGCGCCTATTTCGAAACTCTTGGTGCCCACTATCCCTATGTTCCTCCCAGTATCCTCCACCCTTGTGGGGTCTAGCCTAGTCAGTATCGTGGTCAGCTTCCTGCACATGAGGAGTTCTGCGGACGAGTAACCTGACGCCAGCGGTGTCACTCTATAACCCAGCAGGAATTGGCATAACTGTAGATTCAGGTCCCCGGGGCCCATGCCCCTCAGTGCTTCCTTTGTTGTACGTACGAGGCATTCTACCTGTCCGTTTGTTGCTGGGTGAAAAGGTGCAGAGGTGATGTGCCGGATGGCATTTATGTCAATGAATGCCCGGAACTCGACAGACGTGAAACTACTCGCATTATCACTCACAAGCACATCGGGTATACCGAATGAGCTGAACACCTTGCACAATTGCTTTATGGTTGCGGCTGATGAGGTGTTTGCCATTGGGATAACTTCTAACCACTTGGAATAAGCATCCACTATGAGGAGGAAAAATGAACCTCTGAAGGGACCTGCGAAATCTATGTGCAGGCGAGACCACGGCCCTTTGGTTGTGTCCCATTCTCTGTGCGGAAGTTGGGACTCTTCGGGCCGAAAGCTTTGGCAACTCTTGCAAGTGCTCACCATGTGCTCTATGTCAGCATCTAACTGGGGCCACCAGAAATAGCTCCTGGCCAAAGCCTTGGAGCGGACAATCCCCAGATGGCTGACGTGCAGTAGCTTGAGCACCCTTGCTCTCAAAGATTCAGGGACGACCACCCGCTGGCCCCAAAGGAGGCAACCCCTCTCCGTGGACACTTCTATCCTCTTCCTAAAAAATGGGGCAAATTCTGCCACTGGGGAAGACATTGGCCACCCTTTTTGCACCCATGAACTCACTAGGGCCAACGTCTTATCCCTCCCTGTCGCCTTGGCGATTTCCGCGGGTACTATTGGGGGTGAATCCAGAACCTCTATCAGGAGCACTTGGTGATCTTGTTCCACTTCACACGCGGGGTTGCCCACGTGAGGCAGAGGTGACCTCGAGAGTGCGTCCGCATGGCTTATGTCCTTTCCGGGGCGATAAACCAGTGTGCTCTGGTACGCGTTTAGAAAAATGGCCCATCTCAGCATTCTGGGGGACAGGATCTGCGATGTGGGCTTGTCTGCGGTGAAAATGCCTAGCAGGGGCTTGTGGTCAGCCACGATTGTGAAAGGGCGACCATATAAAAAGTCATGAAACTTCTTTGTTCCAGCGATTATTGCAAGTGCCTCCCTGTCTGTCTGTGCATAGTTACGCTCTGCCTTTGACAGGGATCTGGAGTAGAACGCCACTGGTGCTTCCCGCCCGCTTTCCAACACATGGCACAGGACCGCCCCCACCCCCACTGGTGAGGCATCGCATACCAGAACCACTGGCTTCTTGGGATCGAAATGGGTCAGGATGGCCTGTGAGGATAAGAGTTGTTTCAGCTCATTGAATGCTCTCTCTTGACTCTCGCCCCATCACCAACCCTCGTCCTTCTTTAATAATCTATGAAGTGGCTCTGCCACCGATGCCTTCCTAGGCAGAAAGGAATGGTAAAAATTCAGGAGCCCCAGGAACAATTGCAACTCAGGTTTTGTGGTGGAGCGAGGAGCATTTTGAACAGCGGCCACCTTTGACTCAGAGGGTTTTATACCAACTGGGGTTACCCGGAAACCTAGGAACTCTACCTCTTTTGCGAAGAACACACATTTGTCTTTACGCAGCCTCCAACCCACTTTTTCGAATACGGTCAGTACCCTGTCTAGCCTTTCGGCCAGTTCTGACTCACTCCCCCGCCCCGTTATCAAAACGTCATCAAAATATGGCAAGACCCCCTCCAAACCCTTCAAAAGTTGCTCCACTAATGATTGGAAGATTCCTGGAGCTGAATTTACGCCAAACTGTAGGCGCGTCACCTTAAAAGCCCCTTTGTGGGTGACTATCGTCTGTGCCACAGCTGCAGCTGGGGTTACCGTAAGTTGCTGGTAAGCCTGCGCCAGGTCTAACTTCGCAAAACACTTTCCCCCATGTAACCTGGCCAATAAGTGGCTGACTACCAGCACCGGATACGCATTTGGTCATATTGCCTTGTTGATGGTGCATTTGTAATCAGCGCAAATTCGAACCTCCCCGTTAGCCTTTAGTGCTGTTATAATAGGAATTTCCCACTCCGCAGAATTGACTGGTACTAGAATTCCCTGGCCCACCAACTTGTCCAGTTCTGCCTCTATTTTGTCCTTTAGTGCAAAAGGCACCCTTCGCGGTTTGAGTCTTATCGGCCAGATCTCTGGGTCCAGGTCGAACCCAACTGGGGGCCCCTTGAATTTTTCGAGTCCCTTCTTGAATACCTCGGGATGCGCTTTACACACTTCCTGTATTGGATCAGTTCCGACAGTATGCACACCCCCTATGAACAAACCCAGGGGCTTAAACCATTGTGTCCCCAGGAGGCAACAGGCCCCCTCCTTGAGAACGACCAGAGGGAGCTCCGGGGCATGTTGCTTGTATTGCACCTTGAATTTTCCCACCCCCAACACCGGAATGCTATTTCCCTGCATGTCTCGCAAAGTAGACTTCAGTGCTTTGAGTTTGGGCCGCACGTTGGGGGAAATTCGCAAAAACTCCCTCTGGGAAATAATGGAATAAGAGGAACCCGAGTCTATTTCCATCTTAACGGGGACCCCTTGCAACAGTACCTCAACAAAGTAACGTGGGTGTCCCAAGGACACGCTTTGGACCGCTGCGTTGTCATCGCTGGGGACTCGCCGGTACATTCCATGTACCTCGATGTCGCTGTCATCGGAGATTCGGCCCATGCCATCCTGTTTCCTCGAGGGCTGGACGCCATCCTTCCTTGGGGTACGGTCTGCTGAGCCCTTATGCTCTCCGCGCCATTGCCTGCAAACCTTGGCGATGTGGCCCCGCCGTCCGCAGTTGTGGCACTCAGCCTTACGGAACGGGCACTTACTACGGTCGTGGGACACCCCGCAGCCGTCGCAACATCGGCCGTCCTTCCACACCTTCCGGATGTCCTCATCCTCGCTGCTCTCCGTGGAGAAGTGTGGCGCCCGCCTGGCCGCTTGCACCGGGGCTGCTGCCCTGTCGGGTTGTGGGGGCCTTGTTCTGAACCCCTTAACCCCGGCTCTCGTGGCTTCTGCTGCCTGCGCTTCCTTCAGGACCTCTTGTAACATTGGGGGCGGCTCTTTGTTCATCAGCTTCCACTGGGTCTCCTCGTCCCACAGGCCGCACAGCATGCAGTCCCTGAGGGTGATTTCTAGGTTCTCCCACTTGCATGGGCCTGCAGCCAAATGGAGGGCCGCTGCAAAGGCAGCCACGGACTCACCAGGGGACTGCACCCTCTTCCAGAAGGCGTCCCGAGCCGAGAACATCAAGACCGTGGGCTGGAAATGGTCCTGCAGGGCTTTCAGGAGCTGTTTAACCGGGACCTCATCTACTTTTCTTGGAGACACCAGGTCCACCAAAATCTTCATGGCCGGGAAACCGAGCATCCTGATGAGGGTGGCTCTTTTCTTCCCCTCGTCTGAGATGTCGGACACCATCAGTGCGCTTTTGAAATCCATCTCGAACAGTTCCCATTCCTCCGGTTTGTTGATGTCAAAACCGGTCTGTGTTGTCTTGATTCCGTGGGAAGCCATCATCAAACCTTCGTCGCCAGTTTAGTGTTCAAGAACCAAGACAATAGAAACAGCCGAAGTCTGGCTTAACTCATCTGGCTTAACCCTGAGTCAGCCGTGCACTGAGTAGGGCGGGGTAAAAATCTAAATAAAAATAAAAATAAAAATCTTTATTGCATGATGGTCAGGGGAAACATGTGGTAATGGCGGATGAACAGCTCATTATATACAGTGGCTATACATTTGAATGTGGCTCCTCGGTAGCTCATTGGCTACTGTCCGCGTGATGTCACCCTTAGTCACACCCTTCTTGTCCAGGTGAGGCAGTGGCGGGAATCTTCCCGCGGCTGTAGGCATTTGGTGAATTTGTACCATGTGAGCTGGACGCTCGCTACTGCCCCCAGTGGTCACTAGCTCACATCCTAATAAGGAAGGTTACAATGTTACTTTTAGAGATTGTTACATTCACTCATTCGTGTGGTTGCATTTACTTAAAGGCACATTAAAATCCATACACAACAGAGGACAGGAAGGAAGGGAAACTAGTGCTGTAGGTAACTGATGGTTGTAGTCACCCCATCCCCAAAGCTGTTGCATTTCCAGCGAGAGTGCAGTGTTGTTGTTGTTCAGTCGCACAGTCGGTTCCGACCCTTTGCGACCCTATGGACCATTGTTCTCCAGGCGCCTCTGTCCTCCACCATCCCCCTCAGACCTCCCAGTTCTGTGCCCACTGTGTCTACAATACCATCTATCCATCTCATCCTTGGCCTCCCCCTTCTTCTTTTGCCCTCCACCTTTCCCAGCATAATTGCCTTCTCAAGTGAATCCTCCCTTCTCATTTGATGCCCAAAGTACTTTAGCCTCATCTTTACTATTTGACCTTCCAATGAGCAGTCAGTGTTGATTTCTTCTAAGATTGACCTATTTGTTCTCCTCGCTGTCCAGGGTACCCTCAAAACTCTCCTCCAGCACCACATTTCAAAGGCATCTATTCTTCTGCGTTCAGCTTTCCTAATTGTCCAGCTCTCACATCCGTACATTACCACTGGGAATACCATTGCTTTGACTATTCTAATTTTTGTTTTCAAGGTGATGTCTCTGCTTTTCACTATGTTCCCCAGGTTTCTCATGGCTTGTCTCCCAAGAATCAGTCGCCTTTTTATTTCATGGCTGCAATCTCCATCTGCAGAGATCTTAGATCCTAAGAATGTAAAATCTGTCACTGCTTCTACTTCTTCCCCATCTATTTTCCAGGAACTGATCGGGCCTGTTGCCATTATCTTGGTTTTCTTGATATTGAGTCTCAAGCCAGCTTTTGCACTCTCTTCCTTCACACCGATCAAGAGATTCTTTAGGTCTTCCTCACTTTCTGCCATTAAGGTGGTGTCGTCTGCATATCTCAGATTGTTGATGTTTCTCCCAGCAATTTTGATCCCATATTGTGATTCCTCCATCCCTGCCTTGCGCATTATGTGCTCTGTGTATAAGTTGAATAAGCAGGGTGACAAAATGCAGCCTTGTCTTACTCCTTTTCCTATTCCAAACCACTCTGTCATTCCGTGTTCTGTCCTAACTGTTGCTTCTTGGTTCCTGTACAGATTTCTCAGGAGACATATGAGATGCTCTGGTATTCCCATCTCTTTGATCACTTTCCACATCTTGTTGTGATCCACACAATCAAATGCCTTAGTGTAGTCAATAAAGCAAAAGTAAACTTGTTTCTGGTATTCCTTTGTTTTCTCCATGATCCAGCGTATGTTGGCAATGTGATACCCTCTGTGATACTCCCAATACATTTTGCTACTAAAGATAAGAGGGTATCCTTTTACCCACTCCATGTATAAAAGGAAACTGCATGCAGAGATGGACCTTCCCTGCATGCAGGCAATGGAGTTAAGACTCCCACCACTCCTGAGGAAGCACACTACATGTGTTAGGGACATGGGACCAGTTCTCACAAAGGGGGACAGACAACTCAGGAAGAGTAGACTGCCACTGCTATGTACTGACATCTGCTCTTTGAAGCTATCACCTCATTTTGCCTAATGACAAGCTAGTCTTAAGTAATGATATGTTCCATCAGAAACTAGTGTTAGGGAGTAAAAACATTTCTACAATGTAGTTTTCAAAGTAGTTCATATTTCCCAATTTACTTGGGTCTAACTAGGCAGGGCAACATACCAGAAAATTACAGTGGGCATACAGAGGTGGACAACCAGTAGTATATCTATTAAGTGGCAGTAAATGTTATGGAAAAGCAATCAGGCATTCTAAAATTTCTGTCATACAGACAGGAAAAAACACAAAAAATTCATTCTTTTACTAAAGGTCTCACCTTGTCTCCAGCTATGTTTCCATATATCTACATCATGATTCTACTAATATCGATGTTCAAATAGGCTTTGTAGGGAAATGAAGGGACAGATCCGAGATGGCTAGGAATTACTGGTGATGAGGGGGAAGGGAAGTTTGGAGGGTTTCCATATTTTGTAAGAATAGGATGTACAGTAGAACCCTGTTGTAGTCAAAGGTTAGAATGCACACTGGGTTGAATTATAGGTGCTACTAAAATCAGTGGGATACGTTATTCATGCGTTAGCTTAAGAGACCCCATTGATTTCAGTGGTAACTAAGTTAGCCTTGTTTGGATCCAATCCAAAGTTTGTGTTTATGCAAAATTTCCACCCCCCTCTATTCCATTCTATTCCAATTTCTGTATGATCTGGCACTTGATATACACAATAGGATAATGAATAATAGCTCTTCCTGGCCAGTGATTACACTAGGTTTCTGGAATTTGTATAATATTATGACTATATCAGCTTGGGTGCAGGCCTGAATATTTGAATAGTTTGAATAGTCAGGAAAGGGAGCGGAAACAGTGTGAGCTTCAGAGTTGGATGGAAGAAAGTTGGCAAGATATTTCTGTCTGGCAGAAGCAGCTTGTTAAAATATTGAGATGATGCCCTAACATTGTTTTCTTAGGAAGTGGTGCTACCTGTTTCCATAATAGATTCTTGTTTTGTCACATCTCAACTTGAATACATGTAAATGAACAGTTTGTTTCAAAGAACACAATTTCATTAATTTTCTTTGGGGGTGGGGGTGGAGAAAGCTGTTACAATACAAGCATTAATTAATTACATTTTAATGCCCCCCATCTGAGTAATTTATCCACACTGGGTGGTTTACAAAGTTAAAATGGTAACATAGAAACTTCTTCTTTCATGTCTAGGCCAGACGTGAAACTGCCAAAATGAAGACACCTTTTGGTGCAGCTCCTTTTCTACAGCTCCTTTCGCCTGACCTAGTGTAAAAATGATTAGCCGACAACACAAGGTTACCGTGAACCAGGGGTTCTCAACCTTTTCAAGCCGGGGGCCGGGTCACGCTCCCTCAGACAGCTTCAGGGGCTGGACGGCCATTTTGCCCTTCTATCTTCCCCTTGACTCTCTTCAGCCTGAGGTACGTGGAGGTGCTCAGGTGCACCTGGTATCACACCCATACAATGATAAGTATGCATCAATATAACTTTTTGTTCTTCAAATTGCTAGTGCAATAACTTGGGGTACACAGAAAGAGCCTCTTGGAAGTTTGTAGTGTTTTTTGAACCACTTTTGGGCGTATCCTGGGAAACAGCCACCTTGTGTTGCCGGCTAATCTTTTTCACACTGGGTCAGGCGAAAGAAACTGCAGAATGAACTCACCAAAAGGTGGTTTCATTTTGGTAGTTGTACATCTGGCCTAGATATGGAAGAAGGAGATGTGCAATAATTTGAGCTAAACTAAAAGCTAGAATGCAACTAATTCTTCTAAAACAACAGCAGCAGCACTTTTGCTGGTGTGGGGGAGACAGTGATAAAGTAGTATTCGTTTTTCATGGAATTATAGCCATGTAGTAATATAGTTTGATAGCCAGAGAGCGATGCTGACTAAAAGTCTTTTCAGGATTCTTTACATGTCCGTATAAGAATATGACAGGTTTGGAAAGCAGAGTTAGAGTGATTTGGCTCACCTGTTGAATCCTCAGTTACGAATGAAATCAGTTGATGTTCTAATGAGGGCCTCCATTTACTATTGGCAGTAGAAAGGGAGAGCCCTGGAACTTGGCATAGTTGCTGGTTCGGGATCAGCTGATGTGTGCCTGTTTGATACAATCTTTCAGAATGTAATATGTGTTGCCTTTGTGCCACCCCAAACCAACAGTTCTGTAGGGGAGCAGGGAAAGGGAGCCGAGTCTGGCAGGTAAAAGGCTCTGGTGATGCTATCCCTTCTCTCCCCCGCCCCCACCCCATTCTCCTTCTCTTTGCATTCCCTCCCCTCCCTCCACTCAGTGGAACAGGAGAAAATATGCCTGCAAACTTGTCCAATTCTAATCTATTGTACTTATGGGTAATCTCTAACTGCAAGTATTAAATTTAAAACAATCTATACCTATAAGGAAGAGGTGTGGACAGTAATATGCTGAATGCATTTCCACACCCCTGGAGCATATCCCGTAATACCTGACACACAGGTACCTTTCAAAATGAGAGTCAACACGGCAAGGGTCCCGAGGCCGAGGGTGGGGCCTGTGCCCCACAAATCAGACAAAGCAAGACAACTACAAGTCCAAGTGCCCCCTACGGCACACCCCAGCCAATCAGGGATGTTGGCACGCGCACGGAGGGGGTGGGGCAATGGCCATGCACGCAAAACACACCCATGGCCACCGCCCTCCCATGCCGCTGCTGTCGGCCAGGCCCATCGGCGGCACAACTCGCATTCGCATCTTGGACTGGACGATGACCAGTGCTACCCCAGCCCCGCAGGCCCCCGCCACGGAGGCTACATGAGGATGGGGATTTCTCTGCGTCTTCTTCTCCATATCCATCCCTCCCCTGTCGCCGCTGCCGGCCAGGCCCAAAAGCACAAAAGCAGCCAGCCTCACACTCGCCGCCAGACAGCCCAGGAGGCAAGCGTGGGCCCTGCAGTTTTTTGGACTGTCCAACAGCGGCGACAGGGGAGGACAGACGGTAGGATGGGGAAAGAGTGGGCCGCGAAATCCCCAGACTCGCATTGCCGGGGTAGCATCGGTCGCTGGCCAGCCAAGGGGGTGAGTGCTAGGTTTGCCGATCGGCCTTCTAACAGTCCACAGCAGACCGGGAGGGACCACTGACCACAGCAATGTGCCAGCACAGGAAAGAGAACAGTTCACTTTTAACCCCCTTCTCTTTCTCCACCTGGGTCACTAAGGCAGGAATGGTGAGAAAAAGGAGAGAGGGTGAAAAGCCAACAGTTCTCTCACATGCACTGGCAGATAAAGGCAAGGGAGACCTTGCATTTCAGTCGTAGGTATAACAACCAGGCAGTAGTCCTGACGGAGAAGTTTCTTTTCAATGAGTTGGTCTCCCCTCCTTTTTAACCCAGCACGGGTGAGAGTATACCTTGCTCCCCCCCTTCTCTGGCTGAGACACTACGTGCAGAATGACAAGAAAAGGGAGAAGGGGGAGGGAAGCAAGGAGTTCTCTCACTTACGAAGGGTAGAAAAAGGCAGACCAACTCATTGAAGAGAAACCTCACCATCAGAACTTCTGCCTGCTACTTCTACCCAACACTGGAATGCAAAGTCTCCCTTGCCTTTCTCTGCTAGTGCAGGCAAGAGAACTGTTCACTTTTTAATCCCTTCTCGCCTTTTATCCCATTCCAGATTTAGTGTCCCAGGTGGAGAAAGAGAAGGGGGTGTAAAGCAAACAGTTCTGTCGCCTGCGCTGGTGGATAAAGGCAGGGGAGAGCTTGCTTTCATGGCACGCCCACCCGAACAGGCCTCCTGAGACCAAAATGAATGGCCACCACAAATGGCCCAACCACCACCGTAGGGACCAGGACAGAGACTGGGACCGCCCCCACCCCCTACCCTGGAAGGTAGGACAGGGCACCCCACACGCGACCAAGGCGAAGCCAGGCACCTCTGCTAGTAATAAATAATAATAAAATGTGGGACACTCGGGAACAGATCATGGGAGAGGGTTTCCTGGCAGTGACCCAACTGCCTATGTCACTTTACCCTTCTGACACACCCTCTCATCCTATTAAGCAAGGAAGCAACTGGCTGCATGAGGAAAAGTCTGTCAAATTGTTCCAGCTTTTTTTAAAAGTAGAAACCCTCAATGATAGGTAGAGAACAGGCCATTTTGGGAGGATAAAGGAGCCAGACAGATCTGAATCAGCCTTTCCATAAACTATTTAGTATTCACCCATTTTAAACGCAGAGAAAACCCCACGGTATCTAACAATGTGGTCAACTGCTAAGTGTTGTAAATCACCACAGCAATCCCATGTTGTTGGGCTATTGTTTTCACTACAGATTTATTGCTGTTTTGAAGTTACTGAACAAAAGGTAAAGGTAAAGGTCACCTTTGCTTGAAAGCCAGTCATTTCTGACTCTAAGGTGCGGTGTTCATCTCATTTATAGCCAAAAAGCCAGCGCTGACTGCATCTGCAGATGTTTCCGTGGCCATTTGGCAGGCATGACTAGATATTGGAGTGCACAGAATACTGTTTACCTTCCCATTGAAGAGGTACCTATTTATCTACTTGCAAATTTTTGCTTTCAAACTGCTAGGATGTCAGGAGCTGAGACAGAGACAGAAGGTTACTCCGTTGTGCAGCTCTCAGGCCTCGAACTGCTTCCAGTTGTCGAGTTCAGAACCAATAAGCCACCATAGTCACTTACTGAACAATAATATGTTTCAAATTGTACTTTATGCCAATTAAAATATATATATATTAGAAAGGTCCAGAGTTGTCAACAATATAATTATTTTATTGCCCTTATTTAATATTTCAAGCTAGTGTAATGCCAGCTCAGTGCTATTTACCCAACCACCATTAAGACATCTCAACAACATATAAACCAGCTGTATCATTTTGTAGGAAAGAGTAGGAAATTTGAATGACTACAGTGGATGAGAGTCCATTAAAGAAACAACTTCAAGCAATGCTTTTATACCTAAAGTCCTTTGGGTAGCTACAAAAAAATACAGAATATTTTTTAAAAATTGCATGGCTTCAAGGAGTATATGCCCTGGAGAAAGGAAGCAAAAATAGGGCAATCCATCCACTGCTCAGCATCAATAAAATAAGAGAATGAAAATTACAACTGGCTGTGTGCTATGAATGACATGAAATAGGTAGGTAAGTAACTATTTTGCAAAAAGGCACCCAGGGAATTGTTCAATAAATTCTTTCTCTTCTATTTATTATTCTGGAAAAACAACAGAGAAAAAACATATTAATATTTATGTATAAAGCAACAATGCATGGGAGTCAAGTTGGCATCTCATAACAGGCAATCATCTCCCAGAATAGACAGAGGGCTGGGGCCGTATGTTGTGTTTTGGGATCAAGGAGACAGCGGAGGCTTGATTCATGAAGAGGCAATAGGGCAAGATCGCCCGGTCGGAGTTTATTAGGAATAACAGACAAAGACATTCCAGAGAAGAGTATGCAATCTATTCTTATTGGTTACCTGCGATAACATAAAGTTACTTAATTGGCTAAATATCAGCATGTCTGCCTCGTGCTCACCTTGCTAATTGGAAGAAGGCTGCGTGATAGCTGAATGACTGCGTGCCATCCCTGGGCATAGTGGGGAGGGCCAAAAGCCTTGAGTCAGAGGCCCAAACTGGGGCCTCTAAGTTACGGCATAAAAACAGATGAGGTAAGGAGAACGATCACCCACGATTTATGACCATGGTGTGCCAATGAGCCACAGCGATCGTGCTGTGAAACTCCTTACAGCCGTAAAGATGAAAATGAGAGGGTCCAAGAAAAGGGCTGTCATACCCAGGTATTTGGCTCATGAGAATAAAATCAGTAGCTTGGAAAAGTTGCTTTCTTTGGACCACAACTCCCAGAATCTTTGAGCCAGGAAACATTTCCAAGTGCTGGTCAAGTGAGCAGGAAACTGAGCCTAAAATTCAAGAACAAAGTTTAAATATTTTTTATCCCTTAAAATAATGCCTCTGGTAATGTGAACTCCTCAAAAGGATTCTGGGCAGTGATGCACTGCAATTTTTTTTACTACCTACTCTGTGGGCTGGCCAAATCTGTGGGCATGGCCAAATCTGTGGGCGTGGCCAAATATCCTGCATTATGGGTTTTGGAGGTGGGTGTGACCAACCAAGTAGGCATGGCCTGGGAAAATTTTCGCTACCGGTTCTGCGGAACCTGACAGAACCTGTTGCAGTGCATCACTAATTCTATAAGGAACCACTTGTTCTCCTTAATAATAATTGTGTGTCATCAAGTCAAATATGATTTACAGTGACCCTTTCCAGGGATTTCTACGTAGAGAATACATACAAGTGGTTTTCCATTTCCATTTTCTGTGGACATCTTGGGACTGCGTCAGCTTCTTCAAATCCCCACAGACTGCCTTTTCTCCTTGAAGGTTTTTTGTTGTTCAGTCGCACAGTCGATTCTGACCCCCTGAGATCCCATGGGCTATTGCACGCCATGCACCCCTGTCCTCCACCATCCTCCTCAACCCGCCCAACTCTGTGCCCATTGCATCAACAATACCATCTAGCCATCTCATTTTCTGCTGCTCCCTTCTTCTTTTGCCCTCAACCTTTCCCAGCATCAAAGCTTTCTCAAGTGAATCCTCTCTTCTCATTTGATTCCAAAGTACTTTAGCTTCATCTTCAGTATTTGACCTTCCAAAGAGCAGTCAGGGTTGATTTCTTCTAAGATCGACCTATTTGTTCTCCTCATTGTCCAGGGTACTCTCATGACTCTCCTCCAACACCATATTTCAACAGTGTTTATTCTTCTGTGCTCCACTTTCCTTATGGTCCAGCACAGAGTGTGGAATCACACCTCTGATCTGACTCCACAACTAGTTGCTCAACTCACTATAATAATAATTTAGTGTCAGAGATTTCTCTGGGTTGAAAAGATTTTTTTAGGGGACGCCCGAATGAGGCTCCTTTCATATCCCCAAGTGCAGCTCTCAGGTATCGAAACCCGACCTTCGAGTCTCCAGCTCAGTGCCTTAACTACTAAGCCACCGGGGAGCTGTTAACAAGCTCATTGATTTGACTTGATGACACACAACCACCTGGTTCTCCTTATTCTACCAGATTCTGCCCTAATATTATTAGGGCTTTCCTCTCTATTTATATGCAATGTTCCGCTTATCTCACCATGTAAAGTGACTTTTCTCCTGCAGCTTTTCCAAAACTCTTTGTGCCTACTGAAAGCACTATTTATTTTATCATCACTTTTCTTGGAGGGAAGCAGAGTTTAGCTTTAGGGTGCTTCCCATTTCAAGTGATGTTCAACAAGGGCAACCCATTCACTTTCTTTCAGGTAGTATTAAAAACACACATACACAAAATGAAAATAATATAAAAATATAATAAAAAACAATGCCTGATTAATTCTTTGCATTTAGTACACATGCCACTCTGGGTGGTTTATGACCAAACAAAGTACAAACAAATAAAACCAAACAACATAACTAGTGCAAACAAAATAATAACACATTAAACAACATAATAATAAGAACTAAACAGGAGCATGACAACAGCTGATGATCATAACATTAAAAACAAGAACAAAGCATCTCATCTTTTATTAGTGGAGTTGCTCTCAATAAGCCTCTCTGAGGAACTCAGTTTTTAAGAGCTTCTTGAAAGCTGGTACATAGCACACAGAGAGGAAATATTAACGCTTTGGCCAAATTTGCAATGTTCATTGGGTTCATCACCAAGCACAAGTGTAAAACAGTCTGTTCCAGAGACCATGCAAAATTATTTTGCCAAGCTACTAGATTTCTGAAGGAAATCAGCTTCTCCTGTAAACCATTTGCTTTAGTTACATAGCGAAGGCTAGTAGGAAGTCATAACTTCCTATCAGTGCAAAGCATAGGAACTGCATATTCTTCCAGAAAGGAGATGGTGACAAGCAAGCTGCAAACATCTGGGCAAGTAATAATAACCATCCACATGGGTGCTTTCAGACATAGGACACCATTGCATTGACTATCATCATTCTTCCACTATAAATTCAAAGACGAATTCCCTTATCTGTCCCCTTTCCCAATCTAGTTCTTTCTTGCTATATGCATCTCCGTGCAAACATTATGTACCCAAAAACAACTGACATTTTTAGCAGCACAGTGACAAATAGTGCTAGGAGTCTGGAATAACCCTATGTCATGTGCCTTGGGTCTTTTTTCCTTTCTCGTGTTTTTCTAACAGAACCAGATCCCCTGGGATCCATGGGAAACCCAATTCATGTGAGCTCTTGAAGGAAACTTTTAATTCTTTCATAAATCTCATTCTGAATTAAAACTTAGCTGTGATTTTCTATGCCAAAAATAATAAAGGTTGGTAAGTTGTTACTGTAACCTGAGGTTATTTTAAAAAATTCTCTAAGGTGTCATTTGCCAATTATATGTCTTTCTAGCTTTCAGATTAAATCTGTGATAGGACAAATAAACCCTACTGTCTTTTTGTGTCAGCCAAAGCCAATACAAATAAGGAGTGGCTTTGTGGCACCTTGCAGTAGGAGTCCATAAAGGGTACTGATAATCTTTGGAATGTTTACTGAAGTTACTACATAGTCCTGTTTATGCTAAGTTTTACACCATAGCCTCATATGTCATGTTTTGAAAACTAAAATAAGCACAACTCCCCAAAACCTCAACTGTGGTCTCTGACCTCTTTTGTGTGTGTGTTACAACATGCTCGTCGTTTCAACATAAGAGCAACTGATAGTTTAACATTAAGGCTTGGACTCAGTATCAGGTTAGCAGAAGGAAAATAGTGGAAATTTTATATGTCCTGCTATCTATCCCCCTTTACTTTGCTCAAGAGTTGTCTCCACTGAAATTCCCTGGAGCTTTCCAGGGAGTATATGACAGAGGGAGAAGCTTTTATCAATGGAATGACTATGAAAAAACAAGCTAATTGATGATTTATTGACACGTTTTTGTTTTGTATAAGCTTGAGGTAGATAAAATTGTCCATTTGGGGAGTATGTTAAATGAAAATCGGGACCCTGAGGTAGAGATTAAAATATGAATAGAAAAAGAAGATCCACCTTCATAAAAAGTTGACATTTGTTATGCAGTAGAGATCTAACTCTCGCTACAATGATCTGAATAGTGAGATGTTATGTATTCCTAGTGTTGCTCTATGGAGTCTAAGCTTGGACATCAACTAAAACATCTGAAAAGAGAATCAAAACTTTTGAAATGAGAATCTACAGTCTGCTGCTAAGGATATCATGGGTTGCCCATGTGATTTTTAGATTCGAGATTTTGTGATTTTAAGATTTTTAGGTTTCAGAGATTTTAGAGTTTTTATTATGTTTTATCTATATGTATGGGTTGTCGGAGTGTGTTATGTTGGGGGTGTTTCTTGTGATGTAAGCCGCCCGGAGTTACCTTGGTGAGGGGGCAGCTAAACAAGTCAAAATAATAAATAAATAAATAAATAATGTCAGAAGACCTGAGTTCAAATCCCTGGTCATCCATGGAAGCTCACTGAGTGTGTGGAACTGGTTAAGCCACTCCTCAAATATCTCAAATATCTCAATTACCTTGAAAAACCTATTAGTATTTCTGAAGCTATTAAAATGTGGATCTATAGATGGCTGTTAAGGATATTATGGGTTAAGAACAAGAACTCTTTAAGACCATTAAGCAAAGGAAGAGCCGATAGCTTGACCATATCATGAGGAACAACATAAAGTATAGAATACTCCAACTCTTCCCTGGGAAGAGAGGCCCTGGACATAGATGGACTTCATGGCTGAAGAACCAGAGAGACTGGTGTGGCATGTCCTCGGAAGAACTGTTCTGAGCAGTTAAGAACAGGAAGACCATGATGATAGCCAATATCTGGAACTGATACGGCACCTGAAGAAGATAAGTCAGTGCTGGTGTAAAGGCACACAACAATAAATTTATTATATAAACATAATATTCATTGAGCTTGCATTTTTGTATAAACATATCAATTGTCCTATTAGATTGGCCATAGGACAAAATACATCTTGCCTCAAAAACCTGTAGGTTTTTTGAGTTTCTGATGCATTTCAGCAAAGAAATATACATTCATACACATGAAAAATGTGCACAACTAATATAGTAACATGTGTCTTTGGAAAAGGCACATAGATGTGTTTTGGTAAATAATAATAATAATTTAGAGTCAGAGAATATTCTGGGTTGAAAGGATTTTTGTTGGACAAACTCTGCTCAGGGGATGCCCAAATGATGCTCCTTTCATTCCCCAAGTGTAGCCCTCCAGTATCGAAACCCAACCTTCCAGTCTCCAAGCTCAGCATCTTAACCACTAAGGGAATGAATCAAATTACATTCATTGGAGAAAAATGTAAAAAAAAAAAGGTGCAAGTCAAAATATACAAAATCCTCATATCAGGGTGGGTGGTGGGTGGGTGGGAAATGTCCCAACCTAATATTGACCTGGAGTTGGATGAGAATTCTGATGGGATTCTGAGGAATGCCAGAGATCTTAAATTTGCAGCTTTTTACATCTCAGGCCAGGAGTTCAATTCTCCAGCGAAACAGGGCATATGAAGGAAATCATTCCTCCACATCCCATTTCTCTGCATAACCAGTTATTCACCTAGGGAAAAGGGAGAAAGGTTCTAGCTGAGACTGGTGTGGCATGTCCTCGGAAGAACTCTTCTGAGCAGTTAAGAACAGGAAGACCATGATGATAGCCAATATCCGGAACAGATATGACAGCTGAAGAAGAAGAAGAAAAGCTCTTATACACTGCACCCTACTTCTTCAGATACAGTGGTCAGTAGCCCACACAAACATACACATGAGAGAAATATAGTCCCTGAAAGCTCATGGCAGAGAAAGCATAATGGCCTTCAAAATGCCATAAGGTTCTTTGAAGTTTGTGTAACAGACAGACTAACTTGGCCATTCTCTTCTGTAAGGAGAAGGAGAGGGGCAGAACTATCCTAATGATGGAGGAGAGAGAAAAATAATTGGCAATAGAGGAACGACTACTGATCTTCCAAACCTTGCCTGGTGCATGCTAGCTAAGCCAGGAGAGAGATTGTGAGAGCTCTCAGAACAAGAGGATTTTAGATCTGTCTCAGCATGGCACTTGTTACCTTCTCATTATTGATATTGCACCAAAAGCCGAGGCGTGGTTGTGGTGGTGGTTGCTGCTCTTACTATGTTTATTAGTTAATTACATTTATATATCACTCCATTCCCAATGAGTTTAATGCAGCATACATGCTTATTTTCCTTCTTACTTTATCTTCACAACAACCCTCTGAGGTAAGTCAAGCTGAGAGTAAGGGATTGATCCAAAATCATCTAATAAGTCTCAGTGATGACTCTCTGGATCATCCAAGTCCCAGGCCAGCAGCACTCTAACAAATACTGTACGTCACACTGGTTGCCCAATAATTTCTGCTGGCAGTCATTCTCTGATTGCTAATAAAGAAAGCTCTTATATTTTGTAACCTTACCAAATGCTAAATGATTGGACCCTGACTTGTCAGCTCTGCTTATTCCTGTTATTTGAATTATGTCCTTATATTGACATTTCTTCTGCTGATGCTGCTTCTGTTGTTTCTTAGTTTTAAAAAGTTAAACAAAAACTCCCAGAATCATCCTATCCTGAGCCTAGAGAATCCTCAGTAAAAATGGCTAGGATTAGGCTTCAGATCCCACTGATCGTTTAAAAACTTGTTTTTTTTTTTATTCCATCAGTTTAGTTATTTTGTCCCATTCTGTATGTACTACCAATTATACAACTTTAGATCAGGAGATCTTAAAATTATTGCATGGGATTTTTTTTTTTACTGGCACTTCATTGTCCTGAGCTTACTAAATAATAAAAGAATGCCATCTTGTGGTGTTTCTGGGTTTTGTACACTTCCGTTGTATAGAAATCAGACTAAACAGCTGTGGAAAAACTGTAAGCACACATGCTTAAAACATGAATACCAAACGTAAGTTGCAGACAAATATTTAAGTCATATTTTAAAATAAACAGAGACATAAAAAGTACAAAAAAATCCAACAATAATGTTTTAATTACATTCTAGAACATGGTTGCCCAAACTTTTTGGGCTGCGGCCCAATCACGTGGTTCACTATGGCCCAGGGCCCGGATCCAGCCCCTGACACCAATTCACCACGAAGCCCTCGTCACTCCTGGAAGTGGAAGTAAAATGCACCCGTACGGACGGGTTTTACTTCTGCTTTCAAGAGCGACAAGGGCTTCGCAGGCCGGATGAACTGGCATTGCGGGCTGGGTCCAGCCCCCAGGCTGTAGTTTGGTCACCCCTGTTCTAGAAAGGAATACCTTAACACACTGGGTACTCATTTTATCAACCTCAGAAGGATGGAAGGCTGAGTCAATCATAAGCCCTTCATACTGCCCAAGCACCCAAGAAGGAGAAATATTTAAAAACCTCTGAGTGCTTTATACCCAGAAAACGCTGGGAGTATTGCCATCTCAGTACCTACTTAATATTAAAGATATTCAGATGATATATGGTAGCCTTACAACACAGAAAATGGGTCTTTAAATGTAAAGTGAGTATTTATTTGCTTATTTTCTTAGAAACAACTATAGTCTAAAAGCAACTGCAGTCCTCCTACCAGTGGTTACTCTCCCATATCCTTGCACTCCATGTTTCCTGCTTAATATTCCAAGAAATGTGACTACAAAAAGACGTTTGGTCCAGTAACTAAGACAATAACTCTTCATTCTTCTACTCTGCTAAGCATTGTTGTAGAAAATAGTCTGTATTTTTAGGCATCCATCAGGAAAATGGCAGTTTGTAAAACTTAAAGGAAGGCATAAAATGTTCTGACACATTGTATAACTATGTATAAATGAAATATTAATGCCATCATATAAAATTTGAACCATCTACTTAGAAGCAATAGTTTAAAGCCTCTATAAAGCTCTTTAAGATGATATTGCCAGTGCCTTGTTAAATACACACAGAAATGAAGGAATTAAAACACACCTCTTACCAGAGCTATTGTGATAGTCTTCCAAAAATGTCCAGACATTATGGAATTCTAAGCTAAATCAAATATAAGTGATAACTACTATTTTCTTTAACGTAAGCAGAATCAAATTCTGAAGGACATACATGCTGGAATGAAAACTGAAGGTAGCAGCATTCCGGATATTTATCACATGATCTATGGGTCGAAAAGAATTACTTTATTCTATTTAGGCATGGGGTGGATTGTTTGTGTCTAAAATATGCATAATTGTATCATATATCTAGTTTTGAAAACAGATAATAAAGCCCTGCTCTTAACAAGTGATGTAAAATCTGGGCTGAATAAATGTTTCACATAATAAAAGCATTCTTGACATATGCATTAAGAACAGTGTCATATGAGCAGTGGGAACAATATAATTAATCTCTACAATGGATAGTGGAGTATGAGCAATTTTTCAGTGTGTAACAATACAGAAATAAGAATGTGATACTGGCATTGATGACAAAATTCCATTAAATGTCTTACTTAACAAACAGGAACTTGAAAATAACCCTTGTAGAAACAATGACAAAAATTGTTAATAGTCAAAAAGTTATAGCCATATCTGCAACATTTTTCCACAGACAAATGCTCCTCCTTATTTTCATATTAACTGGTTTTAGTGTGAGGGACCGAAGACAATGAAACAGCCGAAAGGTTGGCTTAACACAGGTTTATTGCATGATGATCCAGAGGAACATGTGGTAATGGCGGATGGGTAGCTCAATATATACAGTTGGCTATACATTTGAATGTGGCTCGTTGACAGTCTATTGGTTGCTGCCTGCGTGACGTCATGGAAGGTCACGCCCTTCTTGTCCAGGTGAGGAGGTGGCGGAAATCTTCCCGCGCTGCTGATCAAGGATGAATCTGGGCCATGAGAGCTGGACACTCGCTATTGCCATCTAGTGGTCACTAGCTCGCGTCCTCTTATAAGGGTTACAGTGATACAGCTGGAGGTTATAATGTTGCACACAGAAAGGTTACATTGTTACCACATGGCTAGGTACATTGTTAAAGGCACAGCTTTACAGAACACAACATCCCTCCCCCCTAGGATGAGACGAAGTCTCTCAGCCAAGATGGCTTATTGCAAGTACGTTTGGGCCGTGATGTGGGCTGACCTGCCCCGGGGGCGCTACCGCTTCTTCGTTCCCTGGTCCCTTGTCCTGTAATGGGAGAGGGAGACTTGTTAGCGGCTTGCCGTGGCTTGGCGGCTTTAGTGGAAGGGAAAAACTCCATTGTGGGCAGACCGGGGGAGCTCGGGGCTAACGAAAAACCCCTCTTCTCGCTTGGACGGGTGGGGGACCACTCCGAAAAACTCCCCCGGTTCTGAAAATCAAATCCTAACTCAGTTGGGGTATCCGTATTTGTGGGGGAATTCCGCGAGGTATGTATGAGGTCGGGTTCCTCCTCCGCCGAAAGATCCCGCAGGATATCTACGAGGACGGATTCCCTTTCCTCCCCCCTTGGTGGGGACCTGCGGCCCCCTTCCCCTCCCCCTTGGGCTAAACAGGTGGGGGAGAACCCTAACGCTGAATTTCGTTCCTCTCGGTCCGTGCCCTGCTCATCGGGGACTCTGCGCCGGAGCTGGTCCGCGTGCCGCCTCCACAGTAGACCTGTGCTGGTCTCCACGCGGTACGAAACGGGGCCGGTTTGCTCCACAACAACGCCCGGCACCCAGGCTGGGCCCGCGCTGGCATAGTTCCTGCAATGCACAGGGGCGCCTACGCTGAAACTCTTTGTGGCCTCTAGCCCGATGTTCCTCCCCTTGTCTTCTACTCTCGTGGGGTCTAGCCTAGTGAGGTTGGTGGTCAGTTTCCTGCGCATTAAGAGCTCCGCGGGGGAGTATCCTGACGCTAACGGGGTCACCCTGTATCCTAGCAGAAACTGACACACTTGCAGGTTGAGGTCCCCGGAGCCCATGCGCCGCAGCGCATCCTTCGTGGTGCGGACGAGGCGCTCCACTTGGCCATTGGTGGCCGGATGGAAAGGGGCGGAGGTGATGTGCCGGATGGCGTTAATCTCTGTGAATGCCCTGAACTCAGCGGACGTGAAGCAACTAGCGTTATCGCTAATTAGGGTGTCGGGTATGCCGAACGTGGAAAAAATTCTCCACAAATGCTTTATTGTCGCGGCCGAGGAGGTGCTCGTGACTGGGATGACCTCCAACCACTTGGAGAAAGCGTCCACAACAAGGAGAAACAGAGTTCCTCGGAACGGGCCCGCGAAATCTATGTGTATCCGGGACCACGGCCCCTTAGCCGCGTCCCACTCCCTGTGGGGAAGGCGGGCCTCCTCTGGTCTGGAGCATTGGCAACTCTCACAAGTGCCGACCATGTGCTCGATGTCGGCGTCTAACTGGGGCCACCAGAAATAGCTCCGGGCCAGGGCCTTGGAGCGTACAATCCCGGGGTGGCTGACGTGCAGCAGTTTGAGCACCCGCGGTCGTAGGGACGTAGGGATCACTACCCGCTGGCCCCACAGAAGGCACCCCCTCTCCAGGGACAACTCTAGCTTTTTTCGAAAAAATGGGTCGAATTCCGCTGCCGGGGAAGACGCAGGCCACCCTTTCTGCACCCAGGAGCTAATCTTCGCCAAGGTATTGTCCTTGCCGGTCGCTTTGGCGATGTCGGCGGGCAATATTGGGGGTGAGTCTAGGACCTCTATCATCAGTACCTGGTGGTCTGGCTCCTCCCCGCCCACGTGGCTGCTATCCTGGGGAAGGGGGGGATCTCGACAGGGCGTCCGCATGGCTGATTTCCCTCCCGGGCCTGTACACCAACGCGTGCTGATACGCGTTGAGGAAAATGGCCCACCTAAGCATCCTTGGGGACAGGATCTGTGGCGTGGGCCTATCTGCGGTAAAAATGCCTAGCAGGGGTTTGTGGTCAGTCACGATAGTGAAAGGGCAGCCATACAGAAAATCGTGAAATTTTTTCGTCCCCGCAATTATCGCTAGCGCTTCCCTGTCCGTCTGTGCGTAATTTCTCTCCGCTTGGGACAGGGACCTGGAGTAGAATGCTATCGGGGCCTCCCTTCTGTTTTCCAGCACGTGGCACAGCTCCGCCCCCATCCCCACCGGGGATGCATCGCAGATCAGGACCACCGGGCGCTTGGGGTTGAAGTGGGTCAGTATGGCATCAGACGCCAGGAGATGTTTTAGTTCACTAAATGCCCTCTCTTGGTCGTCGCCCCACTTCCATGCCTCGTCCTTCTTCAGCAGTTTGTGTAGCGGTTCAGCCACTGCTGCTTTGCGGGGGAGGAAGGAGTGGTAAAAGTTAAGCAGCCCTAGGAATGACTGCAGCTCGGGCTTGGAGGTGGGGCGAGGGGCCTTCTTGATGGCGGCTACCTTAGATTTGGATGGTTTTATTCCCTCAGGAGTCACACGAAACCCTAGGAACTCAACCTCGGTCGCAAAGAAGACGCATTTGTCTTTTCGCAGTCTCAACCCCGCTTTTTCGAATATTGCCAGAACCTTTCCCAATCTCTCGGCCAATTCAGCCCGACTCCCCCCCGTTATCAACACGTCATCAAAATAAGGCAACACCCCCTCTAGCCCCTTCAGGAGGCGTTCCACGAGTGACTGGAAAATTCCAGGCGCCGAATTTACGCCGAATTGAAGGCGCGTCACCTGGAACGCCCCCTTATGGGTGACTATGGTCTGTGCAGCAGCTGCGGCAGGGGACACCGAAAGCTGCTGGTAGGCCTGTGCCAAGTCGAGCTTAGCGAAACACTTCCCCCCGTGCAACCTGGCCAGCAGATGGCTGACTACCGGCACCGGATACGCATTAGGGCGGATCGCCTTGTTGATGGTGCACTTGTAATCGGCGCATATGCGGACCTCCCCATTGGCCTTTAGTGCTGTTACAATTGGAGTTTCCCACTCCGCAGAATCAACAGGAACAAGGATCCCCTGGCCCACCAATTTGTCCAGTTCTGCCTCTATTTTGTCTTTGAGTGCAAACGGCACCCGGCGCGGTTTGAGTCGTATTGGATGGACGTCCGGGTCTAGGTCGAATGTCACTGGGGGCCCCTTGAATTTCCCCAGTCCTTTTTTGAAAACTTCAGGGTGCGCGTCGCACACCTCCTGTACCGGGTCAGTCCCAACGGCGTGCACCCCCCCAATGAACAAACCCAGGGGCTGAAACCATTGAGTTCCGAGGAGGCTGCAATTTCCCCCTTTGAGCATGACTAGGGAGAGAGCCGCGGCGTGCTTCTTAAATCTGACCTGAAATTCTCCAACCCCCAACACAGGAATACTGTTCCCTTGCACGTCCCGTAGCGTGGACCTCAACGCTTTGAACTTGGGTCGCATGTGGGGGGCAATTCTCAAAAACTCCCTCTGGGAAATAATTGAATATGAGGAACCCGAGTCAATTTCCATCCTAATGGGGACCCCTTGCACTAGTACCTCAACAAAGTAACGGGGGTGTCCCGCGGACACGCTGAATACTGGGGCGTCGTCCTCACTGCCGTCGGAGATGCGGCCCACGCCGTCCCGCTTCCTCGTGGCCTGGGCGCCGTCTTTGGGTCTCGTCGAGCGGTCTTGTCCCGCCGAACGGTCTGTCGAGCTCCTCTGGGCCTCGCGCCTCTTTCTGCATACCTTGGCGATGTGCCCGCGGCGGCCACAGTTGTGACACTCGGCCTTTCTGAACGGGCATTTGGCGCGGTCGTGGGCCGCTCCACAGCTGTCGCACCGCCGGCCCTCTTTCCGGACCCTCCGGACGTCCTCGTCGTCGCTGCTCTCTGCGGACGATTTTGAAGTTCGCCGGGCTGCATGCACCGAAGTCTCTGCCTTGCTCGTCTTCGGCCACCAGTCCTGGAGCTCTTGCACCCCGGCCTTTGTGGCTTCCGCGGCCTGTGCCGCTTTCAGGACCTCCTGCAACGTGGGGGGTGGCTCCTGATTCATCAACGTGCGCTGAGTTTCGGCGTCGTTCAGGCCGCATAGCACGCAGTCCCTGAGGGTGACTTCTGCGTTCTCCCATTTGCACGGGCCGGCAGCCAGTCGCAGGGCCGCCACGAAGGCGGCGACGGTCTCCCCGGGCGCTTGGACTCGCCTCCAGAACGCGCTCCGAGCGGGGAACATCGCCGTCAAGGGCCGGAAGTATTCGCGCAGCATCTGTAGGAGCTCTTTGGCCTTGAATTCGCTCACCCTCTTCGGTGCGATCAGGTCCACCAAGGTTCTTTTGGTTTCTTGTCCAAGCATCCTGGTGAAGATGGCCCTTTTCTTTGCCTCATCCGTGACTTCAGATTCGACCAGTGCTCCCTGGAAGTCCATTTCGAAGATCTCCCAGTCTCCCGGTTTCCTGATTTCGAAACCGGCGCATGTCTTGGTCCCGTGGGCAGCCATAATCCCATCCTCGTCGCCAATTTAGTGTGAGGGACCGAAGACAATGAAACAGCCGAAAGGTTGGCTTAACACAGGTTTATTGCATGATGATCCGGAGGAACATGTGGTAATGGCGTATGGGTAGCTCAATATATACAGTTGGCTATACATTTGAATGTGGCTCGTTGACAGTCTATTGGTTGCTGCCTGCGTGACGTCATGGAAGGTCACGCCCTTCTTGTCCAGGTGAGGAGGTGGTGGAAATCTTCCCGCGCTGCTGATCAAGGGTGAATCTGGGCCATGAGAGCTGGACGCTCGCTATTGCCATCTAGTGGTCACTAGCTCGCGTCCTCTTATAAGGGTTACAGTGATACAGCTGGAGGTTATAATGTTGCACACAGAAAGGTTACATTGTTACCACATGGCTAGGTACATTGTTAAAGGCACAGCTTTACAGAACACAACACTGGTCAAAAACTCATCATGTAGCCCAGTTGGCACAGTGGTTAAACTGTTATACTGCATCCAAAAGGTTGTGAGCTTGATCCTGACTGGGACCCTCTTAACAGCAAGTTCTCTGACTTGCAAGGATTCCATTTAACTTGTTAGCCCTCATCCACTATGGAGGCCAGGCAGTGTTCCAGGACCAAGAAAACATCCACTGATAAAAATATAAAAGAGAAATATAGTTGTGTGCCATCAGCATATTGATGACAATGCACTCTGGATGTTCTCACCCAGTGGCTTCGTATAGATCATGGGTGGCCAACCTTTTTGCGCTGTGGGCCTGACCACACCCCTGGAACAGGTGAGTGGGTAGGGCCACACACCCAGAAGCGGGCACAGTTATGGCCGATGTAAATGTGCCCACTTTGCGTTTACGTCAGCCATAGGCACATTTGCACATGTGTGGGCGCATTTTACAGCTGACATAAACACACCTACTTCTACTTCCATGGTGTGGGGGAGACGACGATGGGCCAGTTGGAATGGCATCACAGGCCGGGTCCAGGCCACAGGCCATAGGTGGGGAAGCCTTGATATAGATGTTAAAAAGCTTTGGAGAGATAATCAATCTCTGTGGTACCACATAACCTTGTACTCGAGGAACCAAAGCAGCATCCCCAAATTGAACCATCTGGATACAACCATTGAAGAAGGATCGGAGCTAGTGAAATGTTAGACTACATCTGCATTCAAATTCAAAATGACTCCTTTCACAGACACTCTGCATAGCATACTCTCAATAAGATCTCTTTCAACTCTGCATCAACAGACAGGCTGTCTTGTTAGTCTTATACAAGACTCTTCAACAGATCATTACTAACTTGCTCTTATAACAGACTTCTCACATAGAGCGCCTAAAACAGACTGACACATTCTGTCATTCATATTCACAGCTGTTTATCATACAAACTTGTTGTTAATATTCTTAACTAACCACAAAAGAACTAACTTGCCCAGGAAGAGGAACATATAGCAGAAGTTCTGTTTCATCCTCAAATGCTAAACTACATATTTAATTTTATCCCAAACATCACGGAATGCAATTCTATTTCACAGAACAAAAAATTAGCAGACTGAGATTTAGCAGAGGGAGATGCTGAGAGGAATACACAAACATGCTTATGTATCCATGCATACATGAACATTGAGGGTAATACATAGTGAACACCCACCCACACCATCAAAACAAATCTGAATAAATTTGTTCACTCATTTCCTGCCACCCTACTTAACCCTTCATTATGCTTACTGTCACTATATCTAGCCCTCCAGGTCAACGTACTTCATCTCCCCAGCTTACCAGCCCATTTTCATTTCTTCTTTTTTTTTTAAAAGCCTCTTCAGTGCTGCACCCTATACACACTAGTCTCTCCCCTTCCCATAAATGCCGGGCTATACTTCTCTGCAGGGAAGAAAGGCCTGAGATGGCATGAAGCCAGAGCTTCAGTTTTTACTTTTTCAAAAGGTTGAAAAAACAGAACAGGCAAGGGTCCTTTGAAGGAACTTTACCAAGTAAGCAGTAAAACGTCATTCCTAATCTGCTGTGTCTGTTGTTAGATTTATTTGTCTATGGTGATATTATAAATTATTTTGTCATTTTTATTGCTTCTTTTTTACTGTATGTGTAACATATATTTTTCTCAAATTAAAAAATGGAAATAATACTTACCGGTATATATTCTTTGTCTTACACAGGGTGATGTTTTCCTATGGTATCATCCAGTCTGAAAATGCAGAAAGTTAGGATTATTCATGAAGTTACATAGGTTCATGTTTATCTCAGTCCACAACCAAACTCAGAATGCCCTAAAAACTACTTTGTCCATTACAGTAATTTGAAAAAGGCGGATGCCTTCATTCTCTATGGTCAAAAGGCTAGTTGAAGATTCCTATTGATTTTATAACTTTAAATTAAAATTAACATTGAAGCCTTTAAACTACCTACCTGGAATTTCCTGATCTTTTGTCTTGTCTCAAATATCTGAATGTTTATTGTGAAAGCAGTCCTTCTGCAAAAATAAGATTACTCATGTTATGAGGTCACTATTATGAGAATAGGTGGCATCATTACTGGATAGTGTCATTATCATAAATTATGACAACACAATTGATATTCTCAGATGTAGTAAAATTCTTCAGTTTAAAAAAAATATTTTCTCTTTTACCATCAGGTTTCAAGGAAACATTTCTATATTGCTTGTAACCTAAACAAGCAACAACAGGGACCCATAAAGATTGAGAAATTACTGGTATAATAAGCAACCTACAGTTTTTCAGGGTAACTATTTGAAAACATTCTGTAATAGTGGTATGTTGGGAGGCATGTACCAATTCTACCATGATAGGTGCTATGAACAACACTCGTTGCCCAATAACAGTGGTGGTGAACCTATGGCACACGTGCCAGAGGGGGCACTCAGAGCCTTCTCTGTGGACTCGCACACCGTTGCCCCAGCACAGAGTTTGCCAGAGTTTTAGAAAGCCAGAGGGACACAGTGCCGGGCTGTTACCCTCCCCCCTCCACACATGCCTGAGGACATTTCTCACATCACCCGTCCCTCTGCCCAGCGGCCCAATGGGAGTGCTTCCTCCCCCACCTGGGGTAAGGTGGGTGGCTCACATGCAGCCTGAGGGTGTGGCATGGATGACAGCCTGTTGAGTATAAGCATGAAAGCTCTATTATTGTGGTGTTTTTTTTTAAGATAAAAGATGTTAATGTATGAATTGTTTTTTTAAAAAAAGCTAAAACCTCGGTATTCAGGTTAAATTGCCGTGTTGGTGCTTTGCGATAAATAAGTGGGTTTTGGGTTGCAGTTTGGGCACTCAGTCTCTAAAAGGTTCGTCATCACTGCCTTATAACATTTCAGAGTAAAGAGGATGTAGTGTAATATTCTGAAACCCAAACAGCTATAATAATAATTTCATGTCAGAAATTATTCAAGGTTGAAAGGATTTTTGCTGGAGAAACATCGCTCAGGGGACGCTGAAAAGAGGCACCTTTCATGTCCCCAAGATCTTTCCAACCGAAGTAGTCCCTATTGATCTCCTTGCAATTTCTTGCTTTCAAACTGCTAGGTTGGCAGGAGCTGGGCCCGAGATGGGAGCTCAAATCGTCATGCAGTACCTGCATCTCGAACTGCTAACTTGCCGGCCTTCCAGTTTACAAGGCGAGCTTCTTAACCACTGAGCCACTGCAGTCTCCAAACAGCTAAGCCATTATGAACATGTACCTGTATCTTGTATAATATCTTCATCAGAAACCATATATTTATTTTTCTTTCTGAAAGACAAATTAGTACAGTATGTTGTTGTGTCGGTTGATTAATTGTTGTAACAGTAAATGACGATGACGGCGACGATGATGATGACAACGATGAAGATGATACCTCCTGGGTACAGCATTTACTCCAATCATTATACCACCTGTGGAGACTGTAAAACATTTAGAGACTGTATCATATTTAGAGACTGTATCACCGCCATCAACTGCATGCGTCAAAGGAATACATGGAAGAGGAAATGATGCAGTCCATGGCTTTATGTTTGAGGTTATTTTGTGTCTTTCAGAGGCTTTTGAAAAAACAACAACATTAATTTAATTTAATATTCAAATTTTTATGCCACCCAATCAGATGAACCTGGCTCAGGGCGGGTTACATCATCTTTAAAAACATATTAAAACACATAAAACCCCACAATCCCACCCACCCACCCCACTCTGTATATAAAAGAGAAGAGAATGCTCCTGATTTCTATCTTAGTGTGAACCAACAGGCGGGGGTCGTATTCCCATTAGGACCCCACACTTGCCCTGCCAGCCAGGTTTTCAAGCCTTTCCTAAAGGGCAGCAGTTCTGTCTGTGATCTTAACTCTGTTGGCAGGAGGTTCCAGAGGGCTGGTGCGGACACGGAGAAGGCCCTCCTTCGAGTGCTAGAGAGATGGGCTCCTCTAGCTGATGGTATAACCAGAGAGCCCCTCCTGTCCGCAACGGTTGTATGGACAGACACTCTTGGGGCAATGTGGTCCCTTAGGTATCCTCGCCCACTACCATATAGGGCTTTAAAGGTCAAAACCAGCACCATGAATTGCACCCAGAGGCAAACTGGTAACCAGTGCAACTCCCGCAGTAGTGGCGAGGCATGGGCTTGGCGTCCACACCCCATCACTACCTGGGTAGCCGCATTCTGGACCAGCTGCAGCCTCCGAATGGTCGTCAAGGGCAGCCCCATGTAGAGTGCATTACAATAATCCAGTCTGGAGGTGACCAGGGTGTGAGTCACCATGATAAAAAAAAGATGCTGACTCTGCTGAGCCATTGCGCCTCCCCGCCCCCTCCACTGGCGGGGAGTTTAAAAGGAGCATTCTGACAGACTTCCCTGGCTTGGCATTGGCTGCGGGGAAGGAGGTAACATCTGGGACTCCTGAGGCGCCGGTCTAAAAGCTGCCATCGCTCCTGCTGCTCCCGAGACCCTTCCCCGGTCCAGCATTGGCCGCGGGGAAGGAGGCAACACCTGGGCATCGCAGTGCTGCCCTGCCCCGTCACCGCCAATGCTGCCTAGAATGACGCCTGGGTTTAGCTTTGGTAAGGTCATTGAGCCTTGGGCTCCGACCCCCAGATTCATTTTGTTATTACGTAATTTGTTGTATTTGCGCTGTATTCTTTGTAGTGGGATAATTGTATAATTTCTGGTACTTTTTTTGACATTTTTCTTCTTGTTATAATTGTAATATGTTATTTATGCTGTACACCGCCTCGAGTCACACGTTGTGTTGAGTGATGCAGGATAGAAGTCTAACAAATAAATCTTAACAAGGGGGTTGGGCCATGCGTGTCCAGCATACGTGGCCACACCTGGCCCAACCATCCTGTACTGAGCCGGCCACACTTACCTTATGTCCCTGCGAGTGTCACCACAAGGGTCCGGACGCCAAGAGTGGGGCAACCGCCCCATGAACAAAAAACTATGCTTCCCAGGGTCATTGGTGCCATGCCACCCCTCAGCCAATCAGGCTGAAGGATGCGAGCACGGAGGAGGCGGGGCAAGCGGTGCGCACTTTTAAAAATGGCTGACACGTCCGGGAGTCGAAGGCCAAGGTGTGTGTGGCCTCGCCAAGGCTGCGGGGGGGGAGGAAGGGGAGCCCCTCATCTCCCCACACAGCTTTGGTGTGTGGGTGTGTGTGTGTATGTGTGTGGCCTCGCCAAGGCTCCAGGGGGAGAGGGGAGCCCCTCCTCTCCCCGCGCAACTTCAGCATGTGTGTCTGTGGCCTCGCCGTGGCTTTGGGGGGAGGAAGGGGAGCCCCACCTCTCCCTGCACAGCTTCGGTGTGTGTGTGTGTGTGTGTGTGTGTGTGTGTGTGTGTGTGTGTGTGTGTGTGTGTGTGTGTGTGTGTGTGTGTGTGTGTGTGTGTGTGTGTGGCCTTGCTGAGGCTTCGGGGGGAGGAAGGGGAGCCCCTCCTCTCCCCGCGCAGCTTCGGCGTGTGTGTGTCATTGTGTTGTGTGTGTTTGTTTGTGTGTGTGTGCGGGCGCCCCCAAAACCACCCCAATCACCAACACACAATAAATAAATAAATCAAGGAGCCCCGGTTCAGGAGCGGGCACAACTGGCGAATCACCCGAAGTTGGGTGAAAGCCCTCCTGGCCACAGCTGCCACCTGTTCTTCTAGCAGCAGCCGCGAGACCATGAGGACCCCCAAGTTGCGCACCAGGTCTGTCTGGGGCAAAATTGCACCATCCAATACCAAAGATGGTAGCTCCCGTGATAGAGCGGGGCCCCTTATCCATAGCCACTCATCTTGCTGGGATTCAGTTGTAGCCCGTTGGCCCATTAAATAAAACTAGATGTGATTTTCTTATTTTTTTTAAAGAGAAGAATCATACTACCTTTAACTGCAGCTATGGGTTCCCACTCCAAAGGAGGCCCAGAAGTTTGCTAGAAAAAAACCAGACCCCCTCAGTCCCAATTATTTTGATTGCCCTGTCAAATCACATTCCTTGTGTCACTCCCTCCAGGATTTTCACAAATGCAGGACTATACAGGAAAGTTTTTTTAAAAAATATTCTCTCATCATTGTCTTGACATTAACTATAATTTATCTGGTTGTTTGTATTTGACCTATCTTTTTACTTTATATTTCATATTTGTATTTTGACTTGTTATTCTTATTTTCTTAATTCTGCTTTTATGATGCAGAAGAGATAAAGAAAAGATGGCAAAAGTACACAGAGGAACTCTACAAAAAGGAGCTCACCACCCCTGATAATAACAATGATGAGAACATTGAACCTGAGCCAGATATCCTAGAGAGTGAAGCCAGAAAGGCCCTAAAAAGCACTGCGAACAACAAAACTAGTGGAGATGATGGTATCACAGTTGAATTTTTCAAAACCCTAAAAGATGATGGAATCAAATTATTGCAGTCTATATACGTCTGCAGAAGCAGACAGTGCAGGCTCTTCGGCATTGAAACAGAGATGAGCACTGAACCCTAGAGTCGGATATGACAGGCTTTCTAGCAAGGGAAACCTTTACCTATACGCCAGCAGATTTGGAAAGCAAAACAGTAGCCATAGGATTCGAAAAGATCAGTATACGTTCCAATCCCCAAAAAAGGGTAATGCCAAAGAATGTTCAAATTATTGAACAATTGTGCTCATCCCACATGCTACCAAGGTTATGCTCAAGATAATATAGGATAGGCTGCAGCAGCACATGAAGAGAGAACTGCCAGAAGTGCAGGCTGGGTTCTGAAGAGGCAGGGGAACTAGAGACCACATTGCCAACATAGGTTGGATCATGGAGAAAACAAAGTGATATCAGAAACAAGTCTACTTCTGTTTCATTGACTACACCAAGGCCTTTGACTGTGTGGACCACAACAAAATGTGGCAAGTAATTAAAGAGATGGGAATACCAGAACACCTTATATGCCTCATGAGAAATCTATACATGAGTCAAGAAGCAACAGATGGGACGGAATACAGAGTGACGGAGTGGTTTGGAACAGGAAAAGAAGTAAGACAAGGCTGCATTTTATCACCCTGCTTATTCACCATATACACAGAGCACATAATGCACAGTGCAGGGATGGAGGAGTCACAATTTAGAATCAAAATTGCTGGGAGAAACATCAACAGATGATACTACCCTAATGGCAAAAAGTGAGGAAGACCTAAAGAAGCTCCTGCTTAGGTTGAAAGAAGAGAGTGCAAAAGCTGGCTTGAGACTCAATATCAAGAAAACCAAGATAATGGCAACAGGCCCTATCAGTCCCTGGAAAATAGATGGGGAAGAAGTAGAAGCAGTGACAGATTTTACTTTCTTAGGATACAAGATCACTGCAGATGGGGATTGCAGCCATGAAATAAAAAGGCGGTTGATTCTTGGGAGACAAGCTATGAGAAACCTGGGGAACATAGTTAAAAGTAGAGACCTCACCTTGCAAACAAAAGTCCGCATAGTCAAAGCAATGGTATACCCAGTTGTTGTGTCCGGCCCTTGCAAGCAACAGTCCAGACAATGATGAACAAAACAGCAACAAGTCTTTATTTAGCAGTCTATTCAAGATGAGCTTACAAGGCGTTCCAGACACAGAGATGGCTATACAGTCCCATGGAATCAGTCCCTCCGGAGTGTGCCAAGGAAGGAGGCAATACCTAGCTACTAAGGATTTGTAGCCTAATGGAGGAGACCCGGGCTAGCACGTTACTGGCTACCTGTATGGAGAGGGAAGTATAGATCCGGTCCGCCCCCACCCTTGTTTACTCGTGGGGCTTATATAGTGTTTCCCTGGCAGTGGCTCCTTGTTACAAAGTAGCGACCTGCCGGACAACCGTAACTAAACAATCGTAACAGGGAATATATGTATTTAACCAATGGAGAACAGGATCCAAAACTATCACAGAACTTTGATTAGCATAATAAGCGCACCCTGTGCAGGGGTTTTCACACCACTTTCTGTTCCTAATTTGTTTGGCGGGAAACCGCCATTTTCCTCTTGCAAAGGCGCTGCCTGCGCTACTTGCAAATGTGCCTGAATACACAACACCGGTGGTAATGTATGGTTGTTAGAGCTGGATCATTAGGAAAGCTGAGCGCAGAAGGATAGACACCTTTGAAATGTGGTGCTGGAGGAGAGTTTTGAGAGTCCCCTGGACAGCGAGGAGAACAAATAGGTCAATCTTAGAAGAAATCAATCCTTGACTGCTCCTTAGAAGGTCAAACAGTAAATATGAATCTATAGTACTTTGGACATCAAATGAGAAGAGAGGATTCACTTGAGAAAGCCTTGATGCTGGGAAAGGTCGAGGGCAAAAGAAGAAGGGGGTGGCCAAAAATGAGATGGCTAGATGGTATTGTAGATGCAATGAGCACAAAGCTGGGCGGGTTGAGGAGGATGGTGGAGGACAGGAGTGCCTAGAGGGCAATGGTCCATAGGGTCTCAAAGGGTTGGAATCAACTGTGCGACTGAACAACAACAAAATCATGTATGTGTTTTACCTATGGTTTTCCAGAATGCCTATTGGTCAAGCAAGTAAATAAATAAGATTTAGATTTTATTATTATTATTATTATTATTATTATTATTATTATTATTATTATTATTATTATTATTATTATTATTATTATTATTATTATTATTATTATTATTATTATTATTATTATATTTGTTTGTTACATTTATATACTGCTCATCTGGGATATTTTCCCACTCTGGGCAGTGTACAACAATTGAAATAACAAAACAACCTTAAGAGCCCTGGTGGTGCAATGTTTGAACTACTGTACTGCAGCAAGAAGGTTGTGAGTACAATACAATCCTGACCAGGGTTCAAGGTTGACTCAGCCTTCCCTCCTTCTGAGGTCGGCAAAATGTGTACTCAGCATGTTTGGGGCAAAATACTAATTAACTTATGAACCGCCCAGAGAGTGCACTAATTGCTCAATGAATAACAACGACAGCATCCTGGCAGCAATATTATCACAGTAATACCTCATACAAAGTCCGCTTCATACAACATCGAATTCATACAACATCGCCTAATTTCTTGAAAAAAGTTACCTCATACAAAGTCGCTGTGGCTTTGTATGAGGCATTCAGTTTTTCCCAGGTTGCATTGTGCCTGGGCAGTATAAAAGACAGGACACATGCGTGCATTGCTCTTGTGGGTTTTGCATGAGGCAAAGAGTGTTTAGGAGCGGTTTTGAGCACGGTTTTGGATTTTTTGGATTTTTTCGTCAGAATTTTTAGAACCATTCCTGGGATTATTGCAGCATTCTTCAGGTTCTTGGACAATCAGAGTTGTTTGATAAGTTTTTTGTAATGTTTTTAGCCTTTAGACAATGATTTCTTAAAGTTCTGTCAGTTTCCTGTCTGTTTCCTTGGCTTTGCCCTGAAGTCTGTGCCATTACAGTACAATATATCTCTATGGAAACGACGTTGTACGAGCCATTGTGGCAAGGATTTGGACGTTGTATGAGGCATCGCAGCTAGGATTTTGCATGCCTCATACAAAGTCCAAATCCGTATAAAGTCCAAATTTGTGGAACCAAGTTTGGACGTTGTATGAGGTATCACTGTATGAGCAAAATTACTGATTGACCATGGGGAGGATACCCTTAATGGCCTTTTATTTTATTTATTCAATTTGTATGCCACCCACTCAGCATACGCCGACTCAGGGCAGCTCACAAGAATCACAACATAAATGAACAATATACAAAGTAAATACACAATAATTGTTGTTGTTCAGTCGCACAGTCGATTCCGACCCTTTGCGACCCTATAGACCATTGTTCTCCAGGCGCCTCTGTCCTCCACCATCCCCCTCAGCACTCCCAGTTCTGTGCCCATTGTGTCTACAATCCCATCTAGCCATCTCATCTTTGGCCTCCCCCTTCTTCTTTTGCCCTCCACCTTTCCCAACATCAAGGCCTTCTCAAGCGAATCCTCCCTTCTCATTTGATGTCCAAAGTACTTCAACTTCGTCTTTACTATTAGACCTTCCAATGAGCAGTCAGGGTTGATTTCTTCTAAGATTGACCTATTTGTTCTCCTCGCTGTCCAGGGTACCCTCAAAACTCTCCTCCAACACCACATTTCAAAGGCATCTATTCTTCTGCGCTCAGCCTTCCTAATGGTCCAGCTCTCACACCCATACATTACCACTGGGAATACCATTGCTTTGACTATTCTAATTTTTGTTTGCAATGTGATATCTCTGCTTTTCACTATGTTCCCCACGTTTCTCATGGCTTGTCTCCCAAGAATCAGTCGCCTTTTTATTTCATGGCTGCAATCCCCATCTGCAGTGATCTTTGATCCAAGGAATGTAAAATCTGTCACTGCTTCTACTTCTTCCCCATCTATTTTCCAGGAACTGACGGGGCCTGTTGCCATTATCTTGGTTTTCTTGATATTGAGTCTCAGGCCAGCTTTTTCACTCTCCTCCTTCAATCCAATCAAGAGGCTCCTTAGATCTTCCTCACTTTCTGCCATTAGGGTGGTATCGTCTGCATATCTCAGATTGTTGATGTTTCTCCCAGCAATTTTAATCCCATATTGTGATTCCTCCATCCCTGCATTGCGCATTATGTGCTCTGTGTATAGATTGAATAAACAGGGTGATAAAATGCAGCCTTGTCTTACTCCTTTTCCTATTCCAAACCACTCTGTTATTCCGTGTTCTGTCCTAACTGTTGCTTCTTGGTTCATGTACAGATTTATCAGAAGACATGTGAGGTGCTCTGGTATTCCCATCTCTTTAATTACTTGCCACATCTTGTTGTGGTCCACACAGTCAAATGCCTTAGTGTAGTCGATAAAACAAAAGTAAACTTGTTTCTGGTATTCCTTTGTTTTCTCCATGATCCAACGTGTGTTGGCAATATGGTCTCTAGTCCCCCTACCTCTTCTGAAACCGGCCTGCACCTCTGGTAGTTCTCTCTCCACATGTTGCTGAAGTCTATCCTGTATTATCTTGAGCATCACCTTGCTGGCGTGTGGGATGAGTGCAATTGTTCGATAATTTGAGCATTCTTTGGCATTGCCCTTTTTTGGGATTGGGACGTATACTGATCTTTTCCAATCCTGTGGCCACTGTTTTGTTTTCCAAATTTGCTGGCATATTGAATGTAGTAATTTGACACCATCATCTTTTAGAGCTTTGAAAAATTCCACTGGGATACCATCATCTCCACTAGCTTTGTTGTTTGCAGTGCTCTTTAGGACGTATACTGATCTTTTCCAATCCTGTGGCCACTGTTTTGTTTTCCAAATTTGCTGGCATATTGAATGTAGTAATTTGACACCATCATCTTTTAGAGCTTTGAAGAATTCCACTGGGATACCATCATCTCCACTAGCTTTGTTGTTTGCAGTGCTCTTTAGGGCCTTTATAACTTCGCTCTCCAGAATGTCTGGCTCAAGTTCAATTTTTTCATCATTGTGGTTATCAGGGGTGTTGAGGTCCTTTTTGTAGAGTTCCTCTGTGTACTCTTTCCATCTTTTCTTAATCTCTTCTGCATCAGCTAGCTCTTTTCCGTCTTTGTCCCTTATCATGGTCATTTTTGCTTTAAATGTTCCCTTTATTTCCCCAATTTTTCTGAAGAGATCTCTAGTCCTGTCTCTTTTGTTGTTTTCCTCCATTTCTTTGCACTGTTCTTTTAGATAGTTTTCCTTATCTCTCCTTGCTTTTCTTTGAAATTCTGTGTTCAAATAATTGTACTTTTTCTTTTCTCTTTTGACTTTTGCATTCCTTCTTTCCTCTGCTATTTTAAGAGCCTCATCAGACAACCATTTTGCTTTCTTATGCTTCTTTTCTTTTGGTATGGTTTTCTTTGCTGCTTCCTGCATGATAATACAATATACAAAATTCAATCTACAAGAAACAACACATTATAATATACAACAGCATAGTACAAAACCACATTATAATATAATAATAGAGTCACAACCACATAGAAAAAATTCCCAAAACAAAGTCCAGGGATGGGGTGGCAGGCGTCTTCAGTTTCAAAGTGGGACCTCTCTGCCCTGGTCGCAAGGAAGTCTGGGGGGGGGGGAGGCATGAAGTCCTGCCACCAATGCTGCCTTTTGTACCCTGGCCTGGGGCGGGGCCTCGGATGCCGGCAGTGTTGGAGGGTCCCAACACCCGTTGCCGCAGTGGCCTCTCCGCCCAGCCACAAGGAAGTCCGGTGGTGGTGGTGAAGTCCTGCCGCCATTGCTGCCTTTTTTGCCCTGGTCCTGGCCCGGGGCAGGGCCCATGACGCTGGCAGTGGTGGAGGGTCCCGTCGCCAGTCGCCACAGCAGCCTCTCCACCTGGCCGCAATGAAGTCCTGGATGCCGGCAATGGTGCAGGGGTCATGTGACATCCATTATTAGTGCAACTCCCTCTTCTCTCTTTCTGAAGCTTCTACTGATAATCAAGGTAGAGAACCTTTTGAAAAGATTAATTTAATTAAAATAATTTATTTTATATTGGTGTTGAGGGGTATGTGTGTGTGTGTGTGTGTGTGTGTGTGTGTGTGTGTGTGTGTGTGTGTGTGTGTGTGTGTGTGTGTGTGTGTGTGTACACTAGATGCCAAGGTACATGAAACGCAAAGAAAAGCAATCACACTTATATGCCACCACATAGCACTGTGTGTGTGTGCGTGCGCGTGTGTGCGTGCGCGTGTATGCGTGCGCGTGAGTAAGCGCGCGTGCGCCCTGGGCACACACACAAGGTTTGGAATATATGACAGGAACATAAGGTTTGACATATTCACAGTATCATATTGATTTGTGCTGATGTTTACAGTATCAGATCCTCACTTTTGTCTATTACCGTATTTTGTGGATAAATGTCAGGAAAGCGATGCTCCCTAGGGAAGATATATACAGAATTTATGGTGATCTTTTGAAATGAATGGTTGAGTCTGAACATTTTATGCTTGCACATAAATATTCAATGGTGAACATTGGCACTCCAGGTGTTCTTGGACTTTAATGCCCAGAAGCTCTGATCAGCAGGAGTGCTGACTTGAGCTTCTGGTAATTGAAGTCCAAGAACACCTGGAGTGCCAATGTTCGCCATCATGGCTTTGGGGGGTGATGCCCATCTCCATTTATAACCAAAGAATCAGCACATTCTATGTCTGCAGACTTTTTCGTGAATATGTGGTACGGCATGACTAGATGCCGAAGCACATGAAACCCAAAGCAAAAGCAAAGCAATCACACTTATATGCCACCACATAGCACTTAGTGCATTCTCTGGGTGGTTTGTAAGTTAATTAACATTTTGCCCCCAACATGCTGGCTACTCATTTTACCGACCTTGGAAGGATGAAAAGATGAGTCAACCTTGAGTCCTGGTATGGATTGAACTCACAACCTTTTTGTTGCAGTACAGCTGTTTAACCACTGTGCCACCAGAGCTCCTTGGAAATGCTGTTACCTTTCCCACCGATGTGGTACCTATTTATCTACTTGCAATTTCTTGCTTTTCAACTGCTAGGTTGGTAGGAGCTGGGACAGACAACAGGTGCTTACTCCATCATGCAGTACTCAGGTCATGAACTACTGACCTGTCGACCTTCCGGTCATCAATTCATCATCTTAACCACTATGCCGCCACAGTCCCAAATCATTTCTGTATTGCCTAAATAACAGACTGATAGATGTGTGGCACTAGGGAATTGCTATTTCTTGGCAGTTTACGTCTTGAAGAAACAAGACGTAACACTTTCCTAACTTCTATAACATTGATCATAACTTTTACAGCAGCATACCTAGCTATGATGACAATATAACACCATGTTTTATGGCATAGCCTAGTTACTGATACATACTGTTGCCAAAACAGTAGATGAAGCAATTTTTTCAAACATATGCTACAGTACATCATGTCAATAGTAACAATGCATTTGGCACAGCCTGCCAGTGATAAGCTTGGTTATAATAGTTAAGGTCATAGTGGCTCTTGCTGTTCAGGTGAAAAGCCCATCCATATTTCTGGCCTCAGCTCTGTTTCTTAAGAGGCAGGATGGATTGGTTGATAGCAGCACCTTCTTCTACCTGCTCCTTTTTACAGAGGCTCTTTCCTCTTTTGGATCAATCAGAGTTTGCTATACTGCTTCATGTTTCCATAACTTCCAAGGTTATGACTGACATGTTTTATGTGGGGTTGTCTTTGAAGTTGTTTCAAAGGCTTTAATTGCATTAGAAGGCTGCTGTTTATTGTTTCATTACAGTTTTAATTATTGTTTTTATTTTATGTATGATGTTTACCACTTTGTGTTATACAAGAGATGTACATATATTTTATTCAAATAGCTAAATGAATAGTCATACAATTTCCACAGAAAAGGCAGATTTGGAGATGGGAGATAATTTGTTGGTTACATTCAAAATTATTTGGACAAGGCAAAAAAATTGAGCAAAACTTAGCAAAGAGTTAACGTGTTTGTAGCAGCAGAGATGCTACAGAAAGAAAAAAAATATTATTTCTTCCAGTGAAGCACTCCAAAAAAAAATTGCTACCACACTGTGGGCATGGCTAACTCTGTGGGTGTGGCTAACTCTGTGGGTGTGGCTAACTCTGTGGGCATGGCTGAAGAAATGGATATGGGCTTTTGAGCAGCAGCGACCAGGGAAACATAGTAATAAGTAGAGACATCACCTTGCCCGCCGCCACTGCCTCCTTGCCTGCCACCTCCGAAGGCCCACCGCCGCTCTCCCGCTCTCCTCCTCCGCTGCCGCTCTTCTCCTACGCCACTGCCGCTGAAGGTCCACCGCCACCACTGCCAAAGGCCCGCTGCTGCCACTGCTCCTCTGTGCTGCGTCCGCTCTCCTCCCACTCCAGATGCAGAAAATGGCCGCTTGGCATATGCGCATGCGCCATGGGGTAGGGAGGTGGGCGTGGCCGGCCAAGTGGGCATGGCCTGGGGGAATTTCCGCTACCGGTCCACCCGGACAGGACAGGACTGGTTTCAGTGCATCACTGATTTATTCTGATCCAAAGAAAAGCAAAATATTGGGAATACTGGGTTATATTTTCATATTTCAGCATATGGAAAGAGAGGCAAAACAATAATGTTACAGTATACTTTGTGCAATTTTTTAAAAACTTTGCATTAATTGTAGTAATGCAAATCAAAACTACATGGAAACGGGCGCAAACGGTGTAAACTCCAAGGAATAGTAGAAACCGTTTGATAGAGTAAAAATTCTCCAATAGGTATATTCAAATTAATGTAGTGCTTTGTATATTACATTTATGTAATATATAAAGCACTACATTAATTTGAATATGCCTATTGGAGAATTTTTACTCTATCAAACGGTTTCTACTATTCCTTGTAATGCAAATCAAAGCCATATTTTGATAATAACAAACATGGGTTTGTGCCTGTGGTATACATATCCAGCACATGTTATGTATTTAATTTGAATTTTTTTTTACAAATCAAAGTTGACTGCTGTTAAAGTTGTCTAGGCAGAATCCATAACACTCCCAAAAATTGAAAAAGGAACTCTTTAATCAGGGCAATCTGCCATTCATCATCACATCACTTCTGTTGTACAGGCAGAACATTCTTAAAAGATAGAATCAGATGAGCTCTCAGAGGCAAGGCATCCTACAGATAAATTACTTCAACCAAGAATACCTTCTCTCTTGTAGTCACCTGCTGCCTGCATGACTTCATTTTGTTGGGACACCTGAATAAAAACTACTACAACATGACCTGATGACCAGATAAAGTACACATGGGAAGCTATTGATTTAGGGGTGGGCAATTTTGGTCCTCCAAATATCGATGCAGATAGCAACTGCAGAAGTGTAGTTAGAATGAGTCAAGGAATATCGGAACTCTTCACAGTAACATCTGGAGAGAGGCAGAGATGTGTACTGTCACCACTATAGCATAAGCAAAAAAAGCAAAGCCCATAAATTGAAACAATATCAATGATTATTTTTTGCAGATGATCAGGCACGGATAGCTAAGGAATTACATTAACACCTTACATCCATGAACCAAGAATGCAAGATAAATAATATGAGAATCAATAAAGAGAAGACTGCGGTAATAGCAATTGGAAGGAAACAGCATGCTTTAAATATTGAAACAGAGAAGACAAGTACTGTATAAAACAAGTGGAAGAGTTCAAATACCTAGGAACATTTACCGAAGATGGCAAAATGGATGAAGAGATTAACATGCAACGCAGTAAGGCAAACCAAATACTGGAATAGTTAGCTCCGCTCTTACAACATAAGGCAATACCGACCAGCACAAAGAACCACCTCATACAAAGCATACTCATTCCCATCTTATGTTCCCAGTGCCAAACATGGACACTTACAACAAAAAATAAACAAAAGATGTCTGAGGAAGGCGGCTGGAGTGACTAGAAGGGATAAAATCAGGAACGGGATTATGAGGGAAATAGTTGAAATAGAACCAGTTTAAAACTAAATACAGAGACAACAAATAAAGTGGTTTGCCCATTTGGAGTGAATCTTGGCATTCCACACCATAGAAGACATATGTGAAAAGAGGAGATGGATAAAGACCACAAAGCAGACCCAGAGGAAGGTGGAGAGATAAAATCAAAGAAACATTGTAAGAACACCAAATAATACTGGTGGAGGCCACTAGAAGTCCCAGAACACTAACCTTGTATCTCCCCAGAGACCTGAAAGGGTAAAAGAGGAAGCAAAGAAGAAGGAGATATTAATGGATGGCATCAAATAACCTGAGACAGACTAACATGGCTATCTCTCTGGAAAAATACCTCTAAATTACACCCTCTACATAAATTAAATAAGGTTACAAAAAGGGGATGAATTTCAGGTCTCATATCACAATGTCTCCTCCAAAAGACAGGATTTAATAGATCTGAAGTCCTGGTGTGTCCTACTAGAGAAATTATATAGCTTTCTCAAATTAGAGTGTTACGTCTGACGAAGTGGACTTGATCCACAAAAGTTCACATTAAAATAGAGTAGTCTTTAAGGTGGCCAAATGCTTTTCTCTTTTACTTTTTTGTTATTGTTTCTTGCCTAATATGTCAGCACAAATTATTTATGTAATTTATTTATTTATGTAATTTATATCCTGCCCTCCTGGTGGGAAACACCACTTAACATGGCTACCACTTTGAAATTCCCAACTAAAACACACATTTTGTACTTTCCAACATAGCTGTGTAATACAGTAAAGCCCTGGGATACGACGTAGGTCCGTTCCAACAGCCTCCATTATAACCTGAAAAAATTGTAAACCAAAACATCCATAGGGATGCATTGAAAATTTTTAAAAAGGTCCTGAATTGATCGTTGTAAACCGGAAAAAATACATTAAATTTATAAACCGGGATGGCATTTCCTTAGGATTTGCCATTGTAAACCACAGCAAACTTAAACCAAGGCAGTTGTAACCCTGGGATTTACTGTAGTTGAATAAGTGATCCCATGGACTGGAGAATGAAATCATCCAAAGGCGACTGCATTTTGGCAGTTTAAAGTCTGACCTATACATACAAGGTAGAATTGGTCCCATGTCTAATCAAATAAAAGGGTGGCATCACTTTGAGAATCTGATACTTTGTATTTATTCAGAACTTCCCTTTACTAGGAGTATGTGCTAGCAAGCTAGGTTATTGATAGTAATAATTGTATAAAAGATAAAAAGATACCTGGGCATTAATGTCTGCCAAAAAATCTCAATCATTTTCCTCCATTTTTCACAATGTTTATGGTAAACCCACTTTAAGCTGCCTTTAGTCCAGAAAACTGGAGAGCAGGCTTGCAAATAAACATGTATATGGCCATATTAAGTAAAAATGTGCAGATACAACCAGACACATTTAACGTGTCTATGCGTATAGCGTTTAAACATTGGAGGGTATTTTAAATTTTTTAATTTTAAACAAATCTATTTTTAATGCGTTTAAATGTTTTTGTAAAGCTTTTCATTTGTTTTATGTGTAAGCCGCCCAGAGTCGCCTCGGTGAGGGGGTGGCAGTAGAAATGTGAGTAATAAATAAATAAATAAGGGGGGGGAGAGAACAATAAAAACCTTGACCTTTCACACACCCATATTTGGAGGAAATTTTTGAAGTTTTTGAAGTGGTAGCTGTGTTAGTATTGTGTATGTAACTGTATCACTTTAAGAATGTCTTAATGTAACCTGACAATGATCACAATGTAACTCAGCTGTTAAAGGAACGCGAGCTAGCTACCCATAGAGGGCAGCTGCGAGCGTTCAGCTCACATGGTTCAAATTCCCCCAATCACCGGCAGCCGCGGGAACCTTCCCGCGCAAGGAACACCTGGAGAAGAAGGGCGTGACTCAGAATGACGTCACGCAGGTAGCAGCCAATACGCTATGGTGTAACCCTTTTCAAATGTATTGTTGCAGTATAAAAAGAGATGTACCTCCGCCCTTACCACATGTTCATCCTGACCATCATGCAATAAAGCTGTGTTTTAACCCTCACTGCGGCTCCTTCTTTGTCTTCCGTGCAAGACACTAAAGTTAGTCTGTGGAAGCATATCAATGTGTGCTTCTGTATCTGATGTGCATAAATTGATGCTATTTATGTCAGACTTAAATAGTGGATGCAGAAGAGATAAAGAAAAGATGGAAAGAGTACACAGAGGAACTTTACAAAAAAGACCTAAACACCCCGGATAATAACAATGAGGGGGAAATTGAACTTGAACCAGACATCTTAGAGAGTGAAGTCAGAAAGGCCCTAAAAAGCATGGCAAATAACAAAGCCAGTGAAGATGATGGTATCCCAGTTGAATTCTTCAAAGCCTTAAAAGATGATGGAATCAAGCTACTACATGCTACATGCCAGCAGATTTGGAAAACGAAACAGTGGCCACAGGATTGGAAAAGATCAGTATACGTCCCAATCCCAAAAAAGGGCAATGCCAGAGAATGTTCATATTATTGAACAATTGTGCTCATCCCACAAGCTAGCAAAGTGATGCTCAAGATAATACAGGATAGACTGCAGCAGCATGTAGAAAGAGAACTACCAGAGGTGCAGGCTGGATTCAGAAGAGGCAGGGGGACCAGAGACCACATTGCCAACACACATTGGATCATGGAGAAAACAAAGGGATATCAGAAACAAGCTTACTTCTGCTTCATTGACTACACCAAGGCCTTTGGTTGTGTGGACCACAACAAAATGTGGCAAGTAATTAAAGAGATGGGAATACCAGAACACCTCATATGTCTCATGAGAAATCTGTACAGGAGTCAAAAAGCAACAGTTAGGACAGAGTATGGAATGACGGAGTGGTTTGGAATAGGAAAAGGAGTAAGACAAGGCTGCATTTTGTCACCCTGCTTATTCAACTGATACACAGAGCACATAATGTGCAATTAAGGGATGGAGGAATCACAATATGGGATCAAAATTGCTTGGAGAAACATCAACAATTTGAGATATGCAGACGATACCACCCTAATGGCAGAAAGTGAGGAAGACCTAAAGAAGCTCCTGCTTAGGTTGAAAGAAGAGAATGCAAAAGCTGGCTTCAGACTCAATATCAAGAAAACCATGATAATGGCAACAGGCCATATCAGTCCCTGGAAAATAGATGGGGAAGAAGTCGAAGCAGTGACAGATTTTACTTTCTTAGGATCCAAGATCTCTGCAGATAAAGATTGCAGCCATGAAATAAAAAGGCGGCTGATTCTTGGGAGCCAAGCTATGAGAAACCTGGGGAACATAGTGAAAAGTAGAGACATCTCACTGCAAACAAAGGTCCGCATAGTCAAATCAATGGTATTTCCGGTGGTAATACATGGGTGTGAGAGCTGGACCATTAGAAAGGCTGAGCGAAGAAAAATAGATGCCTTTGAGATGTGGTGCTGGAGGAGAGTTTTGAGAGTCCCTTGGACAGCAAAGAGAACAAATAGGTCAATATTAGAAGAGATTAGCCCTGAATGCTCCTTAGAAGGACAAATAACAAAGATGAAGCTGAAGTACTTTGGACATCAAATGAGAAGAGAGGATTCACTTGAGAAGGCCTTGATGCTGGGGAAGATGGAGGGCAAAAGAAGAAGGAGACAGCCAAAGATGAGATGGCTAGATGGTATTGTAGACACAATGGGCACGGGGCTGTGCGGACTAAGGAGGATGGTGGAGGACAGGGGTGCCTGGAGAGCGATGGTCCATGGGGTCGCAAAGAGTCGGAATTGACTGTGCGACTGAACAACTTATGTCTGACGAAGTGCACTTGATCCACAAAAGCTAACACTAAAATACAGGAGTTAAAGTCTTTGAGGTGCCACCACGTTGTTTTTGTGTCTTGTTTAAAGGTAAAGGTTTCCCTTGCTCGAAAGCCAGTCGTATCTTTAGTGTATGGGACCAAAGACACCAGGACAGCCGAAGAGCTGGCTTAACACAACTTTATTACATGCTGGTCAGAGGGAACATGTGGTAATGGCGGACGAACAGCTCAATATATACAGTGGCTATACATTTGAATGTGGCTCCTTGACAGTCTATTGGTTACTGCCCGCGTGACGTCGTTGTGGATCACGCCCTTCTTGTCCAGGTGAAGGTGGTGGCGGGAATCTTCCCGCGCTGTTGTTCTTAGGTGAATCTGGGCCAATGAGCTGGACGCTCGCTACTGCCATCTAGTGGTCACTAGCTCGCGTCCTATTAGGGTTACAGTGATGCAGCTGAGGGTTATCATGTTACAAGTGGAAAGGATACATTGGTTACACATGAATAGGTACATTGTATAAAGGTACAGTGTTTGAGAACACAACATCCCTCCCCCCTAGGATGAGACGAAGTCTCTCAGCCAAGATGGCTTATTGCAATTGCGTTTGGGCCGCGATGTGGGCTGGCCCGCCCTGGGGGCGCTACCGCTTCCTTGTTCCCTGGTCCCTTGTCCTGTAATGGGAGAGGGAGACTCGTTAGTGGCGTGCTGCGGTTTTGCAGCTTTAGGGGAAGGGACAAACTCCATTGTGGGCAGACTGGGGGAACTGGGGGCTAACGTAAAACCCCTCTTCTCGCTTGGATGTGTGGGGGACCACTCCGAAACACCCCCCCGGCTCTGAAACTCAAAATCAAACTCTGCTGGGTGATCCCGCGGGGTATCTATGAGGACAACTTCCTTTTCCTCCCCCCTCGGTGGGGACCCATTGCCCCCTTCTCCTCCCCCTTGGGCTAAGCGGGTGGGGGAGAACCCTAACGCTGAATCCCTGTTGGTGTGTTCTGCGCCATGCCTCTCCGGGACCCGGCTCCGGAGCTGGTCCGCATGTCGCCGCCACAGTAGACCCGTGCTGGTATCCACGCGGTATGAAACGGGACCGGTCTGCTCCACGACAACCCCCGGCACCCAGGCCGGCCCTGCGCTGGCGTAGTTCCTGCAATACACGGGGGCTCCTACGCTGAAACTCTTCGTGGCCTCTAGCCCGATGTTCCTCCCCTTGTCCTCCACTCTCGTGGGGTCTAGCCTGGTGAGAATGGTGGCCAGTTTCCTGTGCATTAAAAGCTCCGCGGGGGAGTATCCTGACGCCAACGGGGTCACCCTGTACCCTAGCAGAAACTGACACACTTGCAGGTTGAGATCCCGGGAGCCCATGTGCCGCAGAGCGTCCTTCGTGGTGCGTACGAGGCGCTCCACTTGGCCATTGGTGGCCGGATGGAAAGGGGCGGAGGTGATGTGCCGGATGGCGTTAATCTCTGTGAATGCCCTGAACTCAGCGGACGTGAAGCAACTAGCGTTATCGCTAATTAAAGTGTCGGGTATGCCGAACGTCGAAAAAACCCTCCGCAAATGCTTTATTGTCGCGGCCGAGGAGGTGCTCGTGACTGGAATGACCTCCAACCACTTGGAGAACGCGTCCACAACGAGGAGAAACAGAGTTCCTCGGAACGGGCCCGCGAAATCAATGTGTATCCGGGACCACAGCCCCTTAGCCGCGTCCCACTCCCTGTGGGGAAGACGGGCCTCCTCTGGTCTGGAGCATTGGCAACTCTCGCAAGTGCCGACCATGTGCTCGATGTCGGCGTCTAACTGGGGCCACCAGAAGTAGCTCCGGGCCAGCGCTTTGGAGCGCACAATTCCGGGGTGGCTGACGTGCAGCAACTTAAGCACCCGCGGCCGAAGGGATGTGGGAATCACCACCCGCTGCCCCCACAAGAGACACCCCCTCTCTAGGGACAGCTCCAACTTTTTCCTGAAAAATGGGGCGAATTCTTCCGCTGGGGAAGACGCCGGCCACCCTTTCTGTACCCAGGAGCTAACCACCGCCAATGTCCTATCTCTGCTTGTCGCTTTAGCGATGTCAGCGGGTACTATGGGGGGCGAATCTAAGACTTCTATCATGAGCACCTGGTGGTCCGGCTCCTCCTTGCCCACATGGCCGTGTGTCTGGGGAAGGGGGGACCTCGACAGGGCGTCCGCATGGCTGATCTCTTTCCCGGGCCGGTACACCAACGCGTGCTGGTAGGCGTTGAGGAAAATGGCCCACCTGAGCATCCTCGGGGACAGGATCTGTGGCGTGGGCTTATCTGCAGTAAAAATGCCTAGTAGGGGCTTGTGGTCGGTCACGATGGTGAAGGGGCGGCCATACAGAAAATCGTGAAATTTTTTGGTCCCTGCGATTATCGCCAGCGCCTCCCTGTCCGTCTGGGCGTAATTTCTCTCCACTTGGGACAGGGACCTGGAGTAAAACGCTATTGGGGCCTCCCTCCCGTTTTCCAACACGTGGCATAACACTGCCCCCACCCCCACCGGGGATGCATCACAGATCAGTACCACCGGCCGTTTGGGGTCGAAATGGGTCAGAATGTCGTCAGACGCCAGGAGTTGTTTCAGTTCCGTGAATGCCCTCTCCTGGTCATCGCCCCACTTCCATGCCGCATCTTTCTTGAGCAACTTGTGAAGCGGCTCAGCCACCGCAGCCTTCCGAGGAAGGAAGGAGTGGTAGAAATTTAAGAGCCCTAGGAACGACTGCAACTCGGGCTTGGAGGTGGGGCGAGGGGCTTTCTTAATGGCGGCCACCTTGGATTTGGACGGTTTGATCCCCTCGGGTGTTACTCGGAACCCTAAGAACTCAACCTCCTTCGCGAAGAAGACGCATTTGTCTTTTCGCAACCTCAACCCCGCTTGTTCGAATGCCTCCAGGACCTTGTTCAGCCTTTCAGCCAACTCAACCTCACTCCCCCCCCGTTATCAAAACATCATCAAAATATGGCAAAACGCTGTCCAGCCCTTTGAGGAGGCGTTCCACGAGCGACTGGAAAATTCCAGGCGCCGAGTTCACGCCGAATTGGAGGCGCGTCACCTGGAACGCCCCCTTATGCGTGACTATGGTCTGTGCAGCAGCTGCGGCAGGGGTTACCATGAGTTGCTGATAGGCCTGAGCCAGGTCGAGCTTAGCGAAACGCTGTCCCCCATGTAACCTGGCTAGCAAATGGCTGACCACCGGCACCGGATACACATTAGGGCGGATTGCCTTATTAATGGTGCACTTATAATCGGCGCAAATGCGAACCTCCCCATTGGCCTTCAATGCCGTGACAATTGGAGTTTCCCACTCCGCAGAATCAACAGGAACAAGAATCCCCTGGCTCACTAATTTGTCCAGTTCCGCCTCTATTTTGTCCTTTAGTGCAAAAGGCACTCTGCGCGGTTTGAGTCTTATTGGGCGGACCTCCGGGTCCAGGTCGAAAGTTACTGGGGGTCCATTGAATTTCCCAAGTCCCTTTTTGAAGACTTCAGGGTGCGCGTCGCACACCCTCTGTATTGGGTCAGTCCCAACGGCGTGCACCCCCCCAATGAATAGACCCGGGGGCTGAAACCATTGAGTCCCGAGGAGGCTGCAACTACCCCCTTGAGAACGACTAGGGGGAGTTCCGTGGCGTGCCGCTTATACTGGACCTGGAATTTCCCAACCCCCAACACCGGGATACTGTTCCCTTGTACGTCCCGAAGCGTGGACCTCAACGCTTTGAGCTTGGGCCGTACGTGGGGGGCAATTCTCAAAAACTCCCTCTGGGAAATGATGGAATATGAGGAGCCAGAGTCAATCTCCATCCTAACAGGGGCCCCTTGCACCAGTACCTCAACAAAGTAACGGGGGTGTCCCATGGACTACGCTGAAAAGTGGGGCGTCGTCATCGCTGTCGTCGGAGATGCGGCCCACGCCGTCCCGCTTCCTCGTGGGTCGGGCGCCATCCTTTAGTTTCGTCGAGCGGTCTGGCCTCGCTGAGCGGTCGGGCGAGCCCCTCCTGTCCTTGCGCCGTTGTCTGCAGACTTTGGCGATGTGCCCGCGTCGCCCGCAGTTGTGGCACTCGGCTTTCCTGAACGGACACCTGGCACGGTCGTGAGCCGCCCCGCAGCCGTCGCAACGCCGGCCCTCCTTCCGGACCCTCCGGACGCCCTCGTCGTCGCTGCTTTCGGCGGACGATTTCGAAATTCGCCGGGCTGCGTGCACCGAACTCTCCGTTTTGTCGGCCTTCGGTCGCCAGTCCTGCAGCTCTTGCACCCCGGCCTTCGTGGCTTCCGCGGCCTGTGCCGCTTTCAGGACCTCCTGCAATGTGGGGGGCGGCTCCTGATTCATCAGCGTGCGCTGAATCTCGGCGTCCTTCAGGCCGCATAGCACGCAGTCCCGGAGGGTGACTTCCAAGTTTTCCCATTTGCATGGGCCGGCAGCTAGACGCAGGGCCGCTACGAAAGCGGCGACCGACTCCCCAGGCGCTTGGACTCGCCTCCAAAACGCGCTCCGAGCGGGAAACATCGCCACCGAGGGCTGGAAATGGTCTCGCAACACCTTCAGGAGCTCTTTGGCCTTGAATTCCGCTGCCTTTTTGGGTGCGATGAGGTCAATCAATACCCTCTTGGCGTCGTGCCCGAGCATTCTGGTGAGGATGGCTCTCTTCTTCGCCTCATCCGTCACCTCGAACTCCACCAGCGCGCCTTGGAAATCCATTTCGAAGAGTTCCCAATCTTGCGGTTTCTTGATGTCGAAACCGGCGTATGTCTTGGTCCCGTGGGCAGCCATGATCCCACCTTCGTCGCCAATTTAGTGTATGGGACCAAAGACACCAGGACAGCCGAAGAGCTGGCTTAACACAACTTTATTACATGCTGGTCAGAGGGAACATGTGGTAATGGCGGACGAACAGCTCAATATATACAGTGGCTATACATTTGAATGTGGCTCCTTGACAGTCTATTGGTTACTGCCCGCGTGACGTCGTTGTGGATCACGCCCTTCTTGTCCAGATGAAGGTGGTGGCGGGAATCTTCCCGCGCTGTTGTTCTTAGGTGAATCTGGGCCAATGAGCTGGACGCTCGCTACTGCCATCTAGTGGTCACTAGCTCGCGTCCTATTAGGGTTACAGTGATGCAGCTGAGGGTTATCATGTTACAAGTGGAAAGGATACATTGGTTACACATGAATAGGTACATTGTATAAAGGTACAGTGTTTGAGAACACAACAGTATCCGACTCTAGGGTGCAGTGCTCATCTCTGTTTCAAAGCCGAAGAGCCAGTGCTGTCTGCTTCTGCAGATGTTCCTGTGGTCATGTGGCAGGCATGACTAGACACCGGAGCGCACGGAACGCTGTTACCTTCCCACTAAATTGGTCCCTATTTATCTACTTGCAATTTCTTGCTTTCGAACTGCTAGGTTTGCAGGAGCTAGAAAGGACAAAGACGGGAGCTCATTTCCGTCCTGCAGTACTCGGGAAACGAACGGCTGACCTTTCGCCTCCCAGTCAGTGTCTTAGCGACTTGAGGCACTGCAGTCTTGTTTACTCTGATATAAATTCTCAAAAATCCGTTCTCCCGACTTTCCTCCTTCCTTTGCTGCCTTCCTTACAAGGGCAGAGGGGGACATATGAGTAGGGGAGGGGGAAACTAGGTAAAGGTAAAGTTCACCCTTGCTCGAAAGCCAGTCGTATCCGACTCTAGGGTGCAGCGCTCATCTCTGTTTCAAAGCCGAAGAGCCAGCGCTGTCTGCTTCTGCAGACGTTTCCATGGTCATGTAGCAGGCATGATTAGACACCGGAGTGCACGGAACGCTATTCCCTTCCCACCCAAGTGGTCCCTATTTATCTACTTGCAATGTAAACTAGCAAATAAACAAAACAAAAACTCAGGACAGGGCCCCACTCATTTTTAAACATTAAGCAGCCTGGTTCAGCTGCGGCCATTTGGCCTCCTTAAGGTTAAGGAAAAAAGAAGAAGAGGAAGGGGGATATAAAACGTGAATTAAACAGTGGCTCCTGTTTTGCATTCTCGCTACGAGGAGGGCGGCCAAAAGGGAAAGCGTTTGCCCGCCGTCGTGACCGGGGGTGGAGAAGAAGAAGAAGAAGAAGGGGTGTGTGTGCGCGTGTGTTTGTGACTTTGTGTGGAAGTGGAAATAGCCGCCACACCACAGACGGGTTCATTCCTTCCTTCCTCCCTCACCAACCCCGCCTTGGGGTGGCCTGTGGCGTAGCAGCCAGCCAGCCAGCGCTAGCTTAGCTAGCTAGGCAACCACACTCGGGCCTCCTTTTCTCTCTCTCCTGGAAGCCCTGGTCGTGTGGGGGAAGCGGCTCGCTGAGGGCGGACACAATAAAGGGAAAGGCGGCTGACTGAGGCAGTTTCCTCCGCCATACCCCGCCACCTTCCCTCTCGTCTCGCCCACCCCCTTTCTCTAGTGTAGGCCGAGGCGGGGCGGCCAAAACTGAGCTGCGCTGAGGGAACATTTGGAGCGGTGTTTTTTTGCTCTCCCAACCACCCCACCCCCCCGAGGGCTCGGCCAAGCCTCTTCAAGGTGAGGCGGCGGGGAGGGAGGGAGGAAGGCGAAGCAGGCCGGCAAAAGGAAGGCCTAGTCCTCCTGAGGCACCGCCGCCGCCGCCTCGGCGCGCCATGGTGTGAGTGAGGAGCCAGGCAGAGAGGGAGCCGCGGCGGAGGAGCGAAGATGGCCGGTGGCAGCGGGGGAGGCCTAGGCTCCAAACAGAGCTCCTTCCTCGACGGTGAGTGTGTGTTTTTTTATTTTATTTTATTCTATCCCCAACCCTGGTTTTCCCTTCAGTGCAAAGCCTTACTAGAAACGCAAAGGTGTTGCTACTTGCTTTCCCCATAGCAAAGGTGGTGGGTGTCATATTTCCTCCCGTGTAAACGTGGCTAGTGTTGCAGGGGCTTTTTTTTTTTTTGAGTGGTGGTGGATATAATTTTGGGACCTGCTATAATTGCAGAGAAAAGGTGGAGGAGAGATGAGAGAAAGGTATGTGGATTTGTGTGTTGGGATATAATGGGGTTCCAGTCCCCCCCCCCCCCAAAAAAAAAAGAACCTGGGGGGACAACTGATATTTAGGTTTTAAAAAGTGCAATTTTTTAAAAAAGAATACATTTTTATTATAAGTTTTTAATACATGCATAAAAAGAAAAGAAATCTTACATAACTAAATATTCAAAAAGATGAAAGCACAATGAAACAGAAATATTTGATAAGGAAACATTACATTGAATAATATCATTAGCATTTTCAAAAACAAGCATCAAATTGCTATGAAACTACATTATATACTAGTTATCTTATTTTCTATTCCTCTCCAACACACTGAAAACATTTCAAATAAGGACATGATACTTCACCCAGTGATATAATACAATGCCAAGAGAAAGAGCTGCGGTCAATGCCTTCAACAAACATTATATCCAAAAATTCAATTGATCCGGTACTGGCAAAAACCCCTCCCCTTTTCCTTAATGTATAATCAAGATATACTTTCCAAATCTTCCCAAATTTATTTTCTTTAACTATCCCTTTCTTCTCGTTTAGTTCCCATGTCAATTTTAATTGAATAAGACTTTTGTGAGTGGCTGCTAGTTGTCCATCCCTCCTTCCCCCCCATATCTCAGCACACCTTTTAATTTTCATGTCTCTTTTAAAAGGGACAAAAATTATATATGTATAAGATATATATATATATTATATTACACACACACACACACACACACACACACACACACACACACACACACACACACACACACACACACACACACACACACACACACACACACACACACACACACGATTTCCTGGTACACATGGTTTCCTGGTACTGTATGAGAATGTGGCCAAACTAGGATGTATGTTACATACACGTTATACACTGTTTCTCTGATAAGAGCTGCACTTGGGGGGGGGGGGGAGAAACCGCTCTGAGGGTAGATCTATACTGTACCTGTTTATTCAGCAGTAACCCTCACTGGGTGAATAAGGTTTACTCAAAGGAAAGTATTTACAAAATTGCAAATTGATAAAGTCCTTTTGTGTAAGAGGGAAGCTTTGCAGCAAAAAGGAGGTGGGAAAGGGGGAAAGGGGGGGGGGCATTGTGTGATGCTAATATACTTTTTTAAAGATAATTTCATTTCCCCCCATTGCGTGGCTTTTAAAGAAGTCTGTAGTGATTTTTGTGACAGCAATTCTGTATCCCTCTGTAATTATCACGAGGCATACCTTTTTCTAATCTCAGAAAGAGTTTGAAAGCTCTGTTTTGTTCTTTCATTTGTTATGATAATATGCATTTATAGTGCAGATGTCTTTTTCTTTCCAATTACTGCCAATTATTTTACCATTATTTTTACTTACTCATTCTGTGAAATTGGATAAACAGATTTCATTCTGATGGTTGTTAGGCTGCAAAATGAACAGTCTTAGGCTGGGTTAGAACATTGTATTTTCTCTGCAAAGATATTTGTGCAGGAAGATGCTGATTTGTCTTAATTTGCAAACTACCAGATCAATGTTTTCCCCTATAAATTAGGTAGTAGGTATGCCCTGATAATGTCGGTATTGTGACCAGTTATTTTTTGTACACAAGTCTTGCAACTGAAAAGAACAGTGTGAGGATCCCTGAAATAAGTGCTTGGGATAGTGTAGCAGTGCTGTGTCAGAAAATGACACTGCATTATTGAAGTGAGCTGAAAGAAAATATTTAAATTGGGCTCACAGTGCAACCACCCACATTGGTGATTATTCCATATGGAAAGCTATTTCAGTGAATTAATTTGCTATACTATTTCATATGGAAAGCTATTTCAGTGAATTAATTTGCTATACAGTAGAACCCCGCATAACGAAATAACTCAGTTCCACGGAACTCTTTGCAATGCGGTTTTTCCCTCTTTGCGGTTCTCTATGGGAGATGCCCCACATAACCAAAAAAAGTTTGGTAACCAGGGTTCCCATTAAGCGGGTATGCCCCAGTGACCAAAACCCCCGCATAATGACATTTTTTCCCCGTTATGCAGGGTATCGCCATTGCATAACGAACACTTTGTTGTGCGCATTTTTCGCTATACAATGTGTTTGTTATGCAAGATACCACTGAAATATGTTTCACTAGTTATCACCACACTGTAACCCTTCTTCTCACTGTTGCAGATTTGGGACAATGGGGTAAAGTTGCAACACATCAGTGGGTTTTTACATTTCATAGTAGCTTTCAGGTATATGAATTAAATGCTTGTTCAAACAATGGCGTTGCAAAATAACACTGTTTTATTTTGGGGGAAAGGGCTTCATTTGAGTGTCAAGCTAATAAACCATCATTTAATGAGCCAGAAATGAGTCTAGCCTTTTCTCCTTCTACATTCTTTACCTGCGCAACCACAGAGAGTTCAGAAGCTTCTGTTTTCCCTTTGGATTAACCAGAGCTTGCTGTCATCTGTATTTGGCAGGCTGAGTTAATGCATGAACTGTACAGGTATTGGGTATCAAACAAACCAATTTCAGATCCAGTTTGTGCAACTAGCTTTTAAAATCTAACCATAGTTAAGCTAAACTTCTGCTCCAACTTTGTATGATGTCAAGCAGAAGTGAAAGATTTTAAACGTTTGCAAGTGGAAGAAGAGCATGTGAGCCAGAGAGATGGGAGAGGTCAGGGTTATTCGTCTCACTAAACTGAGAGTGTTTGGCTGTGGCTTTTTATTTGTGGTTTATTAATTATTATTTATTTTTGTGATTTATTTTGCTGCCCAACTCAAAAGACTCTGGGTTAAAAACTTTAAAACCTATTAGGTGTTTTTGGGTTGTAACTCTCAGAATAGTCAAAGGTGGACAGTCAAACTATTTGGAGGACCACCGTTTCCCACCCCTATGTTAAGGCATAACTTAGTATAAGAACACAGAAACTGAGGAACAAACATTTGCTGATTTCTTTGTTGCAGGGAGAATTTTCTCTCTTGCAATTGTAGAACCTGATGTCATCCAGTGAAGCTGACTTGTGAGATTCAGTATAGGTGCTAGTAATTTTCAGGGATATGGCCATGTTAGCTGTTCTAACAAAAATGAACACAAAAACAGGAGTATTGTAGCAGCTCTACAAGTAGCATATTTATGTGGATTACTATCTTTCTTGAGTTTGGATAGAAAGTGGATAGTATTGAAATCTATCACAGCTTATATTGAAATTTATTTCTCCCTTGTAAATGTGGCACAGTACTTTTCTTTCTGTTCTTATGCTTGCTTTTGCAGAAACATTTTTTAAGAGTACATTGTTGGAATTTGCTGCTGCTGAATGTTGTGATGACCAGCATAAGACAGTTTTACAATGAAAATTAGACAGCTTTATAGAGGATAAGCTGGTTAGTGGTTGCTGACTACACTAGCTGTATATTAGCTCCAGTATGAGGGGCACTGTGCTTCTGTATACTTAGTCACTGAAAAACACAGAGAGAGATGACATCTCATCTCTTGGTTGTAGGCTTTCCAGAAGCATCTGCCTGAACACTGAGGACAGATTGCTGGAATAAATAGGCCTTTGATATGATTAAGCAGGGACTGCAGTGGCTCAAGTGGCTAAGACGCTGACTGGGAAGTGGAAGGTCAGCAGTTCGATTCCCGAGTACTGCAGGACGGAAATGAGCTCCCGTCTTCGTCCCAGCTCCTGTCAACCTAGCAGTTTGAAAGCAAGAAATTGCAAGTCGATAAATAGGGACCACTTCGGTGGGAAGGTAACAGCGTTCTGTGCGCTCCGGTGTCTAGTTATGCCTGCCACATGACCACGGAAACATCTGCAGAAGCAGACAGCGCTGGCTCTTCGGCTTAGAAACAGAGATGAGCACTGCACCCTAGAGTTGGATACGACTGGCTTTCGAGCAAGGAAAACCTATGATTAAGCACAGCTGGATTTAGTAATTTGTTTAATTTACATTTACAGGTATAGCTTGGGATATTATTTTTGTTCCTTGGCTTGCACGTAGCAATTTGCATGGTTTGGAAGAGGTTTTATTGAACCAAATCAGTTAAATCTAATTTAGACCAATAAGAAGGATGATGAAAGGCAAAAAAGTCGAGATTCTATATACCAACTATTTTTGTAAGTATGAAAGACATCAGCTCAGAGTTGCCATTAATGGTATCCAACAAGAGAAGTTATAAAGTATGAGATGTGACTAACAGCCCATTAGGTTTATGATTCAGTTAAGTTCAACCTACCCACCAAATATCTTACAGAAGCCTCTCAAAATAGTAAGATATATTGTAAGCACTGTACAAGTTGACAGCTTACTTCTGTCCTATAATGATAGGATTGGTTAATGATATAAATGTATAAATGAACCCTGGTTGTCTTTATGAAACAAATTTTATAATAGCCACTAGGCTATCAGGACAGTTGAACATCCTTTGTTCTGTTCCCATTTAATATTGTTGAATTCCAGTAGGAATGAACAAAAATGCCAATTTGATGACTTTTTAAAAAAATCTTAGGAGATAAGATAATGATAAGGTAATAGAATGACGCTGAGTATTCTGTAACTGACACATGACTTTCATCTTGCTAAGCAGTAGCTGTTGTTCTTTCGCTGAAGCTTGCATGCAGTTATTTCACCTGCTAGCTTTTAAAGTTCAGTACTGTACAACAGGAGGGAGATCCTTCAGCACATGGGTTTCCAGCCAGCAGAGGGTGAATATCTACTTGCCCAGAAGTTCTTGGTTAACTTTTCTCAGGAGTCTTCACTATCTCCGATCAGAGTCTGTCCCAAATATTATCAGGGATACCCATATAAAGGGTTGTTGATGTCAAAGCACTGGGTATCATTTCCTACTCTCCTGGGCCAGGGATGCAGTTTGCACTGTACACACCATTTTGACTTTTTGAAGGCTGGAAAAACTTTTTTAAAAAAGAGATGGAGTGGCCGGATGGCAGTCAGCTCCAGTTTTTCAGATAAACGAAGAAAACCTGAACAACAGTAATATGGAAGGTTAATTGTCAGGCTGAATCTTCAGCCAGAGTAGTGGTTCCCAAAGTGGGGGCCACACCCCACAGGTGGTCTTCAATTCCCAGAAGCTTAAGTCACAACATTGGCTGATCGGTGCTTTAAGGGATTGACTTTGGCTTCTGGGAATTGAAGTCCAAAAACCAAAGGTTGGGAAACACTGAGCCTTGAACTTTCCCCAGAGGTGCAGACTCCAGTGTGGGTTTCTTTTCTGAAAACTGGTGCTTTACATTTCTCTGATTTAGGAAGAGTTGGAAGAAAATACTAGGACAGTTGTGGAAAAAAACTCTGAAATCAGCAGTGGAGCAAAATATCATGATGGGGTATAGAAAAATGGGAGGGAGAGCAGATGTTCCCTTAATCTTGGTACCCATGTTTGCTTTTCAGTTTTGAAATAAAAGAACTCTATGTTCCTTTCTATGTTCATCTGCCTACTGCAGGCTGCTTGGAGCACATTTCAGGCTCCTCCGTTGTTCTCTGTTACCAATCCTGTTTAAGAAAGAGAGGTATGCAAAGCCTGCAAATGTTCCACCTGGAAACCATGCTTGAGCTGAGTGGTGACTCTGCAGGGCCATTGTAGTCCATAGGTGCTATGGTCTCCTCCTCATGGATCCCTATGCACTCTTTTGAAGGTCTAGCTCAGGGATTCTCAACCTGCGGCCCATGGGTTGAATGTGGCCCACGGTGCCATTTCATGTGCCCACCACACCCAGAAGTGCCATGTTGTGGAGGAAGGGCAAAATGGCCATCAGGCCCCCGAAGCTGTCAGAGAGTGTGACCCGGCCCCCGGCTTTAAAAGGTTGAGAACTCCTGGTCTAGCTAAATCTCCCTAAAGCAGTGATGGGCAGTCTTGGCCCTCCAGCTGTTCTTGAACTTCAATTCCCAGAAACCCTGACCAGCTGGTGTGTTGACTTGGGCTTCTGGGAATTGAAGTCCAAGAACAGCTGGAGGGCCAAGACTGCCCATCTCTGCCCTAAAGGATGCCTTTTCAGAAGCCAAATATGAGCTGGGCACGTTCCCCTCTCCCAGTCTGGTTTGTTTGTTAGGACAACAACCTATTGTTAATTTTTTTTTTAAAAAAAGTCCTTTAAAACCTCCCTAAACCTACTTGCAGGCCATGTATGTGTTCTGTAGTGCCATCATATGGTCTTTTAAGACCTCTGTCCCATCTCGCCAGTGTTTTCCCACCTCTCAAATTCCTTGCCTTATCATAGGATCCTAGAATAACTGAGTTGGAAGGGGACTTTTCAGCCATCAAGTCCAACCCTCTCTCTGCTCAATGCAGGAATCTGCATCAAAGTAGCTGTGTCATGAGCTGGAGCGCTCATGACCTTTCGTTGGCTCCACTGTTGCACTGCTCTAACTGTTAAGAAGTTTCCCCCCCTAATATTCAGACTATAGCTGACTTCCTGTAGTTTCAGCCCATTATACAGCCCACACTCTAGGATGATGGAGAACAGATCCTTCCCTTCCTCTTTATGATTATCTTTCCGGTATTTGAAGAGTGCTATCATATTCCTTCTCAGTCTCCTTTTCTCAAGGCTAAACAGGCCCCGTTTCTTCCGTCTTTCCTCATATGTCTTGGTTTCCGTTATCTGGTCATCCTTGTTGCCGTTCTGTCTACCTGCTCTAATTTATTTGCATCTTTCTTAAAGTGTGTGCCTAGAATTAGATACAGTACTCTAGTTATGGTCTAACTAGTGCAGAACTGAAGGAGACTAGTGCTTCACAGGTTTTGGAGACTATACGTCTGTTAACGCAGCCTAAAACAGCGTTGGTCTTTTTTGCAGCCACATCACACTGTTGACTCACATTTAGCCTGTAATCTACAGCAATTCCAAGATCCTTCTCAGATGTAGTATTACTAAGCCAAGTATCCCCCATCTTGTAACTGTGTATCTGGTTTTTGTTCCCTGGATGTAAAACTTTGCCCTTGTCCCTGTTAAATACAGTGGTACCTCGTACAATGATTTTAATCTGTTCCACAGGGCTCGTTGTTGTATGAAACAATTGCTATATGATGTATGGATTGTATAGCAATTTTCCCTATGGGATACATCGTAGGTAAAGGTAAAGGTTTCCCTTGCTCGAAAGCCAGTCGTATCCGACTCTAGGGTGCAGTGCTCATCTCTGTTTCTAAGCCGGAGAGCCAGCGCTGTCTGCTCCTGCAGACGTTTCCGTGGTCATGTGGCAGGCATGACTAGACACCGGAGCGATTTTTTTCGCTAAGTGGTTTTTCCCAATGAAAATTGTACGATTTTTTTCCATAGGGAAAATTATTACGCGGGATGCCATTTCCCCCCCAAACCTAATTGTTATAAGATTTCATTGCGATTGTTGTATGAGGTTCCACTGTAGTTCCTTAGTCCAACCTGTAGTCACAGCACCAATCCCATTCTTGGCCGGCCACATTCCCTGTATTCACCTGTATGGCCACTCCCCCCCCCTTCCTGTCCCTCAACAAATAGAGCCAATTGTCTCTGGATTACTTTTTGTCTCCTGTTTACCCTTCTGAAATCAAGAATGTTTGGGTGGATTTTCACTGAGGGGAAAAATGGGGTTCTGTCTGCAGATAGCTTGACCAGGGAGAATTAGCCACGAAGGGCAGAAAAAGGCTTTGCGTAGGTGCATTTGACTTCATCTTGAATCCTTGCCTAAGGACAAGAAGGTTTTCTGTGAGCGCATCTCTCTCCACCGGACCTGGATTGAAAATTCTTTATACTATAAATAACTTACAAGATAACAGGCGGCGATATTTGCAGATAAGACTGCCATTTCTTTGCCACATTATTATTTTCTTAAAGTGAATTAATATCAGCCATTGTTTTACCTGTGAAAATGTTGCATTTGGGGACAGCAGTCCTCACACTGGATGTCCTACCTGCTGCAAACAAATTACTCTATTGGCAGGAAAATATCTTGTCTGAAAGCTGCCCCAGAATTGTAGCAAAACAATAGGTTTCTAATTTTCTTTCCCCTTAACTGTAGCAGTATTCTGCACTTAAACCATAGTTCAAATCCTTCACTAGGGATGGTGAATTGAATGAAAAGTATGATTTGCCCATCAGAGTTTGGAGGTTTTGCTTACTTCAGGAACCATTGAGCAATAATGCTGTATAGTGGTACCTCATACAACGATTTTAATCCATTCCACGGGGCTTGTTGTTGTACAAAACAATTGCTATATGATACATGCATTGTATAGTGATTTTCCCTATGGGTTGCATCGTACAACGAATTTTTTTGCTATGTGGTTTTTCCCATTGAAAAACTGTTGTAAGATTTTTTTTTCCATAGGGAAAATTGTAATACCCCCCCCCCCCCAACCTAATTGTTATGCAATTTAGTTGCTACACGGCAATTGTTTTATGAGGTTCCACTGTATTTGGAAAAGCAGAGTAGATACCAACCCCACAGTTTGCTAGAACAAGTAGACTGAAGGATGGTTGAAATAAGGATACCTATCTTTTCCTTAGTTAACCTTAAGTAAAAACACACTTGCATTTTTTAAAGATCCTTTGTATGCTGAGAGAAATGGATTTGATAATTCTTCTTTCATGTCCCGATTAAACTCTGAACTGCCATATTGAAGTTACCTTCTTTGGCTTCATTGTTGGCCCGACTTAAAACCCTCATTGGTGCATGTTTCTGGCAGTAAATGAGCCGGAATCTATATCGCTGCACATTCACACAGTGCGTTATTGTCCAGCAGCAGCCCCCACTTGACCATGTTGGTCATGCTTTAAGGGACTCCAACCCTCAGCCTATTTAGGGTCCTCCAAGTGATGTAGGGGAGGTTGAGTTCCTCAGCTATATCCGACTTTAATATTGTTCCTTGCCAGTGAGCGCCTTCCTCCATCTTCTAATTTGGTTTTGCGCTTGTCGTATGTTCTTGCCGTAAAGCTCTTGCTGGATCTGAGCCAGCAGACTTGAAGATGTTGAGGGTTATTTTCTTGCTTAGTTCTCTCAGCGTCTGCTGCTACTTCTCTGCTGATCTTAGGTAGAGTGATACCAACAAGAGGGTATGTTTTCTCAACTGTTGTAGACTTGAAGCATCCTGTCACTATATGCATGGCTTCATTAACAGTGGTTTCAACTTGTTTTGTGTGTGTGGATGTGCTCCATACTGGAGTAGCATATTCTCCTGCGGAGACAGTCAGAGCCAAAGCTGATGTACACAGCGTGGATGGTTGAGTTCCCCATTTATATTTTGTGAATTTCCTAATGATGTTCCTTGTATTAACTTGATAATTAAGAGTGAGGATTGTATTTTCTTTTCTCTCTTTTTGGAGCTTTTACACTCTGCATCTGTTAGTGTTTTTCTTAGCAACCATTTCACATTTTGGGACCCTGCTTTCTACTTTGTTAAACATAGCTTTAACAACATTCGTTACACTTTAAGAACATTGCTGCAATTAGGAGTAAAGGTTATTTTTAACAGATTTTCAAGGAGGACAGTTTCTAATATTTGTTGTTCAGTCGCACAGTCGATTCCAACCCTTTGCGACTCTATGGACCATTGTCCTCCAGGCCCCTCTGTCCTCCACCATCCCCCTCAGCCCTCCCAGTTCTGTGCCCATTGCATCTACAATACCATCTAGCCATCTCATCTTTGGCCTCCCCCTTCTTCTTTTGCCCTCCATCTTTCCCAGCATCAAGGCCTTCTCAAGTGAATCCTCCCTTCTCATTTGATGTCCAAAGTAATCTATTATTCTTAAATATATTAAGTAATATATTATTCTTAAATATATATGTCCAAAGTAATATATTATTTTTAAATATATGGAAAGATTTGCATTTAGCTCCTTTCTATTGTTTCCAGATTGCCACTTCTGAGCCAGACTGGGTATCTGAACTGGAGAGAATATAAACTGAGCCTACTAAAGGCAAGGTAGCTTTAACAGAGCACATATCTGACACCAGTCCCTAGAATTATAAGACCATCTGCTAGGATTACAATTAAGAATCCCCAGAAGAGTGAAAGATGGACCTGGAAAATGTGATGGAAACCATTTTGTAACTCACATACTGTGGTCATGATTTCTTCTTACATAGCATCCTTTCTTTCTGGAACACTACCATGACTTCTCTTTGCTCCCCTGTGTGGTTTAATTCCTGGCAAAACTGATAGCATTCTTTTTCCTTACAGAAGCTTAACTGCAAATTGCTTTGTTTCCTGGGCAACAAAACATTCTGATCATTTATGCTCACACGCATTCAGATAACATCAGTAGTTCCCTTCCACAAGTACAATATGATATACAGTACTGTAGATTAAATTTAGTTTGCTACGGTAATTGAAGTGCTGCTAGGGCATATGTTGAAGCATTGTTGGTTTCTCTCTTATCAACTAGCAAAGTAGCATGTATATTAAAATGATGTGTGCATGTGAAAACAATGAGTGGTACCCTGCCCTTGCTATTATTTCCCGGAAATACATGCTTTTTAGCTGAAATGCAGCTGTTTTCCCAATCAGTTCATATCAGAATTATGAAATTGACTAGACCAGGTAGAAACTTGAAAATGCCGCTACTCTTGTAAAGTGCAATAGACGCATATACCCTAAGACATATCAATTATCATCTGGTACCGTAAAAGGGATCTGGCAACACAAAGAGCCTAACTCCTGAAGAGGAAGTTACTGTTATTTATGTATGTAACTTGTCCAATTATTTATGCCACTGCTTTTATCAGATCCGCGTTTTAATGTAAGTCAGGATGAGAGAACCTTGGCTCCAGATATTTTTGGAGGAAGGACTATGCCACCAGCTTTATTGTGTTTACTGCATAAGGGTGGTAGAGTGGCCATCAGAGTATGTGTACTTAACATGCTGATTCATTTCTGGGTTAGATTAATTTCTTTTCCTAACATTTGATCATCTGTGTTCTGTGAATAGTTATAGTGATACAATGACATATTTGATACAAGTTCATGATATAGTAGGTGATTTCCTATTTGTATCAGGGTTTCTGTTTGTCATATTTGTATTCAAAATACACGTGTAGTATAAGCATATCCAGTAGCCAAAATCCTGTTTGTGTAACCTTGCATGGTAGAAACTGTTGATGTCATCAGCTCGTACAAGGATGATGGGGAGGAGCTTTACCAGAAATTGCTGCCAGATCACTGCTGATGGTTCTGATCTTGCCAGGAGCAATCTTGCAACATTTTTTTCCAGTGATTAAAGGCTACCCTTCCATCCTATCAAGTGGCTCCAAAAACTTCTCTAGGGCAAAAGAGAGCCATGGAACCTAAAAGGAGGGGAATAGAAACCATTTAATTTAAAATAATTTTAGGAGCACAGGCTGATGACATCATCAGGTACTTTATGCAAACAGGATTTTGTCAAGAACCATCATTTGCAGCATATTTCAAGATGCCTTATTGTAACTTTATTGATTACAGGGCAAGTCAGTGAATTTGGGGTAAGGATGTCTGTGGAATGTTCTTTTGAAGCAAATATGAGGATCCATTCTGAAATATCCATGTTTCCGGTGGATATATAACAGCCAGACAAGGATTGGATAAAATATGGTGTATTCACTTTTGCAATGTTAGTTTTGTTGACTGTTAGCATAGCATTATTGGTAGTGTGCTTGATTTGATGAATACTGAACAAATTAAAGTCAATCATGTTTTTAAACTTAGCTTTCTTTATGACAGGGGTGGTCAAACTTTTCATGGGTTTAGCGTGCCAGTCACGTGGTTCCTCCCAATTAAAATGCATCCACGGCTGTCGTAAACATTTATGACTGCCGTGGGTGCATTTAGGGCATCATTTTGCGCTTCCGGGTGGTGGTGCAGGCGGCACAGGCTGAATGATTTGGCGCCATAGACTGGATCCAGGCCATCGGCCATAGTTTGGCCACCCCTGCTTTATAAGGTTAAAACACTGCAAAAATGTTAAATAATACACCATAATAATTATTTTGTTGAATGTCAGTAGCAGGTGGGATTATTAACTGTAAAGATTATTCTCTTTCTGCGTATTGACTGGTGTTTAGATGTGGCTTGGAGTCAGAACTGATCCTAACTTATTTTTATTTTAGCTTTGGATAGATCACAGACCAAGAAGGATGGAGGTTTTAAAAATAACTGGAGCTTTGATCATTCAGAAGAAAGTGAAGGAGATACAGAGAAAGAGTAAGGATATTTTAAACCAGGCCATTAAAAATAAAATGTGGAGATTTGTAATAATTATTCTTTGAACTATTAGTTTTCTGATACACATGCACACACATTTATTGTAATATGAAGACTGCTCTCCAGCTAGTTATTTTTAAAAGGCTGTACATTATTCCAGAAACACATGTATGTTTGTGTATGTGTGCCTCTCAGAAATGGCCAAAAACATTTCTTGGATTCACAAAAGTTGTTCACTGTCGTTCTTCCGTCAAAACACTTGAAATGTGTAGTTAAGGCAGAATATTTCATTGAGTGACTGTTATGCAATTTCTGGTATATATACAGTGGAACCTCATACGACAATTGCCCCGTATAGCAATGAAATCGCATAACAATTAGATTTGGGGGGGAATGGCTTCCCGCATAACAATTTTCCCTATGGAAAAAATCATACAACAATTTTTCAATGAGAAAAACTACTTAGCAAAAAAATTTGTTGTAGGGTGTATCCCATAGGGAAAATTGCTATACGATGCATGTATCATATAGCAATTGTTTCGTACAACAACGAGCCCCATGGAATGGATTAAAATCATTGTATGAGGTACCACTGTATATATATTTGTCTTTATGTCAGTTGTGGTACAACTTTCAGTGTAAAGTAGGAGGCTTTTCTAATCTTTGCTTGTGTTAATGGCCTAAATAGAAAAGTTTTGCCAACATTCATAGTCTCACAAAATTCAGGAGTCAATAAAGAGATGAACTGAATATAGGTTTGGGGAACAGATGTAACAGTGTATGTGCTGTAATTAAGTCTTTATGAGGCTGAAGTACATTATTAATTTTATTGGTGACTGTGGTAGATTGATGTCCTGCCTCCTAATGTAATAAGACTGGTGGAGAAGAGTTAAAGAACAGCTACTGATAACTTACATGTTTAATAGAACCAACTAGCCTATTGAATTCAATCCCCTGAGCATTTAAAATGACCTTTTAGCCATGTTATTTCTTTAGTGAGAAACATGGGTAAAATATAATCAGAGAGAAAGAGAGAGAGAGAGAGCCATTGGGGGATGTCATCTGGAGATTTGGAGTGTGTTGTCATCAATATGCAGTGGATGTGGTCAGATGCCTTGATAACTGACTGGTTTAGATACTGGAATGGAAGGTGGCAACCAGAGGGGAAAAATCATAACTACAGAAGAACTACACAATTTTAATGTTGACAATGAAGAAATTGATTTAGTAGAAGTATTTCTTTAGCTCAGTTCAATCATCAGTCCAAATGGTGCTGACTAGATATCAGAACAAGACTGAGACTCAGAAGAGCAACAATGAAGGAATTAGAAAAGATAATCAAGTATTAAGGATGTATCATTGGAGACCAAGAGCAAAACCATTTACACTCTTGCAGACTCTGTCATCGAGTATGGGCATCAAGGAAAGCTATCAGGAAAAAATTATGTCATTTGAAATATGGTGCTGGAACACAGTGTTGCAGATACCCTGGATTGCCAAAAAGATAAACAGGTCAAGCCTAGAGCATATTAAGCCTGAACTATCTCTAGAGGTAAAAATGATGAAATTTTGGCTGTCATACTTCGGGCACATCATGAGAAGGCAAGACTCTCTGGAAAAGACAATAATGCTAGAAAAGGTGGAAAGCAGCAGGAAAAGAGGGAAATTGAATAAAGATGGCACAGGCTTGAGTTTACAAGAACTGGGCAAGGCTCTTCAGGAGATAACATTGAGTACTTTGTACACATTTTATGTGGAAGTAACATTGTAGAGAAATATGTAATCTATTAAGGTTGTTTATTATATAGAACATATTAGTTACTTTTTCAAGGTTATTGAAGCTACTAGCATAGGTGCCCGTCTTCGACGGATTTTTTTGGGGGGCTCAACCCGTGGGGTGGCTTGGGGAGTTTTTTTTCCTTTTTGCCTCCCCCCACACTGTTTGTGATGCCCCCTGGCTCTCAGTAAAGGAACCTGGGCAGACTCCCCCCGACATGATGATGAGGGAGCGATGGTAGATATTGAGGGGGAAATTTAGGAGGAAAGGAAGACGGGAGGGTAAGAATGAGGGATGGAAGGAAAGAAGGAAGGGGAGAAGAACAGCTGGAGTTGGGAGGGAAGGATGAGAGCTAATTACCCAGTCTTGGCCGGGGGGGGGGTGTTTGTTGTATGTCTATGTGTCTCTCTCTCTCATATATATATATATATATATATATATATATATATATATATATATATATATATATGTGTGTGTGTGTGTGTGTGTGTGTGTGTGTGTGTGTGTGTGTGTGAGAGGCACACACACAAGTGACTGATCTGGAACCCAGACACACACTCCCTGTCTTTCTGTCTCTCACTCACACAGCATTGATGTACATTGAAAGTGTCTCATTCCAGGGCTGTAGAGGCTTAAATGGAATGGCTTTGTTCCATCCGCATCAGGACCTTTCCCCATCAGTCATTCACACCCAAGTTCAACCAATTGCAGTTCAACATGCAAATCAGCTCTCTCCAACATTCTGTTTCCTGGCCTGGCTAGATTCTCTCCAGAATTTACCCATCAGTCATTCACTCTCAACCAATCACAGTCCAACATGCAAATCAGCACTCTCCAACGTTCTGTTTCCAGGCCTGGCTGTTAAACTGCCGTTTTTCTCCCATGGTACCATGGGAGTTTTAGTTTCCATTCTTTTCCCCATTTTGTGCGGCTTAGGCCCCACTCTCGGCCCCCGGACCCTTGTAATTCTGCTCTCTGTTTCAAAAGGTAGGTGTGTGCCGAGAATTACAGGATAGGCTTGAGGGGTGTGGGTACGTATGCCTGTCATGTACGTTACGTTCCTTCCTTATAGGTAAAGATACTTTGCTCTTGTTGAATTGCAGCATATATATTTTCTCCTGTTCTTTTGTTTAGTGAAGCCAGTCTGCTGAGCTTAAATGAAAGTGATGGAAACAGCAGCCCCAGTGGTGAAAAGAAAGTGAGTATTTATATATACATACTGGTTAGACACCATAGTTGACACAGTGGGTGTAGATCTGGGTGGACTACGGAGGATGGCGGATGACAGGAGCCTTGCATGCTGTGGTCCATGGGGTCACAAAGAGTAAGACTCAACTGTATGACTGAACAACATATATACATTTACATCTACATCTTTTGATTTAATTAGTTTATAATATTAAATCAAACAAAAATAAAACAAATTAAAAGCCTAAAGAACAATAAATTATTATAATACCGGTACTTAAAAAGATTTAAACAAATATCAATTTAAAACTTGTGGATTAAAACAGTTCTGAAAGTTATATTTATTCAAACTCTGTGGAATCAAATTGGCAAATTAATAAAAATAAAATAATAATAAGGGTTTCAGTACATTATTTCCAATGTATTCAATGTTATACTCCAGCATTTAAGAAAAGCAAGGTTTTTTCCTCCTTGCCTTTATTTTATGCACTTTTAATATATCCATTAAGTATTTTTGTATGGAATGGTTACTGTATTCATTCAGATCATTTTTCTCAAGTTTGATTTCCTGATGTAGAATTTTCATGTATTGATTCAGATTGTATTTCGTCTGTAAACTTTTGCGTAACTCTTGAACATCTGAATTTTATATTACACAGCTCTTTGAAAAATGGATTGATGGTATCTCAATGTTTGTGAGATGAATTCAGATACTGTATAGAGTAGATTTGTATTTTTGTTTGATATGTATGGTATATATTTGAACTTTTCTTAATTATTCTATTGCAGCTACCATGTCATAACTCACTATCTTTTGGTCCCAGAAATGATTGCTTAAGAACGTACATAAGACAGAACAAAACTTATACTTCTAGGGTTTTAAAAGGAAACCCAGTTGGACTCAATATGTTGGGGAGCAGCAAGAAAATAAGGTACAATGCTTCGAATATACTTTGAATATACTCAAAGAAGTTTAATTAGTGGTCTTTTGCTGATGGAAGTAGATGTAGTAATATTAGAAGAATGATGATTGTATTTTGCTGACATGTTCTAAAAGTTGATTAAAATGTCATATTAATATTAACCAAATATTGTTGTAGACTGAGACCTGGGATGTTGCCCTTGCAGGTTCTTTGACTGGGTGCTATAAGTTTATTACATTATTGCTTTTAAAAAGTCCCAACTTTTCTGGAAAACTGGCAGAATTGTTAGCAAATTAGTTTCCACCTGCATTGTCATCATAATCATTGAAGTGCCTAAAAGTAACAAGTATGACACAAGGTAGCAACTGGCTGCATATGATTCTCTTTCCCATTCCTTCTGATTGAATGTATCTGGGTGCTGCTGGCTCAACAATCGTAATGGCAGAATGCCAGATTCAGGTGATACTTAGAGGATGGAGAGATGGAGGAGAGTTTCTCCACACAGTATTACAATTTGGCCAAATTGTAAATGCTAACACTTTTTTCTACCTGATTTTTATGTTTGCAGTGAAAATGATCAGAATATATCTTGTGCTGGAACATTAGTACAAGCTAAACGGTATCACACTCATGCACAAACACCTATGGTAAAAACAGCTGCACAAAGGTAAGATGTGAGGTACAAATGCAGGTGTTTTCTTCTGCATATTTTGTTCTTTGAGAAACGTGTATTTTAAAAAATAATAAATATTTTACTTTGTACTTGTAAGGGATAAGCTGTTTCTCAAACTGTCATTCTCTTTATATTGAGCTAGGTAATTACCTGCATGTCCATCATTGTACTATTGCTCAATCATAACCACTCATTTCTTTGTTCCCTAATGGTGAATCTGATGGAGATGGTCATCTTCAAAGATGATGGACAAACTGTTAAAATAGCTGACAGTGTTCAGACTTGTAAAATAGAGTATACGGTGAACAACTCCACTGACTTAGGACAAGTGCTCCAGCCTTATAAAGCTAGGAAAACAGAAACTAAGTCAGATGCCTTAACATACATTCTCTATGATCAGTAATAATGGGTCCTTAACAGATATCATTGTGATAGGTAATAATGAGAAACAGTCTCACACTTTGCCTTTGCTTTAGTATATTATTACTGTACCCATGCTTTTTCTTTAGTCTTGAAAGATCAGATCTACATAGAGTAGAGTACTGTACTTGGAACCAGTAGAGATGCTTGGCATGACTTATTTATTTATTTTATTTTATTTATTTTGTTTGTTTGTTACATACACCCACCCCATGCATAAACTTCTATAATGCCCATCTGGAAAGTATTCCCACTCTGGGCAGTTTACATGTCTAAAACCAAATACATAACAGAAGTAATCAATACTCAAATATAAAATCACAACACAATAAAAACCTATTGCCCAACTGGGTGTTGTCATGGAAAGGTAAAATTACTTTGTGTAGTGGATTCTTGCCTTTTGTAGAGAGAAATTCATGAGGTGAGGGTTGATGTTTCTGACCAGGTTTTAGTGTGGAAAGTGGATTCTGATTTTTGGAGTGTATAGCTCTACCCGAAAACCAAGGGAATATAATTCTGAGGCAGTCCTCTTCCTGTTTAGATAACATAACCAGCATAAAGTAGTTTATATCAGCCCACCCAGTTACTGTAGAGTTCTTGGTTTCCTCTTTTCTGTTTCCTTATGTCTTCCTTCCATAGCCAGTATATCAGCCAGTACTGAAGGGTTTCAGTATTAGTAGCCTGCAGGGTATGGAGTCAGTTAGCAACTTTGGAGAAGTTACCTTTGGAGCTCTGAGCAATTTGCATTAGCCTCTGATGCCAAACCTTATCAGCCATGATATGAGCTTGAATATAAAATCCTGTTCATATATATGAGTGGAAGTCTAATTAATTCTGGAATCCTTTTTCTGTGCCATGTATAACCCTAAGGTTTTAATACTGTGTGTCCTGTATTGTTAAGTAAGTTATGCTTTATAGCATTCGACTGGCAAAATCTGAACTTTTTATTTTAGGTAGGTGGGTGGAAACCCATTAATGTAAACCTGTTTTGGATCCATATTCCACTAACATACTTTATGAATGACCGGAAGTCACTACTATAAAATTTTGTGCAGTCTCCCCACCCCCACCCCCCAAAAACAACATTTCTTTTAGTTTGGTAGGAAGTTTCTATTCGCAAGATAGAAAACTTTGCAAATTGGAGGATAAAAGACAAATAAGCCGTTTATTTTAACTAACTGAACTTAACCTAGTAAGAACTGAACACATTTAATTAGGTTCTAATTTGTTTGCCCATGATTTTAATTATGTAACATATTTGTTTTATTGGGATTTTAACTAGAAGCAAAGACATTTTTAAAAGTGTGAGCCATAGCCAGGAGAAGGACAATGGAAGCCGATTGAGTTTGTAATAGCAGTTCAGGGTTATTTAAAATTCCTTGGCTACAATATGAAACTGGCACTCATATGGAAGCAGCTGGAAACAGAGTGAGGCAAGCAAAGTGGATGCATTGGACTTGAAAATACACCAAAACTTTAAAGAGATGGAGAGGTGACAGAGAAATCTGAGGAGAGCCAAGAATTTCAGTTAACTGATAGGTTACGTAAAGGTTTCCCTTGCTCGAAAGCCAGTCGTATCTGACTCTAGGGATCAGTGCTCATCTCTGTTTCAAAGCCGAAGAGCCAGCGCTGTCTGCTTCTGCAGACATTTCTGTGGTCATGTGGCAGGCATGACTAGACACCGGAGTGCACGGAACGCTGTTTACCTTCCCACCGAAGTGGCCCCTATTTATCTACTTACAATTTTTTGCTTTCGAACTGCTAGGTTGGCAGAAGCTGGGACAGAGACGGGAGCTCATTCTGTCCTGCAGTACTCAGGAATTGAATTGCTGACCTTCCGCTTCCCAGTCAGTGTCTTAGCTACTTGAGCCACTGCAATCTGATAGTAGAAAGATTTAACTGATAGTAGAAAGATTTATAGATGTTGCTAACCAGCTTTTACAAGTAGAACCATACTAATACTTAGTAGTGCAGAAAAGATGTTCTACATATAGTCAGAGGCCGTCAAAATATTGCTGATTATTTTCCATCTTGGTGATTTTATACTATATGTTTTGCTACTGTGTTGCTATATGCGGCAGGTCAGCAGTTTGAGATCTGAGTGTTGCACAACGGAGTGAGCTCCCGTCTATGTCCCAGCTCCTACCAACCTAGCAGTTTGAAAGCAAGAAATTGCAAGTAGATAAATAGGGACCACTTGGGTGGGAAGGTAAACAGCACTCCGTGCGCTCCGGTGTCTAGTCATGCCTGCCACATGACCACGGAAACGTCTGCAAACGCAGACAGTTCTGGCTCTTTGGCTATGAAACAGAGATGAGCATTGAACCCTAGAGTCAGATACGACTGGTTTTCGAGCAAGGGTGACCTTTACCTAGCTACATGTTAAAGAAATTTAAAGTATAATTCAAAACAACAATTTTTTTAAAAAAATGTCCAAATATTTATGTGCTCTGCTTGATATATATTCATTTAGAAATAGAACCTTTTTACTAGTTGAAAAAGTATTTTATACCTTTTATTTGTGCACTACAGATTCCTTTTGAGCTACAGTATTATTCTCTTTGTATATAGATCAGGGAAAACAATCCACACTTCTTTTTTTTTTTGAATCCCAAAACAATGTTCATGAGGTTCATCTTTTCCTCTATACCTACTGAACAGTCCACATAATTGCTTAGCTTTTATGTGCTGCAATTATGAACCATTCATATTCATTTTGTTGAACCATGTGCAGGATCCTTCCTGTCAAACGTTTTCAGATATGTTTTCATGTTTGTTCGGGTTTTTTTTACATTGAAAAACATACTGTACAAAAAAGTAGTTTTGAATATCCTGAGAGATTTTTTTCCCCTGAAACTTATTATCTGCCACTGAATTGCCTCTGAATGTTTTGCTTGAGGATTAATCTCCAAACCTATTTAAATCTTTTTTTTTTAATTTTTTAAAAAAGTTATGTTGTAACTGCCAAACCACCACAGTGTTTAGAATGGGGTTTTCTCCTGCTTTGGTTTTTAGAAAGAGAAGGCAAAGGAGAGATAGAAAGGCAAGGGAGTATCAGGTTTTTTTAAAAAAAAAATGGGTCAAAACTAAAACATAGCATTTTAAAGTGGAAGCAAATCTTTATTACGGTCCAAGACCAGCACAATGTTAAAGCAGGTTCTGCTTGGGGTTATTTTTTTGAGTGATTATTTAATATTACAACAAGTTAATTGCTCAGCCTGTTTCTTTTTTAAGCCTTGAGAATTTTAGTGGCTTTCTGCTAATAAGATAATTTTACATGTACCGGTTCTAGTACATAGCATAGTAGGCTTAGCAAAAGAAGACTCTTAGCTATATGACCATTTAAGTGTTTCTTTAATCAATCTTCCTTAACCGACCCATCAACTGACATGATTTTTTTACTAAATCTGCACATTATTCTTGTCATGTATACTCTGCTACTACCAGTCAATGAGTATAGAGCAGTGATGGCAAACCTGTGGCACGTGTGCCAGAAGTGGCACAGAGAAGCCTTTCTCTGGTCACCTTTCCACTCTGTACTGCTGGCACCACCTCTGCCCCCTAGGATTGGTGTGTGTGAGGATATCTGATCACCTCACCCCCTTCTCACCTCCCCATTCGTGGAGGGAGATGTGAGGTGACCGGATATACCCCACCTCAGATGGGGAGGGACATTGTCATCCAGTCTAAGTTGCATGATGTGAGCTGCCTTGGGTCGCCAAGGCGAGAAAGGCAGCCTATAAATCGAATAAATAAATAAATGATGGCTGCTTTTTATCCTGCTTTTCTTCTTAGAGCCACAGCAGCAAAAAAGGTAAAATGAGGGGGTGGCTTTCTCTTAGTCCTGCTGTGAGGCTTTTTTTTACTCCCCCAAAATTAGCTGGATTAGTTATTTGGGATCGGAATGGGACCCGGTTGCCAAACCACCCAGGTTCAGAAAGAGTTCATGCATGGTCCGGGGGGGGGGGGGGGGGGCTTTGCTTTGGGAGCCTGAGCGACACAATTCCCCCCTGGGGGAGCTCGATCCTTGGGCTGGGGAGGAGTCCACTCAAACTGTTCTGGAGCTTCATTTCCCAGAAGCCCTGATCTTCAGGAGTGCTGACTTGGGCTTCTGGTAATTGAAGCCCAAGAACAGCTGGAGTGTCAAAGTTAGCCACCAGGGCTTCTCTTCTTCCTCTGGAGCAGGGGTTCTCAATGTTTTCAGGTCGCATGCCTGACCACGCGCACCCCCAGACAGCTGATTAAGCTGGTCACATGGTTCCTCCCAGCGGAAGTAAAACATACCCACACATGCACAGAACACATTTACAGCAGTGGGCTGGGAGCTTCTGGGAGCGGTGTAGGCCATATGAATTGACATTGGGGGCCGGGGACAGCCTGTGGGCCATAGGTTGCATATGCCTGCTCTCAAGCATTTGGCACTGGCCCAGCTCCAGCCAGTAGCAGGGCATTCCTGGGGAAGGAACGTGGTCAGTGGTTGGGAGGTTGGCCGAGGTGTGTGTGTCTGTGTGGGGTGGGTGGGTGAGGGTGAGGGTGACAACTTCACAGTCAGCACATATACTGCCCATATTGGCAGGAGGATTCTGTAAAAATATAGATACATGATAAATAAATACCTGAGAGCAAACAGAACAGCAAAAAGAGATAAAACATGTCTGGTTTTGGGTGCTTACTTGTGAGTAAACATGGGTTTTGCTGCCAACCATAATGGGGTCATGGTGCAAAGCTTGGTGGTGTGAATGCGCAGTTTGAATGCACCCACGTGATGTTACCGGCACTCGTGATGGCTGCCGCCCATTACCCCCCTTTTTTGCACTCGGTCTCTAAAAGGTTCGCCATCACTGGTACAGAGTGTTGCTAGCATTCCTCTCAACTTTGAAAGTGGAGATGTACTCCGGGATTGTTTGGGCAGATGTGCAGTGATCCTTGTCCCTTCTCCAGCTCTTTGAGAGGGGAATTTGCCTTCTGCATAGACCAAAATTGCCCCTCCTCAGCAGTTCCTCTTCTGGAGAAAGCCAAGTAGCTAGAAGAAGGTGCCTATTTTTCCTGTTTTACGTTTTGGTCAAGAAAAAGTTTGTGTGATAGGGACCACAGGTTTCTGCTGTCAAAGGGCATTTGAAACATCTTTTGTACAGCAGAGTCCAATAACATAAGTTTTCTGACCATGACTCACCTTTTTTGAAGGGAAGACATTGGAATATAGGGGCTAGAAAACATAGTCTTTGGCTCTAAAATGAAGATTGCTAACTGAAATATCTTCTACATTTATGCCATTCATTTTGTTTGTTTTTTGACTACAAAACCCACAATTTTCCATTCTGGGAGGTCTGCCTGCCAGACGTATGCATGTTCTAGGCAGCCATGAAGCTTTCCAGCTCAGCCTTTTTCTAGGTGAGCACAATTTAGTTGTAAGTGTGGAATTTCTCCAAAATGGCAAAATCTAGGTTTTGGAGTTTTAAAAAGTTCTTTACAAACGAACCCACATGTGACACATGCCTAATGTCTTCTTACCAAGATCACTGGCTTCTGGATCTTGCTTTGATGACCAGTTTGAAGCATTATTGGCACAGTGGTTATGCTGCAGAACTGCAGTCAAAAGTCTCCTGTTATCTGAGTTCAATCCCAAAAGGTTCGAGGTTAACTCAGCCTTCCATCCTTCCCAGGTTGTAAAATGAGTGCCCAGCTTATTGAAGGCAACCTGTAATTTTTATAATTTTACTATCTTGTGCTTAGCACTATTGGGAAGTATGTAAGTACAAACAAACAAACAATTTTATCTAATGAAAATGAATGGGTGTTTCTTTTGATTTAAATATTGGCATATAAGTAACCAAATAAGAACTGCTGATGTCAAAAGACATTGAATCTTATGATATTTTCTCTTTCATATTTTAAGCAGTCTGGATCGAAAAGAAAGGTAAGTTCAATAGTAAAATAAGCATGGCAGATAAGAATGTTATGGTTCACTGGATGTATATCTACTTATTTTGTTGAAGAAGCTTTTTGAATGCAGCTATGTAGTGAGCTGCATTTTAAATGTTATTTAAATAGGTAGGTGGTGAAGTATTTTGTTAGTGAAATGCACAGTATATTCAGACATGCAAGATGGCCTCCCCCATCCAGGAATCAGTCTTCCATACATACCCCAGTCTCATAGGGGTTTAGGTTGCTCAGGATGAGAGTGGTTGAGCAGTCTGCCACCTATGCCACGTACAGGGTATCCTACCTCTTCACCGACTCTCATTTCCTCTTCCTCAAGCATCTGCTCCCATTCCTCCTCTAACACCCACCTTATAGCCACTAAATTCTAAGGGCCCTCCACAACGCCTACAGCTTCTTCTGAGGGTGACCTTATGGACCCTCTTACCTAGTTTTTGTCCTGATTAAAGCTGCTCCTCCAATATACTGTACCAGGGAACTAGAAGTCAGTAACTTGGGGTGTTTAGGAATTGGGGGTGACAGTCTGCTGACCAAGACAACATTCACTCTGGTCTTTCCCTCACACTGGAAAGAAAAAAATTATCTGTAGATTTTGAACGATAAATTGTACATGGTGTTGCACACATTTTTATATGTTGGGTGTTTATCTAATATGAAGATAAAATCAGACATAAACTGTTAGATCACTGAAGTATTTTGGAATACAAGCTGCAATGCAAGCAAATGTGCATGTTAATACACTCCATGCATGTAGTGTATTGCAGTTCAGAAAAACATATTCCAAATATGATTTGCTAATTTTAAAGATGACACAAGACTGTTCATTGCTTTGGTGCAAATCAAATAGTACGATGTACTAAAAAATGCTCTTAGACATGTTTGATCACAAGAGAAAATAGTGTTATTTTTACATTTATTTTAGGGGAACTTTTAGAAGACTGACAAAGTACACTTTTACAGAGTACTGTATGTTATACTAGACACCAGTGGCATATCTGTACCCATTGTATGGTGGGGGGGAATCCATTTTTAAAGATATGATAACTTTCCCCTTTTGATTTCCCCACCAATAATTTTCTCCTTTTGATCAAAAAGTTCACACTACCAAAATCCCATGGAGATAGTGTAGTTAGTTTATGCATTGGCTTCATTTAGTTATGCCAAATCAGAGAATCTGTGGTTCACGGGCTTAAACTGGTCCTTAGAGACTTTACATTTACCTACTTTGCAAGTAGTAATGGAATGCCTGCTGTTATACCTGATTGATTCTGCTGTTCTTGTCGCTGAGTGTCTCATTTAGGATGACAAATGATATGTAAAGAAGGCAAAGGATTCATTCTCTGCACAGAGGAATAAAAATGACTGGAGCAGTGAGTCAGGCTTGATTCAGTGGATAGGAAAGTGCTTTTGGTCAGTGCTGCTGACATTTGGTTCATGCAAGGTTGAGATAATTGCCCCATCCCTTCTACAATAGGACCATGAGATAATGACAGCATTTATATTGTTCAGTTTATAATTGAGAATGAGTTGAAGTGTGCATGCTTCAGTATTACACAGGTCTGCAACCAAAAAACTGCATAGGATTTTTTAACTTTTTAAAATAGATTTTTACTTAGTGAAACTGAAGGAAAATACTTTAAAAAATTCCATCTCGTCAAGTTTTCTCGCAAAACTCATGTTTTTAGTTTAATTTAGCATGAAGTTTGCCTTTAACCAAAAATCTGATATCCTATTCTTGATTCTAAAAACCCTATCCAAAAACTACTTCTTACTTTCCTTTAATATTTATTAGAGCTAGAATCAAGAATAATGCAAAGAGAAAATAAGAGGGGGGGAGGCGTAGTCAGTGGTGGGCATCAGCAGGTTCTCACCAGTTCGCCAGAACCGGTAGTAGAAATTCTGGCTGGCTGCGACCATCCAAGTTGTGAAATAAAGTAGTCCTAATCGGGGTGCAACACAGGACTTTTTCCCTGGCCACACCCACCATACTACACCCACAGTATGGTAGTAAAAATTTTGGGAGCCCACCACTGGGCATAGTGTAGGTTTAGTGGTGTGAGGAAGCTCAGATAATTATGTCCCAACAGGTTTATTTTGTTTGTGGCGAAAGATGAACATATCCAGGAATCTTACTGGCTGGGTTGAGCATGTTTAAACATGTTCTCTGTGGTATTATAAATGAGTATAAGCATGCCTACTGTCAGATTTGATCATGTTTCAACATGCTAAATAATTTCAGGATCTGGGTTGCTGTATGAACCACACTCAGTTTACATCCTGCATTCAAATGTGACTGTGCTCGTTTTTAGTTCTGTATTATGGCTCCAAGAGGTTGTGTTATTTCTCTGGACAACTTTTGATTTATTTGTGGTTAATACACTATTAAAAGCCAACAAAGAAAAATAAGTGATTTTGTGAAGAAAGTGTATTTTGCTTACTTCAAGTTGAAACTTGGGGATCAAGACAGGTTGCTAGAAGTGTCAGAGCAAGAACCTTACATCTCACTTGACATCCAAAGGAGTAAAAGAGGAAGCAGAGAAGAAAAGAAGTGGTGCATGCTTCTCATGTCTCCTTTCAGCAAAGGCATGAAGGCAGTGGAAACCTCCACTTTCTACTTGCATTAAAAGTGGTCTTATCTTGTATCCTATTGCTGTCCACTTCTAATATACATGAGTCAGGTATTCTTACCTGTTCCTCCTGGTGCAGGAGGTGGGGAGAAAGAGGTCTGTAATTATTCAGCGATGTCTGCACACTTAATTTTACCTGCATCTTTGTACTGTGATTTTTACCATACTGAATGAGGCTGGCGAGAGCTCCTGAAAGGAATTCTTCAAAACTTTCTTAAGGCACCAGGTCAGTCAGGGAAAGCAAATGTGTGTTTTAACTGAGAAAGTAAGTAGCAATTCAGCCAATCCCAGACCTTGTTTTGTTATAATCAGAAAGAAGTGAATGGTGCTATGCAGCTGTAAGGTAGAACAAAGCTTCTGAGATACTGGTGTGGTCTTGGCTTTACTCCTGTGATAGGCATGTCTTTTTAGTGTCCTTGCTGTGTACAGCTTATATTCCTTAGTTATTTAGATCCACTGATGAGAAGACCCGAATTAGGATTGGCTGGTGGATGTATATTAGGGCTATTCATTCTGGAATTGTTCTCCACTTAAACTCACCCTTTTTTATAATGCTACCTATGTTTTTAGCACCTCTGCCTTCTTCGGTAAAAGACTTTCTTTATTCAAGTCAGAGGTACCACCAAGCATCCAATAAAATACAAAGCTAAAATTAACATATCTAAAACAATATGTAAGACCATATTTAAACACTGATTAAATATCACCATATTTAAACGGTTTGTGGTGCTTTGTTTGATGGAAGAATTTATCTCTCTTTTAATGTTTAAAAGGTAGTAGATAAGTAGGAAACCATTGAACTATAGTAAAACCCTGGTTTACAATTTTAGTCCATTCCAACAGTTTTGTCGGGAACCAAATCAATCATAAACTGAAGCACAATTTCCTATAGGGATGCATTGAAAATTTAAAAACCGTTCCTGGCCTCCCAACACACATACCCCCAAAAATTTGCTGGATGCCCCTACATTGGCTGGGCTCTGGTGCTTCTTCCTCAAGGTCGGCGTCAGGTGACAAACAGGAGCAGTTTGTCCAGCTGCCGGGGCTGGCCATGTCCAAGGCTCCCCCACTGAAGATGCCACAGCCGGGCGAGGCAAACCGCTCGCCTCTCCCCCCTTCTGTGCCCGGGTCGGTGCTTTGAAGGAAGGGAAAGGCGATTGCAGTGAGGTAACCTTGCCTTGCGTGTTCATGGTGCCTCTTCCAGAGCCCCTGCTAAAACGCTGGATGTCTTTTAAATCTGGCACCTCTGGAAGAAGCACCGTGGATGTGCAAGGCAAGGTTGCCCCACTGCGATCGTGCCACCCACAGAGTCCAAAAAAGCTGTGGATGGTCTTATATACCCCCAGGTGCAATGCACATTGAGGAATTCCCGATCGAAAAAGATTCGTAAGCCGAGACATCATTTTCAATGGATTTGCTGTCGTAAACCACGGCAAATGTTAACCGAGGCGTTCATAAGCTGCGGTTTTACTGTACTTCAGTATGAGAAGATTCATTATCAACAAGAGCCATTTTGCCTTGGCAGGTCTCATTTTTATTCCACCTTCTATTCTTGATTTATTTGATTATTCTACAAACCAGTCTTGTGTTGACAGTAGTTATCCATCTTTGTAATAAATAGAGACCCAAATCTTGTGGCTTAGTATAGTAAATTGCACCAGAGTAGGGCCACTAAATGAATGAAGATTTGGTGTGTCAACTCCATAGGTTCTTTTGATTCAAATAAGACAGCTCTAGCTGCAATTTACATTAAAATAGTTATATTCCCAGTATTACATAATCTTCCAATTTCTTATAATTTTAGAAATACTAAAACTAAGCACAAAAAGTAAGATCAACTTGCACAGGTAATCCAAGGAGGTATCACTTTGGAGTAATTGTTAAAGGGGTGCATGCAAAATGGAAGAAAACAACAAAATTTAAATCATTCATAAAATACAACATGAAATGTCTCTTTTCAGAATGTTTTACTTAGTCTAGTAATGCCATAATAAACATTTTACCAGAAATAGCTGATTACTGCCGCTGTAGTGAGAAGATGAGCATAACATGGCTTATAAAATGCCAATGCTGACATAAACCTTGCATTCTTCTGCTTTCATATGTGTATGTAATTACTGTTAACTACTGTAAATCAGCTATTAAATTTCTTTACCTCTGATAGGGGTTTCGATTGCAAACCCCACAATAATTTACAGTGCTTTGTTAGGGTGAAGACTGTTAGAACAAGCTGTGACCCATTTTGAACACCCCATGTATATCACATAAGAGCACTAATGTACTTTGCCACTTGCTTCAAGCTTCTTGTGTTCAGATTCTTCATATCTCCAAAAATCCTGAGATTTCCCCGAATTAGCTGATATCCCTGTCTGGTATAGTTTGTCAGGAACTCTTCCACCTGTCAACAGACCTGGCTTCCCCTCCGCTAGAGGTTCGGTGGGTCGCGGCACAGGCAGAGGCCCGTCTTTCGGCTAGCGGGCCGGTAAGGGTGGCTTTCTCTATAGCTTGGCAGAGAAAGACTTGGTCCAGATAGTCTGGCTCATGAGTTCGCAGAGAAATGGCAATCCTGGACTTAACTACGCAGGGGATATTAAACTGCAAAGACCCCTGGGATGGAAACGCCAAATTTCCCATATGAAAATCACCCTTATCTTGCTTCTGGGGAACTTCTGGTCTTGGCATTGTGAAAGGTGTGTAGGGGGAAATTGTCTGTTACCTCCTTTCAGCAACTTGCTGGATCCAAGATGAGAAGTGATGTTTCTTCTTTGAGATAACAGCTCCCACGAAGTTAACACAAAAGAGTTAAAGGCCTCCTTTCAATAAAGGCCCTTTTGTTCCAGTTCCCCTTTCTCAACTTGCCCCGTTAGCAATAGGGGTAAAAAGAGAGCGCTTGACAAATCAAGTCGGTTTTGTATGTTTATTGGAAAAATAGCAAAGTCCAGAAAATGCAGAATATGAAGAATAGCTACTAACTAGTTTAAAATAAAGCTAAGACATTTCTTCCCTAAGAAAAGAAATCAAAAGGCAATTAACTAACACTTGCCTAAGATAAAGTACGGTGGTCTGAGCCGCACCATATGAGATGGTACGAATCGAGGCCCATCGAGATGACAAACGATACAGGTCCTCATAGCATTGGAGAATGGGCTCCTTCCTTAAGAAATTGGGTAGGTTTTTATACCATTCCTGATGGGAAAATGTCCCAGAGAAGTCTTAATTGACCACTCAAACTGACAGTTCTTTTGCGTAGATCAAAGATAGCAGGTGGCTGGCTATCTCTGTTCCCATCTCACTTTGTGAGAGTGGACCATCTCTTGGTCCTGTTCCCAGAGCTTGGCCTTGAGAAAAGAACAAGAGGTGATTGTTCTTTGTTCTCCCGGGGCTCCCGTCATCAGCCCTGGGATGGGAGACAGCTGAGCCCGGCGCCCCTACCCCCTGGCCCATCCGGGCAGGGGGTAGAAGAAGCGCCGATCCGCTGGACCCGCCACGCCTCTCCTGGGGCTCCTGTCATCAGCCCCGGAATGGGAGACAGCTGAGCCTGGCGCCCCTCCCCCCTGGTCCCATCCGGGCAGGGGGTAGAAGAAGCGCCCAGCCACCACAGCCGCCGGACCTGCTGGACCTCTCCCGGGGCTCCCGTCATCAGCCCCGGGATTGGAGACAGTTGATCCCGGCGCTCCTCCCCCCTGGCCCATTCGGGTGTTGAGCTTAAAGGGATGGTGGAGTGTGCTTTTTAAAATGGCTTCACTTAGGCTAAGTGGAATAAACCATAAAAGGAAAATAAAAGCAGTGCTAACATATTCAGCTAAAATCCTACATAGGTAATAGGTAATTAACATAAAATGATGTCATCCCACATGGAATCATGACATAGTTCACTATTCTTTCCTCATTATGGCCAAACAAATGTCTCTGGGAAGCAGAACATGAGTACTACAGTGTACTCGCAGTCATTCTCCCAGCAGTTGTTACATGAAGGTAAAACATATCACAAGAATATGTATCAATCATGACTGTACTCCATAAATATGTTCAATATTATTTTCAAGCTATCTGAGTTGGTACCTAACTCTACTTTATATAGTACAGTAAAACCCCGAGTTACCCCCCCCCCAAAAAAAAAAAACCACACACCAACAACCCGGTTCCCTGGCCTGTTTTATAACTCACTTTTTGTAACTCGAGGCATGCATTAAAAATAAAAATAAAAAACGAAGAGATTTCCTACCTTCTGGCTGCTGCTTCCTTTTCTTACACTTCCAGCGGTGTGGGTGAGTGGCTGGGATTGATTTTTAGTGCACAAAATGGCGGCACCGACATTTTGGGCACTAAAAAACAGAATTTTTGTTTCCTGAAGTATTTCGTAACTTGGGTTTTTTCGTAAGTCGAGACCCTGGTTTACGACAAAACCATTTTGTAACTCAAAAATTTCATATCTCGAGGCGTTTGTAAGTCGGGGTTTTACTATACTGAATTCTATACTTCAACCTCGTGTGATGTGAAGAAACATTTCATTTTATATATCCCAAATCCTGTGCTATGTAACTCTTGCCTCACAGACTCAAATTATAAATAGATTATTACCAAATGAGTGGTAGTTTGTCTTTTTTTTTTTGCTAAACATAATTTTCTCGTTTGTGTGTGAGTGATTTCAAAAGTTGGCAATGTAGCATGCTAAAATGAAGCTTCTGTAATCTTAGGTATAAATGTTTTAGACTTTTATAAATATATTTTGATAATTTATATTTTAGACATTTGAAATTATAACCAAAAATGTTTCCAGCACTAAATACAACCTGTGATTCCTTTTCCTCAGGAAAGAATATCCCCCTAATATTCCGAAGATAGATAATGAATATAATAGATTATCTCAACTTCAGGAAATCAGTAAGTTTTTTGTTGTTTTTATTAAACCACCTATGTTAAATACAGTGGTACCTCGAGTTACAAATATAATGCGTTCCATGGGACATTTTGTATTACAAAAAAAATCATAAAGCGAAACATGGTTTACCATAGGAGTGCATTGAAAATCGTTCTGGAAAAATCATAAAGCAAAGCGCAGTTTCCCTTAGGAATGCATTGCAAACCAATTAACTCGTTCAAAAAAAATCAAAACTTGAGACATTATTTTCAATGGATTTTCATTCATATTGTGAAAATTTCATAGCATGAGGCATTCATAACGTGTACATATAAATTCTGGCCTGAAATTGTATTTGCACAAAGTATTTACACAAAGTAATTATATACTTCCTCCTCCTAGCCTATGGCTCCCACGGCTTCCTGATGATGAAAGGGATTCCATGGGAGCCTCAGGACAGAAAAGAAGAAAGCATTTAATTTCTAAAAAAAATGCTGCTGATGTTGTCATCAGTGTTATACCATGTATTTGTATGAATAAGATTTCAGCATCCAGATCAGTGGTTCTCCTTCGTGTTGCTTGTAGATGCACACATGTGGGTTACACGCCTGCGCGGAAGCCAGTTCGGAGCTGTAGAGCTGATTGGATAAGATTTATGATTAGGACCGCCCACCATATCCACCCGCCCTCGGCACCATTTTGCGCCTTCCTCAGTTCTCTTTTTTTCGCTGCGCTAGCAAAAGCTAATTGAGAGCTCTCCTTAATTTTTGCCCGTTTTCGATTATTCGAAGACTTTTTCTGACAATTTTTTCCTTGGCCAGGGAGGGATATTCCCTGTCCGGCCCCGCTTTTCTCTCTATTTAGGAGAAGAAAATCGCTTTTCCGGAGTCTTTGGCTCAATTTTTTATTCTCCCGAGGGGTTCCCCTCGGGACCATCCGGCTCTTTGCGCCATTTTTTTCTCGGCGTCTTGTTAGATGGCCGCCATTGCTGCTTTCAAAAAGTGCTGGTCTTGTGGCTCAAAAAATCCCCCACACGGACAGTCACGACAAGTGCCTTATCTGCATAGGGAAAAGCCACCCGGTTCATTCTTGCCCAGCCTGTAAAAAATTTTACAAGGTTGCCCAGAAGAATAGAAAGAACAGACTTCAGGCTCACCTCATGGTTTCCGCACTGGCTCCACAGCCATCCGGCTCCCGCCAAGAGTCTCAACCACCCTCTTCCTCCTCTGCCTTTGACCTGGCTCGAGAGCTCACCACGGCGGAGTTATTCCTAAAAAAGAAAAAGAAAGAGGAAAATAAAAAAGCATCATTCTTCTTTACTGCCTACTCCATGAGTGACCAGGGTTTCGCCTCCGCATTCTCCGGCTTCGATGATCTTCCTTACGGCCATGTCCAACTGCTCTTCGACCGCGTTGGGGTTCACAGCAGAGTCTGCCTGCCTCCCTCCTCGTCAGGACACTCCACCATCCCCTCCCAGGCATCTGGAACCGCCGACTCAGCCCGCGTCCCAGGACGCAGTTTCGTCTGCTGCACCAGCCTTGGTTCCCGTAGACGCATTGGCTCCACTCTTCCACGCCATGGCGAAGGAGTTCACCACCCAGGTAACGGCGCAGGTCAGGGCACTTCTCCCTACCGATTTGTCCATCTCCAATCTGCCTCCAGCAGTGCCTCCACTGCGCCCACCCAAACGTACCGCCACCGCTCCATCCACTGCTTCCAAGAGGCGTTGGGCGGAGCACACCACTCCTCCTCCACTGTCTCCTATGTCCGGGGATGCTCCAAGCTCAGCCAGGTTGTATTGGTCTGACTCGGACCCTGAGGCCTTCCCCCCCCTCCCTACCTCCCACCGTTTCAGAGAGGTCGGAAGGCTCGGAGGACAACCAACCGGATTCGGAGGATGACCCGCTCCCACCGGTGGATGCGGACAAGTCTCCCAATGATCAGATTGGGAGTAAGGAGCGCTACCAACCGGAGGACAAACGTACCTCACCGGACTGCTCACTCGGATGGGTATTACTTTCAATATCAAGGCTGAAACCCCTCCGTCTCCATTTACCGACGAGTTGTGCAGCCTAGCGGAACCGAAGAAAATCCTCCCGGTTCACCTGCCTTTCCTCTCTGCTATTTCCCACGTGGCCAAGGCGGTCTGGAAGAAGCCGGTCTTGGCTCACACGGTCTCTACGAGGGTAGACGCAATTTTTCAAGCTTCTCGGTGAGGATGGTGAATTCCTCCTCACTCACCCTCAGCCAAACTCTCATGTGGTCGGGGCATCCCAACACCGCACCGCAGTTCACAGTGTGCTGGTTCCAGCTTCGAAGGAAGGAAAGCTAGACGCGTTGGGCCGGCGGGTCTATGCGCTTTCATCTCTTTCACTCCGTGTGGCTAATTACGCGGTGGCTATGGGCGGATACAACATCAAGCTCTGGATGAAGTTGGAGGCCGCCCTGGAGAAACTGCTGTCCGAGCTTCGTCCGGAATTTGAGACCTTGTGTAAGGAGGGTATTCACCTTGGTCAGCAACAGATCAGGACCTATAGACACGTATGTGATTCTGAGGCCAAGAATATTGCTGCTGCAATCCAGGTCCGGCGCCATTCATGGCTCCGATCTGTGGACTTTGCTGAGGACACCAAGAAACTTATTGAAGAGATGCCATTTGAAGGGCAGGGACTCTTTGCCACTGAAACAGACATCACACTTAATGACCCCAACAGGGACATCACCACCTCCAGTAAGCTACAGTTGGGCAACACAGGCTTCTACCGTAAACGCTCATTCCAACCCTTTGGCCAAAGGCAAGAGCAACAAACTCGGCAACAGTTCCGTCCCTCGAATCCACCTCGTCAACAGTTTTATAAGCCCAGGAAGCAATTCAATTGCAACAAATATAAGCCCCAAGGACAGCAATCTGGTAAGCGCTGGGATCGGGGCCAGAAGCAACAAGTTTGAACTGCTCCCAACTGCAGACTCTCCCACCCCACTGCCTACGCTACCTTCTGTTGCAAAACTTCATCACAATTTGGGGCGCCATCACTTCAGACAATTGGGTCCTGCAGATCCTAGAACAGGGTTACAAACTGGAGTTCCTCTCGTGCTCTCCATTGGGACGCATCCGTCACACCGATCCATCTCCACAACTCAAGGAGAAGCTCTCCTCCCTCTTACTGAAGGGTGCAATCGAACCCGTCACATCGATAAACTCTCAACGGTTTTTACTCACGCTACTTCCTTGTGGACAAGAAAGATGGGGGCCTCCGCCCAATACTTGACTTTTGGCGCCTCAACCGTTATATCCTCGTGAAGAAGTTTCTCATGATCGCCCTACTTTCCATCCTTCCTCTCCTAAACATTGGGGATTGGTTCACCACCATGGACTTGAAGGATGCGTAGTTCCACGTCCCAATCCACCCATCGCACCGCAAGTTCATCTGCTTCTCGGTAGGCGCAGAGATCTTCCAGTATACGTGTCTACCTTTCGGCCTTGCCACCGCGTTGAGGGTGTTCACGAAGTGCATGGCCCCGGTGGCAGCACACCTTCGTCTGCAGGGGATCACGGTCTATCCCTATATAGACGACTGGTTGATCTGTTCCTCCTCCCGAGAGTCAGCGTTGCAGGGTATTGCTTTCATGCTCTCATCTCTGGAGAGTCTCGGCCTGCGGCTGAACCTGGCCAAGTCCAAGCTCAACCCCTCTCAAAGAGTTGAATTCATAGGAGCCATTCTCGACTCCCTTCACGCCAGAGCTTACCCACCGACTACTCGTCTGACCAACATAATGGACATGGTTTGGATCTTCCGATCTCACCAATCCGTCACCGCTTGCCGGGCACAGAGGCTGCTGGGTCTGATGGCATCCACCACAGCAGTCATCTCCCACAACATGCTGAAGCTGAGATCCTTGCAGTCGTGGCTCCTGGCTTCCTTCAATCCGTTGTTGGACAACCAATGGATGCATCTCCGCCCAACCCTGGAGTTAAAGGCACAGCTTCTATGGTGGACGGATCTGTCGTTTGTCACCATGGGGAGGCTGGTCGATCGCCCTTCCCCGACGTTTCAAGTCACCACGGATGCGAGCAACCTCGGATGGGGCGCGCACCTGGGATTCCTCCGTGTCAACAGCACATGGTCCCCCGGTGAGAGGTCTCACTACATCAATTACTTCAAGCTTCTGGCAATCTGGAAGTCTCTCAGGTCATTCCAACCGGTGATCGCGGGGTCCATTGTTCAAGTGGCGTCAGACAATACCACTGCCATCGCCTACTTGAACAACCAAGGGGGGACTCGCTCCCGGTCTCTCCTTTACCTTGCCGTTCATCTATGGGAATGGTGTCTCCAACTGCATGTGCTTCCAATTGGAGTTCACATCAAAGGCACACTCAACACGTTAGCGGACGACCTCAGCAGGATAGTCAAGTCCAACCATGGATGGGAGCTTCACAAATCTGTGTTTTGTCAGCTCTGCCACAGGTGGGGAACTCCCACAATGGACCTGTTTGTGTCTCCGCTCAACAGCAAGTGCAACCTCTTCTGCTCCAGGGCTAGGACAGGACTCAATGGGGGACACATTCATGTACCCCTGGAAGGGACACTTCTTCTACCTTTTCCCACTAATTCCGCTCGTGCAGAGGGCGCTTCTTCATCTTCAGCAGTACGGGACTCAAGCCATTCTTGTGGCTCCTTCCTGGCCCAGGCAACCATGGTTTCCACTGCTCAGGAGACTCGCATCCGAGTGGATGTCACTGCCCAACAGACCGGACCTCATCCACTTGAAGGGAGGCAGCATTCTCCACCCAGACTTGCACAGCCTGCACCTGACAGCATGGCTCATAACCCACGACTAGACAGGATTCTCCAGTCCGCTATTAAGCCGTCAACCTCTCGGTCCTACTCGGCTAAACTCAAGCATTTTTGGGACACTTTCAGTCCATTCAGGCCACTATGCACATTGCCTCGCTGGAGAATCTCCTGGACTACTTGCTCTTCCTGGCTGAATCGGGTCTCTCCCATTCATCCGTCAGGGTGCATCTCGCAGCCGTGGCTTCTGCTGCCCCATCACATTCTCCCCTCCGCACAGCCTTCCGCAACGAATTGGTGAAGCGCTTTCTCAGAGGTCTCAAGAACGTCTTCCCACCACAGAAGGTTCCAACCCCTCAATGGTCGCTGACCACAGTACTGGGTGCAGTTGTGCGTCCACCGTTTGAGCCTATGGCCACTTCCAGTTTGCAGCTACTCTCTTGGAAGACTTCCTTCCTGGTTGTTCTTACATCTGCCAGGTGGGCCGGAGAACTTGCTGCTCTTCGTTCTGACCCCCCGTTCTTGCAGTTTTTTGATGACCGTGTGGTCCTTTATCCTGACTTGACTTTTCTCCCCAAAGTTGTCACCAAGTTCCATCTCTCACAAGTGGTCACTTTGCCTGCCTTTTGCCCTAACCCCTCCACCAGAGAAGAAAGGACTTGGCATTCCCTGGATGTACGCAGGACTCTCCTTTTCTATACTAGAAGGACAGCAGACTTCCTTGACTCCACCCATCTCTTTGTAGCTTATGGTGGTCACAGGAAGGGTCAACCTCTCTCATCCCAGAGACTGTCTAAATGGATCTGTCATACCATCCATCAGGCCTACCAGCTGGCTTCCAAGCCTCCGCCTGCTGCTGTCAGGGCCCACTTTACGAGGTCCATTGCCACCTCTACAGCCTTCCTAGAGGGCATTTGCCTTGAGGACATTTGCAAGGCTGCCACATGGTCGACACCTTCCACCTGTGTCAATCATTACAGACTGGACACCAGGTCTCTGACTGATACCAGACTTGGCCGTTCCATCCTGACGGTGGAACTCCGACCTTCTGCCCGGAGGGCCTCCCAGTTCTGAGCATCTCCATCTCCACCGCATCCTCTACCTGGACTTCTCATCTCATCAGTGACTGCCCACCTTCCAAGTAAGTGAGCTTGCTAATCTCCCACATGTGTGGATCCACAAACAACACGAAGGAGAAAGACAGGTTGTACTTACCAGTAACTGTCGTTCTTTGAGTATGTTGTTTGTGGATACACACTACCACCCGTTCTCCCCTCTCACAGCTACACTGCTGAGATTTCCAATTTTCTCCAGTGCTTAGCTTTCAAAGGAACTGAGGAAGAAGGCGCAAAATGGCGCTGAGGGCGGGTGGAGGTGGTGGGCGGTCCTAACCATAAATCTTATCCAATCAGATCTACAGCTCCGAACTGGCTTCCGCGCAGGCGCGTAACCCACATGTGTGTATCCACAAACAACATACTCAAAGAACGACAGTTACTGGTAAGTACAACCTATCTTTCCCAACCCTTTTTCCCCATGCCCCACTTAAGCGTCTTTAAAATCCTGATTGCCCTCCCCCGTGAGATAATTTTTACTATTTGAAAGGTGAACTATTCATGTGGAGGAAGCCTAAAAGGCCATTAACTTGATCTAAAGAAGCTTCCAATTGTCCACCTTAAAAATCAAATTGCTCCCCTGTGGGACGTGTGCCCCATGTTGGGAGCCACGGCTCTAAATTTATAAAGCCTCTTTGAATCAAAGCAGTTATACATGGAGAAAAATGTAATTATTTGTGGTGGCCTATGCAAATTCAGTACATTTCTATTATCTTTATACTGTATCAGTTTTGCTGTTGGGCAGTACTTTTTTCTGTTCTTTTTTTAAATATTTCCCACCAAGAGGCTGGGTTCATTTAGATTGATTATGATGTTTTATTTTTCACATGGGTGGCTATAGTAATATATTGAAACAGAATAACCAAAGGCCATGTGGCATCTTGAAGACTGATTTGTTATAACATAAGCTTCTTTGAACACATAACCTGCTTCTTCCAAGGTAGAGTTTTGTGTATTCACAAAAGCTCAGACTATTACAAATCTGTTCACGGCTCTGTGATCGGATAATTTCATATTGTTTCTTCATTTAGGGTACAGCTTTTAAAATTTGTATAAAACAAATTGAAAAGTGGATTGGTAGGTATTGTAAATGGCATTTGTCTACTGTTGGTATGCCACTTATATCTATATTGTAGTCGTTAACTCTGCAAGATGAAGTTGAAGTATATCTCTCCTAATAGGTTGTGCCTAATATACATTTACTGCCTTGTTGGATGACATTCCAGTCACACCTTTCAGACTTAGTGTGTTTTTCTTTTGTTTTTCTTATTTCCTAAATATCTTTCCACAGCTAGATCTTGGGTTATTGGGATATTCAATGAATTTGAATCACTCAGCCTCTTGATGGGAAATAGTAAAATTTTGGACTGTGTTGCAGCCCTGTGGTGGGGAGAGAATTTACCAGGACGGATAGGCGTGCTGCTGCTCAAAGCTCATACCTTAAAGAGAAACACCACCTCGGCATTTTCTGCTTTGGTTTCTCTTGCCAGTCTCCGCTCTGCTCCATGGGAGAAAGTCAGAAGCAATTCCCTTTGAGGAATTGACTTAGGCTTCTGGAAATTGAAGTCCAAAAATCAAAGGTTGGGAAACACTGGTTTAGAGTGTGCAGTAGCTGCTTTCAAGAAAGTAACTTCTTACACTTTCCTTTTAATTTATCAGGAGACAGATGCATGGAGAGAAGCAGTTAGTAGACTTTCACCTGCCTCTTGAACAAGGATAAAGGAATAATTAGAGTTGCCAACAGCTGAGGACATAGGGTAGACATTGGTAATGAATTCCCTTTCCCTTTCCAGAAGGTGTGATGGAGAACAGAGAAGAATCTGGGTCAGAATCAGATTCAGGAATTACAAGGAAGGTACAACTGAAACGTCACTGCACTTTATCTCAATCTGGTTTGCTTCTACCTCCTGCTACAAAAAAAGGTGCAACCCACCTAGAGGTGGGTTATATATTAAGTTACTCTTAAAGTTTTGTTAAATTCAGACATTAATATTAAAAGTGTACACTGATTTTAAGTGTTGGAGTAATTTTAGAGTGCTGACAATCTGCAGATGCTTTTGCAACCACAACAATAATAGTATATTGTTTTTTATATCAAGGTGTTTGTCTTATTGCTTTTGCATGCAAACAACTTGATTTCTCATTATTGATCCCTAAGATTTGAAGTACTGTAGTGAATTTTCTGTTTCCCTAACACACATGTATACAGTGATCTTTCACATGGAAATGAAAAAAAAGTTGGTAAATATTTGATTCAATTTTAAACAGATGCCCTTTAACACATTTGAAGTTGTGACAGCTAGATATTATCACTTAGTAGCTAAGCAGTTGCCTGGTGAGAAATTTTGTTGTGGGGATGGAGCCTTCTTGTGTTCAGAGTAAGGCGTGGATGGCTTGAAAAGTGTATAGGTGAAGGATAAAGATGGCAGAAATGGAGTAATGTGATAGAAGAATGGAATGTTAGCAGAGACCTTAGATAAATTAATGTGGAATGGAATTTGGCTGATTGATTTGAATTATGCATTCATATTTTGATGGCGGTATTTTTATCCTAATTTTACAAATGCAGGTCCTCTGGATTCTTATATTATATTCCCCCCCCCCCCCCCCCCGGGCAAATAATCTGTGCAAGTTCTATTAGCTATCTATTGTGTATGTTTCTAAAATTGTCAATAGATATTCTTAAATTAATTTCTCTTTTTGTTTCCCCTCTAGGGCTCAGAGCAGAATAATTATTCCACAGATTGCCCATGCACTGGGAAGGCCAATGAAAGCCAGCCCAAATGCCAAATTTGTGGAAACCGTTACGTTGTAGGTTTACAAAGACAGTCCATTCAAAGCATGGCATTAAATGATACTTCAGGATCTTTAGCACGAGAATCAATACATGTTGAAAATTCGATAGAGCAGAAATCTTTAAGTACAGGAATAAATGCAAAAAAGTTTTATGGACCTCCTTCAGGGGCAGTTTCAGTTGATTTCATTGTGAGGCGCAATGTAGGCCCTACTGTACTAAGGCCAAATGGAAAAGTTGGCTCCAAAACTACAGGAAACTTAAGGCAGAGAAGTACCACAGCATCTGAACTAAATGATCCAAGTAAGTTTATTTTTTTCTGGCTGATTTATTTCATACTTAATTTAATTTTAATAGATAGATTTATATACCACCCTAATCTGATGGGTGGTGTACACAAGTTAAAACCAGTATAAAGCAATTTAAAACCCTTAAGAACATAGCAGTATTTCCCATCGCTGTGCCATTACTATCTAAAAACAAATATAAAACGGCATAACCTTAACGTTAAAAATTAATTACAGGAGGGTGGGAAGCCTCAGACGAGCCAGAAAGGGGAGCTCGTTGACAATCCCGGCCCCAGACCCATTTTGCCAACCACATTTTCAGTCCTTTCATAAATGGTAGCAACTGGGCCTGGAGGCGTAGTTCTACCGGGAGGAGGTTCCATAGTGTGGGGGCTACAACCGAGAAGGCCCTTTTCCTTGTGCTAGAGAGGCGAGCCTCCCCAACAGGTGGTACCTGAAGGGTGCCCTCTCGGTTTGCTCTCGTGGGACGGGTTGATGTCCTAGGGATGATGAGGTCCCTGAGGTATCTTGGTCCGCTACCATGAAGGGCTTTAAAGGTGACAACCAGCACCTTGAATTGCACCCGGAGACATATAGGCAGCCAGTGCAGCTTGATTGTTTAATCACAGACGTCTCTTTTGGAGATACTTTTTGAACAGCAACAAAATGATATATGTTGCAGAATGGTCTGGGGCTTTTCCCAAACATTCATGATGCAGTCTCTTTGCTAAGGTTAAGTACATTGCCATCTAGCTAGTAAACACAGAGAATTTCCCTTGAGTTCTATGGGAAAATGCACTGGTAAATTGGATGTTTGCTTTATGCAAAAAACCTAACAATATAGTCTGTCCTTTGGTTTGAAAATACTATTATGGGGGAAATTTCTCCCACTCATGTTGAGAAATAGTTGAGCAGAGAGAGGCTGAAATCCTGTTGTTTTGAAGGACTTTGCTTTAAATTCTATCGAGTGAAATGGTGCTAAGATTAGTTATGACTTGATTTAATTTATCCCCTCATATGAAGAAATATTTATTAAGTTAATTCATATGGAAAAGCATTTCGGGAGTGTCAAGAAATTGAAGGGAAAAAATGCGTGTGTGTGTGTGTCATAAAACATAGAAATTTTCTGTTGGAAGCTCTGGAGGCTTCAATGTATATCACTGGGAAAGCTGGTTAGAAAGGTGTGAGCCAGTTAGTGACAGAACCAAAACGGCAATTAACAACTTCAGTTGATATCCTGCAATTCAGTTGACATCTTGCAGAAAGAGGCTTCAAAGAAGGTCTGAGAAGAGGCTAAGGCTTACCTTTTATTTCAAAAGCAATGTTGCTTCCTTGTCCGGAGACATGCAAATAGGGCAAAATCGGCTTTGTCTGTAAAAACAACTTATGTGCATTCAATATTAAACTGAATGGTCTATTTAAGGCAGGGATGCCCAAACTTTTTGTGCTACAGGCCAGTCACGTGGTTGAGTGTGCTGGTCACATGGTTCTTCCCACCAGAAGTGGAAGTAAAACATGCATGCACGTGTGCAGAACATGCATGCACAGAATGTTGTAAATGTGTTTACAACAGCTTTATGGCAGCATTCTGCAACCAAGCATGCACATTTTACTTCCACTTCTGGCAGCATGGGCCAGATTAATTGGTGCTGTGGGCTAGATGCAGCCCACAGGCCATAGTTTGGGTACCCCTGATTTAAGGTATATACACCTAGTATGTTAATTAGTTTGCTTTGTAGCACTCAGAAGGAGGGGGCTTTGTCCATCATCAAATCTGCCTCTTAGGAGGAATGTTGGCTGACCTGCTGTCCATTGCTGTTCTTCAGCACTGTGCCAGGAAGAGACTTACTCTGTATGTGTTCCTGAACTATCCTATCTCTTTACTAAGGTGTGAGTATTAGATAGGCAGCTAGTTTGTTATTTTCTGGTGTGTTATCCTGGAATGTTCATAATTTTACCTCTGTAATTTGTTCTATTATCTTTTGTAACAGAGTGGATCTTTACCTTTTGCATCCATAACTTTTTTCTTTTAATAACATAAAAATCATTTTGGCAAACTGCCCAGATTTTTGGCTCAAAGGGTTTGTGGTATTTAAAGTCAGGTTTTGTCTTGACAAGTTTTTAGTATTTAGTAATTGGTATAGTGGCAGTATTACCTTTGCAAGGTAGGTACTTTGCTTCCTAATGCCTAGCCTTGTGGCTTTTGTTGATTTTAAGTCTGGAACACTGCAAAGTCCAAGGTGGATTAGACTGTTAGGAAAATACAGTATCAGGCACGGACCTTTGGGTCTAGTCAGTGGATCTTTCAGGTGAAAAATCAGAAAAGAGTTTACATTTTATTAGTGTATGTCTTGCAAGGTCATAGTTTCATTTACTGATTTCAAGGCTTCAAACAATTTTTTTCCAGTTGTTTTGTCCAGTGATGATGAAGAGGATGAAGGGATTGGCATCACAAATAAAATGGAGAGCATATCGCCACATCCAGCTGATTCAGCCTGTTCTTCTCCTGCACCTTCCACAGGAAAAGTGGAAGCAGCCTTGAAGGAAAACACCTGTGAATTAGAACAAAGATTGACTGGTATCACAAGAGACACAGAACCCGCTGTCACATTACCAAGAAAAGCAAGAATGAAAGATCAGGTAGCCCCTTCATAAGCAGTTTGACAGTATTGGCAGTATCAATAAAATATGAATGTATCCTGATAGATGAACACATGTATTTTGCAATATGTCAGCAGAAACCTATTTTAGTCTCTTAATGACTTTTGACGCAGCACTATAGAGGGTACTCCTTTATTATTTAGATGCAGAGGACTGCATTAATCAAAACTAACTTGTCCCATTAATTTCATATGACTAATTTGGCTAACTTCCTCTCTCTTTCTCCAGTCTTATGTGTATTGAATTCTCTTAACCTTTTTGCATATTGGCTAATTAACGTTGGCTGCAGACTGGAGGATTTAGTGGCTAGTAACATGCTCTCAAAAGTCTGTAAGACATCAGATTTACTAGACTACATGGGAAGATTCTTTTGGAACTTGGAAAGTTTTAAACATAGAATGTTTGGAACAGGATTTAGGTTTGTGGAGGGTTTATGTTTTCAAAACAGAAATGAAGTCCTTAATGGGTACAGACAGATTTTTTGGCCTATTCAAAGATTTTGATTAATGCTGGCCTCAACACTATGGAAGCTACTTCTTGTGCCTGTTTTCCATGCCAGATTGGCAGTTAAGGTGATCAGGGCTATGGTAGAGGAGCAGGATCACCACTTTCATGTTAAAGGTTGAACAACTGAGCACTTGGGAAAATGGTATTTCTTCCATGTGGTCCTACCTCCTCTATCTTCTGTTTTCTTTTGTATCAGAGGAATATGGAAAGCAGCCACAGGAAAGTAGCTCTAACAGTACTAATGGTAAGTGTGAATCAGATGTCATTAAGAAAAACTTGACACCCAGAAAGGATCATTCCTTGACAGGAAACACGTTGAAAATTGTCCCAATTAATAGCACTTTATTGTAAGGATTTCATGGTGGGGATTTTTGTTTTTTAGTTTGAGCATCTCTGCAAGAATTGGATAAACAAAGACAAAAATGCACCATGAACAGGCTGCTTAAGTGCTGTCAAGGGGGACAACTTTCACGGTATGTTAATCTCAAGACTTTTAATAGTCATGACAGCAATTATTTAAAGCTATATACAATTAATAATTGATTTTATATTTCTGTTTAAGGAGTTTATAAAGTTCTTAAATGTCAAATTACTTGAGATTCATGTGAGTATGGAATATTTAGCATAGGAACAATATGGTACAGAGGTCTGCCAGGTATAAAATCAGGGAAGGGGGTACAAAGGTGCCCTGTTGTTTAATCATAGTATCCAGGATATTAGGCATACACAACCACTTAATATATATATATATATATATATATATATATATATATATATATATATATATATATATATATATATATATATATATATATATATATATATATATATATATATATATATATATATAAAAAAACATGCAAGTTTCAAAACTGAGCACTCACAGAGGCATACAGTTCATAGATTTCAAATGACTGTTGCATATCCTAGTTTTCAATCATGGATTTAAGAAACTAGCCAGAATCCTGTTGGCCATTTGCACACAAGTACAGTAAGTCAAATCACATACACTGTAGTGGCAAAGTTTTTCTAATTAATGAGATGCTGGTTGGATTCTTGGTCATTGGCTTCGTCACATAATGAGCATGCAGCCAGGTATGTGACTGGCATCATGTTAATAAATGGCAGTTTGCCTCTGCAGCTTATGCAAGGTCAATTATGTGTGTGTAAATAATCAGATTCTGACTAATTTCCTCGTAATGTGTGATATTTTCCTCAAATCAACAGTAGATAGTTATATTACTAATCTTTTGCGCTAACCTTATAGTTGTCTAATCCTACACTTCATTATCATCTATGATTTAATGGGGAAATTATGATCCATCCTTTGAAAGTTTTGTTGATTTCAGTGGGAGAGACTTAATTACATTACTTGGATCTCAACCTAATGAAATCAATGAGATTCATATCATCTTTGTTGGTTTGTGCCAGTGATGTTGCTGTATAATAAAAAGATGCAGTATCTAATATTTCAAGTAGTAAAGCACCTAACGTGTTTTCATGGTCTGTTTTAAGAGTTTCTTGCCTCCTTATTAGTTTGTGCGATCTATATTCTCTGTTCTTATAGCTGCATCTCTATACGATAGTGATGGCAAAATATGTTCTTGGACTTCAGTTACTAGAAGCCCAGGTCAGCTGCTGATCAGGGCTTCTGGGAATTGAAGTTCCAGAACATCTGAAGTGCCAAGGTTCACCATCACTGCTATCGGATATCTTTGCCTTATATGGTTGTTCACCCTTCCCCATGCTTTGACATGTTTTTTTTTGGGCATGGAATATGCATAACTGACTTCTGTGTAACCTTTAGATTTTTCAGCTGAGATAGAAGATGTATTTCTTCATTATGAAAATAGATGCGTACATTAATCTTCTCATTTTGAGACGGGGACAAGGCATAGGAGATTAAAATGGAGCATGCAGTACGTCGTTAAGCAGCAGGCAGAGTTCTGCACATCTAAAGATCTAATCCCCACTTTTTTTACAAGCCTTTTGCATTTTGACCATATTGTATTGGACCTCAACTCTTATTTTTGTAGAGGTTTCCGGCTTTATAAGTTGTGACCAGTAGCAATATAAATTTCCTGTGCTGAGTAGGAATACTTTTAAATAAATATTTGATCGATGCAAACTGAACAATAATTTGTTCTTCTGTTGTCATTTGCCCAATGTAATTGCTTTTGACCCTAAAGAGTGCAGAATACATCTAACAAATAGTGGAACCCTGTTGATAGAGATGCATGGTCATGAGGCTGATTATGTCACCAAATGGTCAGTGATCTTTAATTTAAATTTTATCATCACTTTCCTATTTTCTCTACTTAGGCTCCCAGGCTCTCTAGGGATCCTTTTTGACCTTTAGGGGCATTAGGATGGATAGGAGTCTTTTAATATCTGCTGACTCTAATCCTAGCAATGAGACTAGTGATGGTGATTTTCAGATTATTAAAGCACCCACCCAGCTGCAGCCATCCTGAATCTCCCAGAAACTTAAGTTAAAAGGAATCACTAGGGAGACTCAGATCCTAAAGTGGGTGGACAGGAAACTTTAAAGATTAACATCCATGGCCAATAGCATCAGCAGCTTTACAAGTGCAGAATTGTGCAACAGGATTTCAGTCATTGTGTGAAAGTGTTTGAGGATTGAGAAATGACTCTTGATGAAGTAAATAAAACAAGTTAATTTAACATACAATAGAAGGACATTTAAAAAATAAATAGATACGCAGGCATGCTACTTAATGGCCAACTCCTGTTGCTTGGCATAGTAAATCACACTAGAATAGGCCTATTGAATCAATTGAGTTTTGGTGACTCAACATCTTCATATGCTCCATTGATTCAGATGTGTTTGCTCTGGAACTGATAGGGAGAAGTTGATTCACTAAATCCCCATTGATTCAATGGACCTATTCTAGTGTGATTTACTAAGCTAAGTATCAGAATTTTGGCCATTGTATATGTAACTTACATGCTTCCAGTATTTCTGTGGCTTTCAAATGTTTATAGAAGATGGGATACCTGCCAAACTTTTATATAGAAATATTTTTTCTTTTGCACTCATTAAGACACATACCATATTCATTGAAAAGTTAAATTCTACTTAACCAGTGGATTAATATATATGACAATATATAATTATTTTTTTCCAGTTTGGCAATGTTGTACCCAGTGCTCCAGTAAAACGCCGTAAAGTTCTTCCTCAAGAGATTGCAGCTGATGTTGTTGGCCCCCTGAAATACCAGAACTCTTATGAAAGTGTCATTCTAAATTGCCGCAGTATTAGAATAGGAACCCTGCGAAGAATGGTTGTGGAGCCTGTAATTGTAAGTAAAAAAAGTTTTTTGCACTTCTATTCTAATGGCAAATGAGATTGCAAGGCCTTTGTATTAAATCATAAAGATAATAAGGAAATGAGGATCGAGTCTGAATAATTTAAAGCAGGGATTAGTATTTGCAGATAGTTGAAGGGCATTTTCAGATTGGCCATGAACCAAAGGGCTGTTCTGCCAAGGAAGTCAGGATAAAGGGGAGAGTATTGCCAAGAGGCTAGTTTTCATATTTAATTTTTAAACTACTCTGTTTTTAATGAAGCAATCATACACTGTAAACATCTCTCTAGTGGGTTTTCATTAATTGTAAGAGGGTTAAATATAAAGGTTTTTTCAATTGATAAAGCTACCGTGTTTTCCTTAGTACAAGTCATGCCCGATATCCACAGGTTGTTCACCCAATGTATATTTATATAGTGCATTACCAGAGCTGGACACAGGAGGCCATTGTCAGCAATGTAATATTTGCAGGGAAAACAGGCAGATATTTGGGTAGATCCCACGTAGAACGATGGAGGCATTTGAAACTCCTCTTCTATGACTCACATATATGTGTCCAGTACAGGATTCACTATTATCCACAGTTTCAGTTATCCACGGAAGGTCTCAGAATGTACCTCTGGCAGATATGGGGCGGGGAACCTTGTATTCACAAGAGATGTTAGTACAGTAAAACCCCTTATAATGAATTGAATTCATTCCGCGGAGCTAGTCATACGATTTATCGCTATACGATGCATGCATCGTATAATGAATTTCTTTATGGGATACATTGTACAGTGAATATCTCTATGGTAAAAATCATACAAAGAAAAAAAATTGTTGTACGATTTCCCCCATAGAGAAATTCGTTGTATGATGCATCCCGTAGGGAAGCATTGCATTGTACAACAGCAAAAATCATTGTACAATGCAACTTTTCCCTTCAAATTCCATTCATTGTACAATTTAATTGTTGTATAATGCAATCGTTATACGAGGTTCCATTGTATAGAGTAACAAAATTACTCTCCCCAGATAACACAAGGGGGCTTTTTAACAAGCAAATGTATTGGGGCAGAACTTGCTGGGGATCTGCAAAAATGGCTTTAGGGCTGCCTACCTGCAGTGAGTCACATGTTGCTTACCATGGTAGATATCATTGAGCTATAGACAAGGATTGTGAGCCATGAAAGAAGTTACAAAGAAGGGAGAAAGTACACACTATTTGAAGGTGGCATAGTGATACAGTGGAACCCCGGATAACGACAAAATCGAATAACGACACCAAATTTGGTTAAAGGTTGTGTACCAGGTAGCAACACATTGTTGTTATCTGATGCTGTCATTTTTCTCACCTGCCGCCAGGGAGCCGGCCAAGTTTCCTGCTCGCAGGAGTGTCGGGTGGGTCTGCTGTCACCCTGCGGCCCTCCAAGGAAAGAACTGGCCAAGCGCATGGTAGCTTCTCCCCCGAGGGCCACAGGGTGTGTCTGCGGTCACCCTGTGGCCCTCTGGGGGGAGAACCAGCCAAGCACGTGGCTGCTTCTCCCCCCAGAGTGCCGCAGGGTGGGTCTGCGCGCCTCTGCCCCCATGGATTGGTATTCCCCCACCACCACTGTAACACGCACTCTTCCGCTTCCCGGAGTGACTGGCTCCCAGCTGGCAGTGGGGGTGATGAGGATCAGTGCGCATCCGCTGCCGCTGTAAAACATGCCCTTCCGCTTTCAAGAGTGACCGGAAACGGAAGGGCATGTTTTGCAGCAGTGGGTTCGTGACGATCCATCCCACCCCCGCTGCCAGACAGGAGCTGGTCACTCTGCGAAGTGGAAGTGCATGTATTACAGCAGCGGCAGGTGAGTACCGATCCATGGTGGTGGGGGGCGCAGACCCACCCACCGCCATTGCAGGCAAGGAGCCAGTCAAGCGCTTGATCGGCTCCTTGCCTGCAATGGTGGCGGTTGTGCGCAGATCCACCCCTCCAGGAAGGGAATGTGTCATGCGCTTCGCCACTTCCCTTCCTGGAGGGGCTGCAGGTGCGCACCCACTTTCCTCCAAACCAAGCTGGGGCTTGCTTTGGGGGAAAGCGGCTTTTTAAAAGCGATATCGGGTGCCTGCACCGGATAAAGACACAAAAAAAGAAGCCGATTTCCCCCAAATTTTGTCATTCTTCAATGCATGCACCGGATAAGGACAAAAACCGTACAATGACACGACCTGTGGAACCAAGTTTTGTCGTTATCCGGGGTGTTACTGTATTAGAAATAGGGAACTCCACAATAGAGTGGATTTCAAATAGTAGTTCCTGTAGAAAAATACTATATATATCTAGCAAATCAGACGGTGACACTCAGTGACGTACGTGAGTAATACAGTAAGATTATTCCTATTGCAGTAAGTTGAAATTTTTTTAGGTATGTGGCGACTCAGCTGAGATGTTAAGGCATAGATGCCTTACATAACAACTTAATTTCAAAAGGATTAATGTCCTACTTAACAAATATTCTGGAGAGATGTTCACAGCAGCTCCCCCGGTGACTTAGTGGTTAAGGCACTGAGCTGGAGACTGGAAGGTCGGGTTTCAATACTCAAGAGCTGCACTTGGGGACGTGAAAGGAGCCTCATTCGGGCGTCTCCTAAAATCCTTTCAATCCAAACACAAAATTATTATTACTTAAAACACAAATATCTTAGTTGTAACTCAGTTGAATATCAGACTGTAATAGCTGTGCACAAGATATTGTCATATCCTGGCAATCTTTTTAGAAAACATTTCATGACATGTATCAGGGAATTAAATATTTGAAAGTGAGAGGGCAAAGCTTTTGGGTTAAAATATGTATTTTCCATTGTTGAAAACAGGTGTGTGTAAGTGTGTAAATGAAATGCTGGTTAAAAAGGTTTTTACTGAAATATTTTCAGTAATGCAGATTTTTTTTTACAGTTTTGCCTAGATTATATCAAGATACACTTGGAAGGTTAGTATTTTTCTCCTCTCTCATGATTGTTTTCTTTTGTCCCTTGGGCATACGGTAACCTTTTTGTCATTGTTCTGTATGAAATAAGGACACAGATTAACAATTTTTTTCATTTTCTTTGGTTATTCAAAAAATATAGGTGTGTGTGTGTGTGTGTGTGTGTGTGTGTGTGTGTGTGTGTGTGTGTGTGTGTGTGTGTGTGTGTGTGTGTGTGTGTGTGTGCCATAAATGTCCCCCCCCCCCTTGCACCTTGCCCATGTTGCAAGAACTTTCACTGAAAAATCCCATTGCAGATAATTTAAGCAAGGAGTAGTGGCTTGCTTGGGAGCAGATGCTCTCTGCTGTTCTAAGTATTGAGAATGTGGCATAGACAATATATTTGGCTGCACTTTGAAAGTTAACTTTTTTGATTACAGTTCCTAGAATTTGCCTAACAGGAGGATGTTGCATGTTGTAGTCCAAAAAAAGGTAACTTTTCTAGGATCTGACATTTGCATTTGGAGTTCAAATGGCACACCAGTGAACTCAACTTAATATTTTAACACATTTACATGTCATCTCCCTTTGCTTGACGTGTCTTATAAAAGGTGTATTAGGAAAAGGTTACATGTTCGAGACTGTTTGTTCATTTCTCCAGGATGGTATAAAATGATGGCACAAATAACAGAATACAGCAAACTCACTAGTTCAACATAATTGCACTATTATACTGTAGTATTGTTAAGAAGTCTTGCTAAATTTCTAGTTCTCAATTAAACATGTAGGTTCGAAATGTCAAGACAGCCTCTCAAAATTCATTGTTGTTCAGTTGCACAGTCGATTCCGACCCTTTGTGACCCCATGGACCATTTTCCTCCAGGCGCCTCTGTCCTCCACCATTCTGCTCAGCCCGCCAAGCTCTGTGCTCATTGTGTCCACAATACCATCTATCCATCTCATCTTTGGACACCCCCTTCTTCTCTTGCCCTCCACCTTTCCCAGCATCAAGGCCTTCTCAAGTGAGTCCTCCCTTCTCATTTGATGTCCAAAGTACTTTAGCTTCATCTTCACTATTTGTCCCTCCAATGAACAGTCAGGATTGATTTCTTCCAGTATTGACCTATTTGTTCTCTTTGCTGTCCAAGGGACTCTCAGGACTCTCCTCCAACACCACATCTCAAAGGCATCTATTCTTCTGCGCTCAGCCTTGCTAATGGTCCAGCTCTCACACTCATACATTACCACTGGGAATACCATTGCTTTGACTATGCGAATTTTTGTTTTCAAGGTGATGTCTCTGCTTTTCACTATATTCCCCAGGTTTCTCATAGCTTGTCTCCCCATAATCAGTCATCTTTTTACTTCATGGCTACAGTCACCATCTGCAGTGATCTTAGATCCCAGGAAAGTAAAATCTCACTGCTTCTTCTTCCCCATCTATTTTCCAGGGACTGATCGGACCTGTTGCCATTATCTTTGTTTTCTTGATATTAAGTCTCAAGCCAGCTTTTGCACTCTCCTCCTTCAATCCAATCAAGAGGTTCTTTAGGTCTTCCTCACTTTCTGCCATTAGGGTGGTATCGTCTGCATATCACAAATTGTTGATTTTTCTCCCAGCAATTTTGATCCCATATTGTGATTCCTCCATCCCTGCATTGCGCATTATGTGCTCTGTGTATAGATTGAATAAGCAGGGTGATAAAATGCAGCCTTGTCTTACTCCTTTTCCTATTCCAAACCACTCTGTCTTTCCGTGTTCTGTCCTAACTGTTACTTCTTGGTTCGTGTACAGATTTCACAGGAGGCATATGAGGTGTTCTGGTATTCCCATCTCTTTAATTACTTGCCACATTTTGTTGTGGTCCACACGGTCAAACGCCTTGGTGTAGTCAATAAAACAAAAGTAGACTTGTTTCTGGTACAGTAATACCTCATACAAAGTCCGCTTCGTACAATATCGAATTCATACAACATTGCCTAATTCCTTGAAAAAAGTTGCCTCATACAAAGTCACTGTGACTTTGTATGAGGCATTGGGGTTTTCCCCAGGTTGCATTGTGCCTGGGCAGTACAAAAGGCAGGACACATGTGTGCATTACTCTTGTGGGTTTTGCACGAGGCGAAGAGTGTTTAAGAGTGGTTTTGAGCGCGATTTTGGATTTTTTTATTTTTTTCATCAATTTTTTTTGGAAGCATTTCTGGGATTTTTGCAGCATTCTTCAGGTTCTTGGACAGTCAGGGTTGTTCGGCATGTTTTTGTAATGTATTTAGCCTTTAGACATCGATTTCTTAAAGTTCTGTCAGTTTCCTGTCTGTTTCCTTGACTTTGCCCTGAAGTTTGTGCTGTTACAGTACAATGTATCTCTATGGAAACGACGTTGTACGAGGCATCGTGGCAAGGATTTGGACGTTGTATGAGGCATCACGGCTAGGATTTTGCATGCCTCATACAAAGTCCAAATTTGTATAAAGTCCAAACTTGTGGAACCAAGTTTGGACGTTGTATGAGGTATTACTGTATTCTTTTGTTTTCTCCATGATCCAACGTATGTTGGCAATGTGGTCTCTAGTCCCCCTGCCTCTTCTGAAACTAGCCTGCACCTCTGGTAGTTCTCTCTCCACATGTTGCTGAAGTCTATCCTGTATTATCTTGAGCATCACCTTGCTGGCATGTGGGATGAGCGCAATTGTTCGGTAATTTGAGCATTCTTTGGCATTGCCTTTCTTTAAGATTGGAACATACACTGATCTTTTCCAATCCTGTGGCCACTGTTTTATTTTCCAAATTTGCTGGCATATTGAATGCAGTAGTTTGATTCCATCATCTTTTAGGGCTTTGAAAAATTCAACTGGGATACCATCATTTTCACTAGCTTTATTGTTTGCAGTGCTTTTTAGGGCCTTTCTGACTTCACTCTCCAGAATGTCTGGTTCAAGTTCAAATTTCTCATTATTGTTCTTATCAGGAGTGTTGAGGTCCTTTTTGTAGAGTTCCTCTGTGTACTCTTGCCATCTTTTTTGATCTCTTCTGCTTCAGCTAACTCCTTTCCATCTTTGTCCCTTATCATGGTCATTTTTGCTTTAAATGTTCTCTTGATTTCCCCATTTTTTAAAAAAAGATCTCTAGTCCTGCCTCTTTTGTTGTTTTCCTCTATTTCTTTGCACTGTTCGTTCAGGTATTTTTCCTTATCTCGCCTTGCTTTTCTTTGAAATTCTGTATTCAGGTGGTTGTATTTTTTCTTTTCTCCTTGGACTTTTGAATTCCTTCTTTCCTCTGCTATTTTAAGAGCCTCATCAGACAACCACTTTGCTTTCTTATGCTTCTTTTCTTTTGGTATGGTTTTCCTTGCTGCTTCCTGCATAATGTCCCGCATCTCTGTCCATAATTCTTCTGGTACTCTGTCTATCATGTACAGGACATTAAATCTGTTCATGACCTCCACCGTGTATTCTTTAGGGGTGTTGTGTAGGTCATATCTGTCTGGTCTAATTGTTTTCCCCATTTTCTTTAGTCTAAGCCTGAATTTTGCGATCAGTAGGTTGTGATCTTGAGCCAGTCTGCTCCAGGTCTTGTTTTTGCTGACTGGAAGGAGGTTCTCCATCTTTGACAGCAGAGTATGTAATCAATCTGGTTGCGATGCTGGCCATCTGGTGATGTCCATGTGTAAAGTTGCCTCTTGTGTTGCTGGAAGAGAGTGTTTGCTATGACCAGTGTGTTCTCTTGGCAGAACTCTATCAATCTTTGCCCTGCTTCATTCTGTGTTCCAAGACCAAACTTGCCTGTTATTCCATTTACTTTTTGATTTCCTACTTTGGCATTCCAATCTCCTAAGATAATGTGGACATCATTTCTTGGTGTCTGTTCTATGAGGTGTTGTAGGTCCTCATAGAACTGGTCAACTGTGGCTTCATCTGCACTAGTGGTTGGTGCATAGACTTGGATTACAGTGATATTGAAAGGTTTGCCTTGGATTCTGGCTGACATCATTCTATCATTTTTGATATTGTATCCCATTACTGCTTTCCTCACTCTTTTGTTGACAATTATGGCTACTCCGTTTTTTCTGAGGTTTTCTTGCCCACAGTAGTAGATATGATGGTTTCCAGAGCTGAATTCATCCATGCCTGTCCATTTTAATTCACTGATGCCCAGGATGTCAATGCTTATTCTTTCCATCTCGTTTTTAACCATTTCCAGTTTTCCTTGATTCATAGACCTCACATTCCATGTCCCTATGCAGTATTGTTCCCTGCAACACTGTATTTCTCCTCCCCCTTTTCATGTCCCTCCCCCTTTTCAGATCTGCTGTGCTGAGCATCCCCTTGTTTTGCCTTTTGTTTTGGTCCATAGGGTTCTCTTGGCAAACTGTGGTATAAAATTCCTTGCCTTCAGTGCAAGTATGCAGCAATAAGCACTTTTTTGATGAGTTTTTTTACGTTTGTGCAGTACATTTCAGCATGCAACTTCTGAGAAATCTCAGAAATCACACTTTATCAAAGAAATCACACTTTATTTTTGTGAAACAAAGCACACTCATAGTGAGCACAGAATAATTATGGCTGATTGATTGGGGTAGTATGGGGCTTGTGTTTTTGAAATTAATTGTATGGGATTTTTTCTTGCAATGTGTTAATTTTCAATCTGTTTTTGTAATTGTGTAACTATATCTGTGATACTGTATTTATATGTGTTGTAAGCTGCTTTGAGTGGCACTTGTGCTAGGAAAGCGAGGTAGAAATTAAAACTTATTATTATTATTATTAGAAAGATGCCGACAAGCTATCTGATCTGTTTAATTTTTCAGAATCAATCCAAGAAGGCAGCAGCTATTAGAGTTTAACGGTGCAGTTTATTATTTCTAACTTTATGGGGGAAAACCATACTTGTGAATAATCATTTTTATCAAAATGGACAAAATATTTTATCTTGTTAATAAACGCCCGCCCCCGCTTCTTGCTCATGCATATGAGAATGAGATAAGCAAGGCTTTACACTCTTTCTTTGTTCATACTGGAGCAGTGTGTTTTTAAAACTTGTTGGCTCAAATCCTGCCAGTAGACACAACTAGAGCAGACCTATTGAACCACTAAATAGTTGCTGAGTCAGTTTCTCTGAAAGTTCAGTTATTTAATAGGCAAGCTCTGGTTGTAATTTAGTATGCTAAGCAGCAGGATTTTTCAGCCACTAAAACATAAAATTAAAATGCCCTTCTCTAGTTATGTAGTGCCCTTCCCTAAAATAAAATAAAAAAAGAATGTTTTTCCATACAAATTATTTTTCTTGAGGTAAGATGGACCATATTTTATTTTATTCTGGGAAATCACACTTTAGGTGGAACAGCTGTGTTCCTTGCTATAAACCAGTGGTTCCCAGCCTTGGGTCCCTAGATATTCTTGGGACTAAAACTCCTAGAAGCCTCCTTCTTGGCTAGGCCAGGCAACATTTCTGAAAGCTGTAGTCCAAGAACATCACCGGCTGCAGGACGAGACACAGCTGCACCCAGCACCCCTCCCCTTGGCCGTCAGGCAGGGAGTTTAAAAGGCGCTGGAGACGCCGGAGTTGCTGCTGCTGCTGCTGCCAAAGCTGGGGCCGCCACCCGTGCCATTCCTGGAGCCCTTGTCACCAGCTCCGGGATGAGAAACAGCTGTGCCCAGCGCCCCTCCCCTTGGCCATCAGGCGGGGAGTTAAAAAGGTGCTGGAGATGATGGAGTTGCTGCTGCCGCCGAAGCTGGGGCTGCCGCCCGTGCCATTCCTGGAGCCCTTGTCACCGACTCCGGGACGAGAAACAGCTGCACCCAGCACCCCTCTCCTTGGCCCATTGGGCGGGGAGTTTAAAAGGTGCTGGAGACGCCGGAGTTGTCGCCGCTGCATCCTTTCTCATCTTTGGCGGGGAGGGATAAAGGCCGTGTGGCCTGCTGGGCCAGGCTATAGACCGCTGCCACCTGAGGATTGCTGCCACAACTGCGGGGAGGGGGGGGCGCCTTTCCCTTCCCTCCTCCCTGCACTCCTGGGCCCTGCTTTGGGCTGACATGGGAAAGCTGACGCTGCCGTGGGTGGGTGTAGCCACCGCCACCCATGGACTCAGCCTCGGTGGAGGCGAGGTGGTCGCTGGTTAGGTGCGCTAAGACATTGCTATTGCACTGCATTGTGAGTGTTTGTAATTTTTTTGTACACTGTATTTCTGGGGATCTTTATTTTATTTTTATTGTCATATTGATATTGATTGTATAGATTTTGTTGTATTACTGTGTATCTATTTTGAATTGAAATGTATTGCTTTTGTTGTTTCACTGAACTGTATTAATATGTATTTATTTGTTTTTATGTTGATGTTCATTGTATCACTTTTTTACTTGTTGTTCACCGCTTTGAGTCGCCTTTGGGCTGAGAAAATGCGGTATACAAATAAAAAGTGGAATGGAATGGAATGGAACGGAACTACTGTTGTAAATGATGTGACTTTTTGGGCCTGGAAGAATTTCATCATGGCAAGAGGTGCTCTAAAAAGTTAGAAAAGGGAAGTGTTTTGCAATGTCAGAGAAGACAATGCTAGGTGAAGTAGTTTTTGTCTTTCTACTTGCCAGTTTGTTCTTGCAGATGACAAGCTCCTTTCTGCCCAGAAGGAGACATAGAAGTGGGAATCCTAGCATAGAGCTAAAGAAGTATGAATAAAACTATGGGCACAGCAGAATTTCCCCACCCCTTCCTGCTCATTGCAAGTTGCATGACTCCCTCTCCCTGAAATATGCTCCAGTGTGGTTTGGATATACATGGGCTGCAGTGAAGAGAGGCAGTCAGCCATAAATACCCCTTGTGTGATTGCCTCTTTCCATGTCATTGCACTTTTTGATCCATATTTCTGCTGTTGAATGTATCAGATGAGATCTCTTGTGAGTCCATTCACTGACAATGAAACATTTCTTCCTCTACCCTGCACCTTCTGGAATAGGAGAAGAAATTGATGCTTCCCCATTCTGTTAATAGAACCTTTCTCTCAGTAGGAAGGGTTAGTTGGATAACATTTATAGATCTAGATATACTTTGTAGTTCCATTTGTGCCTAACTCTTTATAATGCCTAAGTAATGAAATACTGGGCAGTCCACAGTGCAACTAATATTTTCTGTACTTTATCCCTCCCTTTTAAAGTTTTTTTTAAAACTTTGGCAATAGTAATGATGCAATGTAAATTTACTTAATAAATGTCATATCAATACAACGTTTTGGTACATCAGGAGAAAGAGGGACAGTTTTTTTAAAAAAACTTTAGCAGATGCGTGCGTTACTATTCTTGTGATTATAATGGGCTGTAATGTAACCTTGAAAAAATATTTTTAACTTTCTTATAGAGTCTGAAAATGATACTAGGGAAATTAATTTAAAAACATCTGAACTTACAAAATGTGAGTGGTGCGGTGTGCGCAAGTTGCCAGTTGTTTTCCTGCAGACTATACCGGCTGCCTGCCAAAGCCTGAGATCTCATCTCAAGATGAACAAAGAGAAAGATAATGTCTGGTATGACTGCAAAGGAGCAAGTAAGTGAGCCTTTTTAACTGTTAGTCAAAGTTTTACCTACTACTGTTTAAATGTATTCCTGCTGCCCCCAGAATAGCCTAGGGGTTGTCATAGACCGGTGATAGTGAACCTTGGCACTCCAGGTGTTCTTGGACTCCAATTACCAGAAGCCCAGATCAGCACTCCTGGAGTGCCAAGGTCCTCCATCACTGTCATAGACGATAGTTTTCCTCCATCAAACAGAGACATCCTGGCTTCATTGCCTGCATGCAAGAACAGTAACTGTTTATGGCAGAAACCATCCTATCAGATCCCCTTTTGTTTAGCTACCAAGGAGAGGCAGTGGAGTAGCAGGAAGTATTTATTCAGACAGTGTTGAATGTTTAAATCATTTACCTATTCCACATACCTACATTTTATAATTTTTGCAACATACCCATTGTGAAAGTTAGCCAGCTTCTTCCATAAAAATCTTGTACCCATCTCTCACTACAGATAGACCAGTACAGTAAAACCTCGAGATATGAAATCCGTTCCACAAGGCTATTCGTATCTCAAAATAATTCGTATTTCAAAGTGCAGTTTCCCATAGGAATGCATTGAAAAGCAAAACATCCATTCCGAAGCTCAGAAAAAGTTGAAAAACACCTGTATTTTTTATGTTCAAACGTCTTCATAAGCAAGCAAAACTCAGAGTAAACCGATGCAAAAGACCAAGTTCATCTGCCAACTTTAGAAATTGAACAAAAGTGTTGGGGGGAAGCCCCAAAACTGCTGCCAAAAAAATCCAGCAATGCACCAACCCTCTCCCTTCCCCCAGCGGAACAGACATGCAAATGGTGAAACACAGCTCCCTACCTATCCACCGCTGGAGAAATGGATGAAAAAAGTTCCAAAAAAGTTAAAACATTGCTGCAAAAAATCCAAGAATGGCTCCAAAACTCAAACTCCAACACCACCACCCTTTGTTTTCAATGCATATTCGGCACACTTCTGGTCACCTCTGGTAATTGCAGGAAAAATACCGTTGATTAGCGGTTGACGAGAAGGGGGGATTTCCAGCACTTCCTGGTTGCAGGGGAAGCTTCTTGCGGTGCCAAAATGTGACCAAAAATTCCAAAAATAGAGCGGAAATGCTCCGAACAAGCTCCTGCTGCCATGGGAAGCGTCGAAAACACACAAACTCACAAAATTGGTATCTCAAAAAAATTACATTAAAAAGTCATATTCAATTTTGTTCTGTGTAGGACACTGACAATAAAGATTTATTTATCTATATCGAACCTGATTTTTTCTGAGATTTCCATTCATATAGCGGGTTTATTGTAAGTAGAACCGTTCATATCTCGAGGTTTCACTGTATGTTTATCTAAACTTCCAAGCTGCAAAGGCTGAACCAGTCTTTCTGAAATTTAGCAAACCTTATTCTCTTCCAAAGGGCAGTTATGACATCAAATGCTATTTAATAAAAAGATTATGGCAGGCGTTCTCAACCTTTTTAGGCTGGGGGCCGGGTCACGCTCCCTCAGACAGTTTTGGGGTCCAGATGGTCATTGACCCCTTCCTCCAGCACATAGCACTTCCTGGTCTGGTGGAGGCGGTGGGAGCCCCCCATGAAATGGTACTGTGGGCCACAAGTTGAGAATCCCTGGATTATGGGAAGACATGAAGATTTGTATTTCTTACATCAGGTCTGTGCTTCCTGATTCAGATCAGAGTTCACTTGGTTTCCTCTGGAAACCATATTGAGTTGTTTTTATAATTTCCCAATTAGAGTTTGAATCAAATTCTGTGGTTGGTGCACATTACAGATTTCTCTGTTCATCTGAAATTTGCATTTTTAGAGAAGAAACAGCAGATTACTAGCAGTTCACCAGAATCCTTTAGACTGGTGTGCAACTTGAAGGTTGTACTGCCAGGGCATTCCACGTTTGTCTTGCTAAACTCACTGATTTCCACTTGTATAAGGAGTTAGTAGATTTCCCTTTTGCACAAGAAGAATACTGATGGTTATTTTTTTAAAAAGCTTCTCAGATTATTTTTCCTTACATCAGGTCTCAGTTTAGAGACCTAATCACTCTTAGATTCAAAGTGCCCTGTTTCCCTCCAAGATGGACCTGAATAGCATCTGAAAAATAATGAACAATTCCCTTTATGTCTTTATTTAGTCATCATTATACAAATTTAAATTTAAGAAACTGTATTATAGAATTTTTATTTTTAAAGGTGTGATTTCATTGTATCTTAGCTGGCATTTCTCTTTTCTTTCCCTATAGACCCAGAAGAGCAGTACATCATTTTAATTTTTGAAACCGGCCTTGAGCATCATGCAAATACAATATTTGAAAAAATAATCACTGAAGTTGGTGTCAGGAACAACATTCCTAATTTCTTTGTGAAAATTAGTTTTGAAGAAGCAAATAGTAGGCTTGTGGCCTTTACAAAATCTTTTGAAGACATTTCAAGAGGAAGCTCTTCTCAGAAAGAAGGCAAAACAAAAAATGTACTCTTTCTTTTCTGAACATATTTTATAATATTGCTAATTTTAAATGCAATGTTTATTTTTTTTTAATATAGCTATAGTGTTTTCCTGAAGTAAAGAGTTAATTATATTGGGCATTTAGGTTATGATGTTAAAAAAACCACAAACACCCCAAGACCAATAAAGAGAAAAAGTGGAGTATTTAACCCAGTCTCATCAACACCCTTGTTGATTTCCCTGCACAAACTAACACTTCATATGACAATGTCACTCCAGAAGCATTTAAAGTAGAAAAATATCTTTGCTTATAGTTACCATTTCTAGTTACAATGAGAAGAAAAATAGGGGAAATTGAGACTCTAACATAGGGAGAGAACCTCCATGCTTGTTGCTTGGTTGCAGGTCAGAGAAAGAAGAGATGAACTGTCAACAAAACAGTGGAAGGAAGAAAAAACAGGAAGTAGAGGCAGGGGCTTTCCTCAAATGTCAAAAGTAGGGAAATTACCAGTCAAGCTAGTAGCAGTCGACAACCACATTAGACTATAAAACCTTCTCCCAGTGTTAGCTGCATGCAAGATTGTTATTATACCAACAGTACTTTTCAAGCTTGCATGCAGGAACCCTCAAGTCCAATCTTGCTTAATAGGTTCTCAAAACAATCTCTTGGCAGAGGCTTTGTCATGATATCTATGCAGTCTGACTGTAGATCATCTGGATGGTCCCTTTTTCATTCAGGTCACACATAAGGTGGTACCTCATTCCCACGTGTTTGGTGTGTACATTCATCTCCTCTGTAATAGTTTGATGCATTTCTGGTTGTCTTCTTTTATTTGGAGTAGCATCTCCTCATTAATTCCAAAGTTCATTATCAGCTTCTCTAACCATAGCAGTTCTCTGCGTTTTTCTCCTATAGCAATGAACTCTGATTCTGTGAAAGACAAAGCTACATCATCTTGTTTATGACTAACCCATGGGATAGGCCCATCACCATGTATAAACAGGAACCCACTGGTAGATTTATAGTCTGTGCTATCCTCTGCCCAATCCACATTTGTTTCTTTCAGTTTGAATGCCCAAATAGTATGTTGCATCACCTAACTCCTTTATTTCCTAATCTCCAATAAGGTGCTGTATTTTTTATAGTCCTGTTCCTTTTGAATAGCCACAATTAGGCCCTCAACAGAAGCAAGAATAAAAGTTAGATCTCCATTCTGCTTCTGGCATCCAACCACTGATCTGCATCACCTTGCTTGAAAACATTGTTGCAGCAGCAGCATCTTCAATTCTTGCTTCAGCCTCAAACTGCCTTCCTTAGGTTGCAGACAAAATAGGGATATTTCTGGTTAATGAAGCCTGTGGTTATTCCATGAACAGCTCTTCTGCAGTGTCTCCATGTAGAAACACATTCTTGAATTCTAGTTGTTTGGCTTCTGTTTGGAGGCTTCCACACTCAAGAACATTCTTACAGCTCTATGCTTTATTAAGAGGAGCAAAGGTTTCATCGAAGTCTTCTCCATGCTTCTGCAGGAATTATAATAATAATTTTTAATTTATATCCTGCCCTCCTCGACTCAAGCTGACTCAGGGCGGCAAATTACAACATGTCAACACCATAATAATACAATAATAAAGAAGCACAAAAATAGATATCAACCCCAAACAATATAATAAAAATTAAAAAAAATAGTTACAAATCACAAGGGTGCATATCCCAAATACCAGGAACACTTTGGCAATCAGTTTTGCCTTGTATTCCATTTCTTCTTCACCCTGTTTCACGTTGAAGGCCCCTTTGCATCCAGTGGCTTTTCTGCCTGGTAATCATTTGGTCAGGGTCCATGTCTCATTCTTGTGTAGTGCTTCTATCTCTTCTTTTGCAGCTTCTCTCCATCTGATGGTTTTAGCTTCTGGTATCCATTCAGTTTCCTCTCAAGTCACTTACTCATTGAACAATGACATTTGCAAAGTAACTGAGGCAGGGAAGGTGGTACATTTTGGTTGGATTATAATAGCATCTAATGGCTGGCTTTCGAGCACGTTGTGACATCAGTGTCTCTTCTAGTCCAACAACCTTGGCATCTCAATTTATGTCCTCTTTTCTCTGTACTGCTCTCATCTTGTGTGTCTTCATGTTCCTGCTCTCTGTTTCACGTAAGTTGTGAAGGCATTGATGCTATTGTGCCTAAGAGAGGTTCAAAACAGTGGTCTTCTATAAAGGCATCTAAAACAGCAACGCCAAGCAAAATTGTGTTTTCTGTTCTACAGTCTAGTTTGTAATTTTATCTAAGCATAAGCCAGGTTTCCAAATATTCCAATTTGTTCCATATTTGGCACTCTGCCATTGCTTAGTTCAAATGGTGTTTTTGTGGTATCTCTGGTTATCTTTTCTGGAAATATGTTTCAGTCATGACTGCATAACTCCAAAATTTGTTGAACAACTCTGTATCTACCAGCATACATCTTGTCACCTCCAAAAGATATTCCAGCTTACTTTCAACCATTCCGCGTCTTCTCTGCAAAATGCCTTAGAAGCACTGAACCCTAAAGTCAGATATGACTAGCTTTCGAGCAAGGGTGACTTTTACCTTTACTAATCTTTATGAAACATGGTTCATGAGGCTAGGGTCAACTTTGAATCAGAGCTTTCTGTTGTATCAGAAACAGGAGTAGGTCTTATTGTGTAGTCCTAACCTTCAGATCTGGTGGTGGTTGGTAAAAGTATTGCTCAAGCAGAGAGTAACTCTGCTGAAGGTGGAGCATATCTGGAGCAAAATTCTAGAGGCATAAATCTAGGCTAATAAACTTGAATTGGGTTGGATTGGGGAGCCATTGTATTTCTTGTATATGGTGTGATTCAGAATTATGGATGTGCCACTGCGAGATTAGTAAACTGCCATCGAAAGAAATCTTCTGTTTCAGGCCTAATAGGAAATTATCAAACGAGCCTCTCAGGGATAAATGTAGGAGAAGGAAATGAGAAGTAAGACATGGGTGAACCCAAACACTGGTTTATGAATTGGCCAAAATTACATCTGAACCAGCCTGCTCAGTTAGAATTCATGTTCTCTTTGATTTTGCTCAGGAAAAGAAGAGCATGTTTTATTGTTTGGATGTTCAAAAGCATTTTAGTATTTTTGACTTCTGTATTGCATATTCTTTATTTTAGGTCTCTGAATCCAAAATGCAACTGCAAAATGCAACACAGTTCCAGTTCTTTGATGATGATGAAAGTGGAGAGCCCCATACAGTCTTCATTGGTCCCATAGAAAAGTAAGGCATCTTTCTGCATGCCGGGGGAATAGTTATGCCACATAAATTCTGATTTTATCTAATGTAGTTTTTTCTTCTTTGCAGATTAATAGTTTATCCTCCTCCTCCATCAAAGGGTGGCATTTCTGTGACTAATGAAGATCTTCATTGTTTAAATGAAGGAGAATTTTTAAATGATGTTATCATTGATTTTTATTTGAAGTAAGTTGCATGATATGTCGTATAGGCAGCATAAAGTTGTTTATATAAAGTTTATATAAAGTTGTTTATTATAAAGTTGTTTATATATAGTGGAACTCCAGATAACGTCAAAACTCTGTTCCACGGAGTGCAGCGCTGTCCGGATTTTGGCACTATGCGGTCCCTATGGGAGATGCTCTGGATAACAACCAAAAAGTTCATTATCCGGAGCATCAATACCAAATGCCCCCCTAATGACCATTTTGTAGCGTTTTTTGGCATGTGGGGCATCACATGGTGCATAATGAACGTGTCGTTATGTGAATTTGGCGTTATCCGGTCCAGTCATTACAGTTCCACTGTACTAGATTCAAATCTATGCTTTTTAGAAAACAATCTTAAATGGATAATAAGTTAGATTGAATGAGCAAGGTAAATGAGCAAGGTAAAATGAGGCACTGCGATGGTTTAGTGGTTAAGATGCTGTGCTTGAAGACTGGAAGGTCAGGGTTCGATACCCGAGTGCTGCACGACGGATCTTGGGGACATGAAAGGAGCCTCATTTGGGCGTCCCCTGAGTGGATTTTCTACAGCAAAAATCCTTTCAACCTAGAGTAATTTTTGACACAAAATGTATTTTAATAGTAAGATAACATAGTAGTTCCTATGTTTCTTCTAAAAATTAGCAGCATTTTGGTGAAAATATATTCACACAAAAAAACAACAACAACACTGTAGCACGTTAAAGACTAACGGTTATATTTCAATGTGAACTTTCATGAATCAAGTTTGATGAAGTGGACTTGATCCATGAAAGCTCATATTGAAATATAACAGCTAGTTTTTAAAGTGCTACAGTGTTTTTGTTTTGTTCATTCTCTGATATGCCAGATATCTCTGTGTTCCACTATTCTAGACAACTATTGGTTCCTGTCCATGCATACCTATTAAGGTTGAAAGTCCTGGCCTTAATTTGCTGTTACTACATTTCAATTAAATCTAACAGAAAAGTAGATGTTACTCATGCCCTCCTTTTCTTGAGCAACTTACTCATTCATGTTTTAACACAATTGTGCTGTATATAATTGTGATTTCCCTCCCTCCTGTGTTATGGAGCAGAAGTATGGTAATGATGTTAGGGTATACAATATATTATATTCAATATTAAAGTGGAGGAACACAAAGGAACTGCTAACCTCTGCTTATGGCATTTACTCTGTGTTCCTTGCAATCTCTGATTCGTCATTTCTGGATTATGAGTGGTAGTTCTGATATCTAATCAATAACAATTATGTGCTGATATTTCCTACTTACACTCATAGAATAATGGATTTGTAATGGGCCTATAAGGCCATTGAGTTCAACCTGGTTGTCTTTCTTTTGATTTCCTCCATTGTAGGAGAGCTCACCACCTCCCGAGATCATTTGTTCCATTGTCATACCACTCCAGCAGTTAGGAAATTTTTCCTTATGTCCAGCCAAAATCTGGCTTTCTGAAACTTGAGTCTGTTATTACATGTCTTGCGGTCTGGAATAATGGAGAACATATCAACTAGCTCCATTTACAGGAAGTACTGTAAACATTCAGACTCCATGAACACTGTCTTCACTGCCAAGTGGTCCAGTCCCTTGAGCAATGCCAGCTTTCCATTATCTGTTGGTCTTTTAATAAAAAGAAAGCATTTCACTAAATTGTGAAAAGCAGCTGCAAAAAAAAAAATCAAATTAGAGATTTGATAATATAACTTAAAGGTGATTACAAATTATTGGTCTGAAGTTGTTGGAAATTTTCATATCTCTTTGGGAAACTATTTTGTCTTGATACAAATATTGCAGCCTTTTCTAGAAATATTTTAGACAGATCTAATATCATTGAAGATGCAAATCATCTGTTCTTTCCCCCCAAAATAAAGATATCTTGTTCTTGAAAAGTTGAAACAAGAAGATGCTGATAGGATTCATGTGTTCAGTTCCTTCTTCTACAAACGCCTTAATCAAAGAGAAAGGAGAAACCTTCAAGAAACCTCAGAGCTCACGTAAGTCTGATTAATATATATATATATATATATATATATATATATATATATATATATATATATATATATATATATATATATATATATATATATATATATATATATATATATATATATATATATATATAAAAGATGAGAAACTTTTGCTTCTGTTTCTAACAAACTGCTTTTATTTGTTACACCTGACACAGGACATATTGTGGTTAATTTTAATTATAGTTAAAAGGAAGAATATGTATTCAGACTAAGGGTGACAATCATGGATTGTCACTTGCATCATACTTGCCCATTGGCTATGTCTGCTGGGATAGTGGGAACAATAGTCTGGCAACATCTAGGAATCCTGAGTTTTGGGACTGGACACAATGACCATGCTTAATTGAAAATGGAAAGAAATCTCATTTATTCTGTCAGAAGAGGGGAGTAGAGTATGTTAGAAGGCTGATGTTGCTGCATATAAAGCTAAATAGTTTACACATTAATTATTTAGTGTAAAATAAGTAGAGCAGAATAATATGCTGCTTCTATCTATGAGTGGTAAAAATTGGCAGCTAAGACTAACTTGCCTACCTAGCTATTCATTGGAAAAAAATTCAAAGATATGTTTCCTTCTCAAACAAGATGCAAGATGGGCTTGATCATCAAGCATGCTGTGTTGCAAGATTATGCTACTAATTGATCTCGTTAATAGAAGAAGAAATCACATGGTCCTCTAAATACTGATAGAAGCATTTTAAACTCAGTTAATTTTCTATTAATGTGTCCACAGAATCCAGCAGAAACGGCATGGACGAGTGAAAACATGGACACGACATGTTGATATCTTTGAGAAAGATTTTATTTTTGTTCCCCTTAATGAAGCGTAAGTAGAATCTGTAGCAATACATATGGCAGTCGGATTTTATTTCTGTTGAGTTTTCTAACAATGGAAATCTAAAAAATGTTGGTACCTTTTGGCTTTAGCCCATTAGTTGCATTTAGATAAAGCCACACCATGAGACTATGCTTAATCCCCTCCCCCACACCACCACCTTCCACACCACCAACTTCCATTTTCACACTTGTGAGGGGGAAATGTAAACATTCCCAACTGTAGTTTGTACAAATCACAGTTGCTGTGTCTTATAGTTAATTTCTGAATGTGGCCAAAGATACAACAACAAAAAGATAAACAGGGAGCCAATTTGGAAACAACAAACCAAACAACCCTTTAGTTATAATATGAATTTCTATGTGTCTTACGTGTTGTCTAGTCGTAACATCTTCTTTCATGTCTAGGCCAGACTTTAAACTGCCAAAAGGAAGCCACCTTTTGGTGCATTCATTCCACAGTTCCTTTTGCCTAAGAAAGATTAGCTGGCGCAAGGTTGCCATTGCCCAGCATACGCCAGATTGTGGTTCAAAAATACCACAATCTTCAAGGAGGTTCTTTCTGTGTATCCCAAGCCATAACTGACTTACAGTAATACTCTCAAGCGCTTTCAAGCATGAAGGAGTGTTTTTTCCAGTTCTACATCCTCAAAGTGAGTATCCATGGTTGAGCAGGGATTTCAACTCGGGTCTCTTGTGTCTTAGTCTGTCAAATGGTCCAGCAGGCCTACTGAGTATAGTAATCTCATGTGTCACCTGTCCCATTTGAGAGTGATGGCCGGTATAAATCAAGATGTGCCCAAGACTAAGAAGCAGTCTAAGAACTAAAGTGACAAAATGCAGCTTCACAGTTCTGCCAAAGTTTGCAGGTAGTTTTTGCTCTGTTTGTTGCTAGGCACACAGCACACTCCTGCTGTGAGCTTGGAGTGGGAACTGAAGGTGTACAGTTTGCCTCTGTACCAGGCAGATATTTTAGCTCAGTTCTGTGAGAAGCAAAAGTAAGCCTCTGTGCCATTACTTTTCCCTTCCAGTGCAGAACTGAATGGAGGAAACCATGACAAGTGGATTTACCATACAAAGATCGAAGAAGCTACTTAATCCTCTGTTAGCAGCATCTTCATTTCTTTATTTCTGTCCAGCAAAGCTGTTTGTGAACAGATGCCTTGCCTACTGGACTCAGGGGAGTTTGCAATTGCAGTTTATGCTCAGAGGGGAAGCAAGCCAACATTTTTTCAGCTTTGCTTTATAGCTCTAAGCTGCATATTGTAGAATGAAGTCAGGGGCAAAAAATCAGTAAAAAAAATTTGGCCAGTGACCCAGCTGAAGAGTGCCGACTCGTGTGCTTAATATTGTAACATACTGGCCAAAATTATTTCACTCGGTTATACTGAAGTTGACTCAAGTTAAGAAATCATCGTAGACATTATCATTTCCATGTTGAGTGATACAATTATTTATGGAACAGGTATTGTCTACAGTGATATTTTAAGGCTGTTTGCTTTCAAAAGTTCTTTGGTTTGTAATAAGAGCATAACCAGATTAAGCTGGGTTTTGTTGCTGGACTATTGCAAGGTGATTCAATACTGTTATATTGCACTTTTGTTTTTTCCCTGTGCTCTTGATACTGATATTGTGTGGATTACGTTGTATTACTAAACTTGTATTAATATGTATTTATCTATTTCATATGTTGACATTTATTGTATTGCTTTTTCTGCTGCTGTCTGCCGTGCAGACAGAATGCTTTGTTGTGAACCGCTTTGAGTCGCCTTCAGGCTGAGAAAATGCGGTATACAAATAAAAGTGATGATGATGATTTGTTTTTTGTTTTTCTCTTCCAGGGCACATTGGTTTTTGGCTGTCATCTGTTTTCCAGGTTTAGAAAACCCAATATATGAAACCAACCCTTATTACCAGGAAAATGTTTCTGCACAGGCTAAGTCTTCCTCTTTAGAGCATGAGAGAAACACTTCATCTTCTTCACCAAATGATTTGGATTTATTACAACAGTCCTCTGCGAATGTTGCAAAGAAGGTTTCGAACAAGAAGCCTAGCCTAGCATTAACAGACATAAACACAGAAGCTGAGGAGAGTGAGTCACCGTATTTCAAAAAAGCCTCTTCTGTCAAGAGTGGTTTTAAAAAACTGAACCAATCAAATAACTCCGCAGAAGAACTGAGAATTGTCGAATCCGTATGTCATAAATATGACCAGAGAACTTTAGAGGCAAATGGCATACAGTGTGAATATAAAGCTCACATCCAAGCTGCTGGTGTGTAATCCTGCCTAGCTTTTGCTTTTTGCGTCAGTAAATGTTTCTTAGCATTTGACTTAAAATTGGTACAATCTTATAGATGTCTGCTTAGAAGTAAGCCCCATTGAATTCAGTGGGAATTATTTTTGGGTAAGTGTGAATACTATCCTGTATACTATATAGGATTCTAGGATATCTCCAGTTGAATGAACAACAAACTAGAAGTTAATTAATTCAAGTACATTGTTAGTGAAACAAGTTGTAATGAATGATCTGGGCCAGCAGTATTGTTGAAAGCAAGTAGGAATGGCTGTAATCAGAACTTGTGTGCTACATTTTTGGAGTTATGTGTAAAGTGTTTTGAAATTGTTAAAGAAAGAATGAGATGTAAACAAGTTGCTCATTGAAAATACTAGTATAACAGGGTCGGTGTGTGTGTGTGTGTGTGTGTGTGTGTGAGTGTGTGTGAGAGAGAGAGAGAGAGAGAATTTTTGGTGGCTTTGGAGAGTTTTCACCAATGTGCCAGTTGTGTAACTAGTAGAAGTAGCTGTAATTCAGCAGGTTGGAGAAATGAAATACAAAAGAAATTGTAATCCTTTAAAAACTGACAGTTTTATTTCAGCATCAGGTTTTTTCTCTGTACAAAAGAATGAATGGGAACAAACTTGTTGGTAGTAATGGCAACACGGAGAAACTAGTTTCCGAACATTTCAGCCTCTCAAGATTCTCTGCTATAGACCTCAGAGCGATTGTTCTTTTTCTTTTTCCTTTTTTTAAAAAGGGAATTGCAAGGAGAGGCTGGAAACAGAAATAGCAGAATTTGACTGCATAAACATGTTCCAGTGCATTTAAAGGGCCTTAGTAGAGATCATGGTTTCTTAACACACTTACTGTATATATAATAAGCCAGTTTTCTAAGGTATATTATGGATATAATACAGTTGTTCTTGAGAGATTCTAATCTCTGTCCCAGAAAAATCTTTTTTTATATATATATATAAATTTTTATTAGATATTTTCAAGAAAAAAAACATTACAAACATACAAATCATATAACAAAACAAGAATACATAAACCTCATAAAAATATCCACATAAATGATAGTTGAACTAATATCCGTTATAGTATACATACTGTTAAATATCCACTTTGAGGATTAATACTATAGCTATAACTTTCATATAAGCTTTGAATAATACAATTGTTTATCAACAACTATCAAGCTCCAAATTTTCAATTTACAAATCACCCAGTGTATATTTACATTGCCCTGGAAAGTTTGGTCTCTATATTATCTCCAAAAACTACTTTGAGATGGTACAGGTCTAAAACATTCCATACCCATAAGGGAGTGATCAACAAAAGGCTTCCAAATATTCCAAAATCTATTTTCCTTCAATTTATCCCTTTTTTACTTTTATCCCCCATGTCAATTTATCATTCAATGCTAAGTTCCACATTTCTTTATACCATTCTCCCATCTGTATAATTATATCATTTTTCCAATTTCTAGCAATACATTGTCTACCCGTAGTTAACATTATTTCTAATAACTCTTTTTCCTCCTTATTTAAACACATACCTTCCACATCTGTTAGCATAATGGTACCTGACGCCAGCTTAATTTTCTTACCCATTATTTCCCCTATCTCTCTTTCTATTCTTCTCCAAAAATCATTTATCACTTTACAACTCCACCACATGTGCTCATAGGTTCCAACAGTGTCTTTACATCTCCAACATAAATTATCCCTTTTATTGTCAATCTGATGTAACCTCAGTGGTGTCAGGTACCATTGCCACAACATTTTGTAGTTATGTTCCTTAATTCTTACTGACATAGTTCTCGTTATCCTCTTTTTCCACTTATTTCTCCATTCATCGTTTCCTAATTTTATATTCAAATCCTGTTCCCACTTCAGTTTCATATCTTCCTGTGGATCACTACCCTTATTTATTAAAGCATAGAGTTTGCTTACTAGACCCTTAATGCTTTTATCTCCTTTTCGAATTTTCAAAACCAGTTCCTCGAATTCAGTCTTTTCTCTATCTGTACATAATTCTCTTCTATATTTTTTATTCCAGTTGTCAACCTTCATTATCTGAAACCAATCCAATTTTAACTGTTCAAACAATTTTTTCTTCTTAATTTCATCTCCACAAGTCCTTAACCATTCTTTCACCAAAGAAACTTCATTTTTATCCAATATTTCCTTTATTTTTTTATCTATTTTTATCGGAAAACATGCCATATCTGCCAGTTCCAAAATTGGAGAGACATCTGGGACCAAATCCTTCTTTAATCTTTTCCATACCTTCGTGAGTCCCCTCATCATAATATTGCTCGTGCCTGTCATTTTAGCCTTAGCTCCCAAAAAAATCACTTTACCAATATTCCTATAATCTTTCATCTCCAATTCCTCCCAAATTACTTTTCCTCTTGCCAAGATCTTCACAACATTCTTAACTTGAAATGCTCGATAATACGCTAACAGATTTGGCATTCCCAAACCCCCTTCTCTCTGAGGCAGATACCAAAGTTTCTTTGGCAGTCTAGATTTTTTACCTCCGTTGCAGAAGTTATTAAACATCTTTTGAAACTCATTAATTTCCTTTTCCTTCAATTGGATTGCAAGTGCGTCAAATAGGAAGTTAATCCTCCGCAACAACATCATTTTGCAAATTGCAATCCTCCCAAACCATGACAACTTCAACTTCTGAAGACTTTGTATTCTAATCTTAAATTCTGCTTTCAAGCTGTCATAGTTCAATCTTTTAAGTTCTTCCAATTTATTTGAAATAATTATCCCCAAATATTTCAGCTTATCTTTAATTTGTATATTGGATAACCCCGCCATCTTTTCCTTCTCCTCTTCCCCCATATTACACAACATCATTTCCGATTTATCCCAATTTATCATCAATCCTGTTATATCCTCAAAATCCTCTATTTGCACTTTAATCCTATCCATTGCCCCCTCTGGGTGTTTCACCATTAACAGCGTATCATCTGCATACATACTCACTTTATTACCCTTTATCCCTTCTATACTTGAGTCCTCCCTTATATTTTTTGCCAAAATTTCCATTGCCATAATAAACAAGATAGGGGACAGAGGACAACCCTGCCTAGTGCCTGCCTCAAGCTTTACCTCATCTGTAACCTCTTCATTTACTCTAATCCTGGCAATCCCTTTTTGATATAATAAATCAATTACCCTTCTAAATCTGTCCCCGAATCCATAACTTTCAACTATTTCCTTAATTGAAGACCATTGTAACGAATCAAATGCCTTAAAAATATCCAAAGATATTAACCCCACCGTTTCCTTCGTTTGATTAACATTATCAATTAAGTCTAACACCCTCCTGGTCAGATCGGCCATATGCCTTCCTTTTAAAAAACCTACTTGATCGACATTTATATATTCTCCCATAAATTTATTTAGCCGATTAGCCAATATTGCTGTGAAGATCTTGGCGTCCTGGTTTATAAGAGAAATTGGTCTATATGATTCCACTTTTTCCAAATTCTTTCCCATTTTTGGCAGCAGAACAATTGTAGTCCTATACCATGAAGTCGGAATTTGTCCACCATCTAGAATATAATTATATAACTTTACCAACTTTGGTACCACAACATCTTTAAATTCCTTATAAAACTCTGTCGATAATCCATCGTCTCCCGGGGCTTTCCCCAGCTTCATACCACTAATTACCTCTTTAACCTCTTTCTCAGAGACCTGTTCTTCCATTTTATCCCGGTGTTCCTGCTTTATTCCATTCCCTAACTGCCTATCCAATACCCCTTTAAGTTTCCCAACGTCTATCTCTTTTTTTGCATATAATGCTTGATAGAAATCCTTCACAATTTTACATTTATCACTAACCTTATTACATCTTATCCCTTGTTTGTTAACCAACACCCCAATTTCCCTTTTTTCCTTTTTAGCTTTAGCCGCTCTTGCTAGTAATCTTGAATTTTTGTTGCTAAATTCGAAATACTCTCTATTTAAATATATCAAGTCTCTTTTTACTTTTTCTATATCCTTACCCAATAATTCTGCCTTAAGTCTTTGTAATTTAGCAAAAAAAAATATCCTTCTTTTTTGAGTGTTCCTCCTGTAATTGTTTTATTTCTTTTTCTTTTTCCTCCTGTGCTGCTTTATACTTTCTATACTTAGTACTTGCCAACTTTATACTTTCCCCTCTAAAAACCGACTTCATGGCATCCCAAACCACATTAAAATTTACCTCTTCATTATCATTCCACTGCCAACTTTCCATCCAACTTTCTGTAGTTTGTTCTTTACATTTTTGGTCTTTGAATAATTTGGGATCATATCTCCAGCTCCTTCCTCTCCTGTTATCCTTTTGCGTCCTCAGTTCCAAAAGTACTTTAGCATGATCTGATTCCTTAAAAATTCCTATTTCAATTCCCTCAATATTTTTGACCATGTTTTCCGACAAAAATACATAATCTATTCTAGAGTAGGACCCATGAACATGTGAAAAATAAGAATATGCCCTTTCCGAGCCCTTGATCTCTCTCCAAGAGTCCTTCAATCCCATCGCAACTATCCAGTTATCTAAAGCATTCCCTTTCATCCCTACTCCACACCTTGCTAAATTCGTACAATCTAAGTTTGACCTTATCAAATTAAAATCTCCAGCCACAATCATCTTTGGCACTTTTTCTAACACCACAATTTTACGAACTTTTTCTAGAAATTCCACTTGACGTTCGTTTGGGGCATAAACATTCACCAAAATTATTTCCTCATTGTCTATTTTTCCTCTCACGATCAAATATCTACCTTCTTGGTCAACAACACTTTTTGTTATCTCAAATCCTAATCTTTTAGAGATCATAATTGCAACTCCTCTTGCTTTTGAAGTAACAAACACCATTTCATAATGTTGAATCCATCCTAGGAAAATTTTGTTTGTATCCTTTGATTTTTGGTGCGTTTCCTGTAAAAACACTATATCAGGTCTATCTTTCTTCAAAGCCAATTCCACCCTCCTCCTCTTGAGAACAGAACCTGTACCCTTTACATTCCAGGTTAATACTTTAATATTTCTCATAGTTTATCACCTTTTCACCTTTTCTACCTTCCAAACTCTCCATTGGGCGACCCCTTAACACTAAAAAAATATATATATACATAAAACACACAATATCTCTCTCCCCACTTTCTTCAAAAAAAAAAAGGCGCCTTCAATAGCCAAAGAGGGGAGACATGAAATATGTGTGTATAGATTAGTGCGCTGCGCATCTCACCTTTCTACATTCTTGAGTAATATAAAAAAAATCTTTTAATGTTCTTGTAACAACCAAGGTATTACACTGGGAGCATGTGCTAATTAACAGCTTGATAGTCCAGTTCCTGCAGATAACAACTGTTGTTACTCTGTCTATTATCTGTATCTTCACCTAGTCATTGAGATAGGTAAAAATATCATTGTCAGCTGCTACTCATATCTGAGTATACATTTTTCCTGGAAATCATTTTCACAGTTGAAGAATGACAGATAGGAAAAATGCCACTGGTATGAATTTGTTTAAGGTGAATCCCAGCTTGCCATGAAGTTACCCACACACTGATCACTTCCTGTGGCACGTATGAAATGAGACATGCAGGATTTAACACCGGGACTGCAATGGACTGCCAAAGCCTTGAGGATATTAACAAGGTTCACCTTCTCAGCCAGTCCATCTGGCATGGCATTTCCCGCCTCCATGACCGTTTGGAATCAGAATAGTGAAGTGGTTATGCCTCCACTCATTTTTCCATTGGGCCCAATATGAGTGCCATTTCCTCCACTTAGGGAACCATCTCCTAAAGGAGCTCATCCGCCCATACCCATTGGCCCCTTTGGGGAATCAGGTTATTTACCACCGCCCAACACTCGACGTTAAGTTGCTGGCTGTACAGTCTTCTCCATTACCATAATAGGATGTCCAGCTAGATAATAGTATTGGTATAAATATACCAATCATGTATTTGCAGTACGGTGTCTGAGGAAGCAGACTTTGATCCATGTCAATTATTTCACAATGAAATAAAAATGTTAGTCTTTAAAGTGCTACTTTGGGCACATCATGAGACGGCAGGACCCTCTGGAAAAGACAATAATGCTGTGGAAAGAGGCAAGAAAATAGGAAGATCAAACTTGAGATGGATTGACTCCATCAGGGAAGCCACAGACTTGTGTTTGGAAGAGATGAGCAGGGCTGTTGAGGATAGAACATTTTGGAATCTCTCATTCAAAGGGTCTCCATAGGTCAGAAGTGACTTGAAGGCACATAATAACAGCAAAGTGCTATAGTGTTTTATTTTTCAATTTTTCCTGTTTTGGCAACTGTCTCTGTCAAGTGAATGGGGTGATATAGATAGAGGCTTACACTATTTTCTGTGATTTGTGACAAGCTAGTTCAAAGTAAATAGAGAATGAAGAAGATAATCAAGCAGATTATTTTCTATTCTCTTTCATTCTTATTCCTTTCAGTTCTTATGCCAACTATAAAATAAGTATATTGTAGAAGTTAAACCTATGCTGAGTTCATTGGAACCCACTTCTAGTAATTATGCATAGAATTTCAGCCATGCCTGTTTTTAAGGAGGCTTTGAATATCTTTGTTTTGTGTGATTTTGACTACTTTGGGTCTAAAGTAGATAAGCCAATGTCCATAGCTTGGATTTTTTTATGGATTCCTATTTAAAGAATGACTGTGACGGCTGTTAAAATACCTTCCTTCAGTCAATAGTAACAAAATACTGCCAAATTCAATGTTAGAGATGAAAACACCTTTGTGGACATAAGATACTCCAATTAATTGTTTTTAGTTATATGGCACATTTGATTCTTACTGGAATTCATTTACTCATGCTATAAATAATACTGGCCAAGATCCTGTTCTTCTGAATACTAAATTGCACTACATAGACCTATTGAATCAATGGGGATTTGATGAGTAAATTGTTATCTAACTTCCATTGATTCAAATGGGCTTACTTTATGGTTTATTTTAGCATAGTTAAATCTGAAGTGGCTCAAGTGGCTAAGACGCTGACTGGGAGGCGGAAGGTCAGCAGTTCGATTCCCGAGTACTGCAGGACGGAATGAGCTCCTGTCTCTGTCCCAGCTGCTGCCAACCTAGCAGTTCAAAAGCAAGAAATTGCAAGTAGATAAATAGGTACCACTTCGGTGGGAAGGTAACAGCGTTCCGTGCGTCCGGGTGTCTAGTCATGCCTGCCACATGACCACGGAAACATCTACAGAATCAGACAATGCTGGCTCTTCGGCTTTGAATCAGAGATGAACACTGCACCCTAGTTTCAGATACGACTGACTTTCAAGCAAGGGAAACCTTTACCTTTGCCTAAATCACTAAATCTACCTCCTCTAATGTAATATAATTCACTGGCAAAATGATTTTGGCTAATATATTTATAGCATCAGTAAATGGGGAAGATGTATAAAATAATATTGCTGATTTATATAATAATAATAACGTATAAGCACAGTAACCAAGAAAAGTATATTCTTGGCACATCAGAAATATTGAAGTTATTCCTAGCATACAACTCCTCTCCCATTTTACTTGTTCCAGGAAAAATCAGAATCTTATGAAGCAGTTTTATCAGAAAAATAACAGTGTTTGGCATCAGCAGGTTCGCACCAGCTCACCAGAACCGGTAGCAGAAATTCTGGCTGGCCCCACCCTTCCAAGCTTTGAAATAAAGTAGTCCTAATTCGGGTGCAACGCAGGGCTTTTCCCCTGCCCTCACCCACTATACCACGCCCACAGCTTGGTAGTAAAAATTTTTGGAGCCCACCACTGAAAAAAATAACATATTCAATATGTTGCTAGATTTCAAATTTACATGATTGGTAAAGACTAATTTTCTTACAAAACAGGCAATACTGTCTTTTTCTTCATATTGCACAAGCAAGCTGTGACAAGGACAAAAACAGTTGAAATGAGGGAGGAGGAGAAGCTTGCCATTACAAGTTGTGTTTAAAATAAAGAAGTTAATGTGCTTGTAGTTAGTTATTTTTTTTCCAACAGTTTATACATTCCTCTGCTTTTTGTATTTTGTTAGCTATCCTTATGATTTCCAGCACACCTTTTTTTTTGGTACAAAGCATCAAAATGTATCGATGTAGTTCTTGTTTCATACATTAAAAAAATTTTCCCCCATAGGTGCATGATTCAATCTGTGTATAAAAGATGAGGTTTGGAGATGAAATGTCCTTACGGCAGGAGTGCCCAAACTACAGCCCGAGGGCTGGATCTGGTCCCCGATGCCAATTCATCCAGCCCGCAAAGCCCTCATTGCTCCTGGAAGCAGAAGTAAAATGTCTCCATCCGAGCACATTTTACTTCTGCTTCCAGGAGTGACGTGGGCTTCATGGGCTGGAAGAATTGGAGTTGGGGGCCAGATCCTGCCCCTGGGCCATAGTGACCAGCCCCTTCAACCACATGATCGGCCCATGGCCCAAAAAGTTTGGGCACCCTTGCCTTAAAGAGTTTACTTGTCATTTAGGCTGTTGTCTTCATATGTTATTTTTTTCTTCAATGAATTTTCATATGCGTTCTTCTCCAAGCACTAAAACATATTTGTTTTGGGCCATTTTAATTCTTGTGGCAAATGAGGTGAAAATATTGCTGAATATTTGTTTTGTTTTGTTTTGTTCAACAGTGGAGGCTGTCGCACAAATATTGAGACAGAAGCTGCTTAAAATCTTGATCAAGCAAGTGGGCCATATGTATCTTGCTTTGTGTAGTCTTGCATACATAAAGTGTGTCTGACTATTTATCACTTTTCTAATCACCTATGATCATCACTCAAGTCCAAACATTTCTTCAAAAGCAGCTAAAACAAAATATATTAATCTTAGGGTGTAAATATTCATTAATGAAGGATCAGAAATAAAATAACAGCTGAAGACATCATTCCACTGAGGTGGAATAAAAGAAAATGAATAGAGATGTGCCTAGTACTCAGTTTTTCAATGGCTATTTTTCCACTATGTGCATTTAGTATTAGTGTTATATGTCTCTTCTTCTATGAGATTTTTTTTTAAAAGGTAGAACATCAAGAGATTTTTTTACTTTCATATTAATACTAAAATTCTATTCCTTGACACCCAAAGGGGTAAAAGTAATGAAGAAAATTTCTGTACCTGTTTATCTGGGAATTTTCTTTGAGCAGAATTACAGATGATTGCAGTATAGACTTATAAAACACAGTGTAAAACTATTTTGCAAGAATAATTTCAGCTAAGTGTTTGTTCTCTGGTATTCTACTGGTATAAAACTGGCTTGTTTCACTCTGTGATATATTTCTAAAAATATATTAATCTTTATGGTCAATGCAGATGGTTTACAGAAAATCAGGCTGAACTATAGTGAAGATTCAGCTGACAGCAGTAAACTAAATGAAGATGAACTTATAGATTTTTCTGAAGATCAGGATAATCAGGTAAAAAGTCTATACAACATTTTAAAAATAACATGAAGTTCTATTTTGACAGGGAAAATTTGCAAAAATGTCTAATAACTCCATGAATAAATGGACTACAGTTAAGCAAAAAGTCTATTTGAAGCTATTTATCTTACAATATTTTGAAGATTTTTTTGTTGTTCAGTCGCGTAGTCGATTCTGGCCCCTTGCGACCCCATGTACCATTACACGCAAGGCACCCCTACCTTCCACCATCCTCCTCAGCCCGCCCAACTCTGTGTGTTTTAATTTTTTATTTATAAAACTATTTTAGTTCAGTGAGATTCATTTTATTTTGCTCTTTTCATGTCTTACAGTGACTGATGGAAGAAAACATTAACTACTATCCAATGCCAATAACATTATTCTTTTTGGCATTTCTTTTATGATATAATCTATTCCAGTATTCTATATTTTTGTCATAGTTGTGTTTCTAATTGTGACCACTAGACGGCATGCTTTATCCTCTAAAACTGGGGGCTTCTTCACATCCAAGCTAAGCAACTCCAGATAGACAGGCAGACTGACTGTCTGACTGTAGGGCTAGATTTTAAATGTTCTATTTGAGTGTTGTTGTTTTTTACTTACCACTAAGGAAGTACTACTTCTCTTTTTTTTGGTTTTCCATTCTTCAAGGATGACAGTAGGCCCGTGATGGTGAACCTTGGCACTCTAGCAATTCTTGGACTTCAATTCCCAGAAGCCCAAGTCCCTGTGAATCCACACAAATGGGTTTACTGCGCATACACAGCAGTAAACCCATTTGTGTGGATTCACAGAGACTTGGGCTTCTGGGAACTGAAGTCCAAGAACAGTTGGAGTGCCATGGTTCTAGGCTGAAGTATCTCTTACTAGTATCCTTAATATAGTTTTGTGTTCTCAGAAGTCAGAATATCTGCCTAGTTACTCCTAATCTTCATTATATCTTGCTACAAACTATATGCAGCCAACTACTCTGAGAGGAACACTACAGTTACAAGTTACAAAAGAATTAAAAGGATTCTTGATACTTATAAGTTAGAAACAAAATTATATGTTCATCTGATTTCCCCCCTCATAAAATGGCATTCAGCAAGAGATGTAAAGCTGTAATTAATTTTGTAAGACTAAATACTTTCTAAAGTCCTGCAGTATTAGAGAGGTCAGCCTTCAAATAACAAGGCTAATTGATTTTGCTGTAACAATTATTTAAAATTGTGTCATTATGTTGGGATGTATTCTCACAGATGTCAGTAGAGAATTTGCTACCTTGTTATACTTGAAAACCTAACTTTTCAATTTTCTTTAAAAATAGTTTGATTGCATCTCATTTTTGTAGGACAACAGCAGTGATGGTGATAGCCTTGCAGATGATAATTGTAATTCACAATGTGGACAGTGGCATCTGAAACCAACTATATGTAAACAGTAAGTTTAAAGTATGATTTTGTTGGATTTCTATGAATATCACAGATGCCGTTGTAGAATCATGCCTTCCACTAAAGCAGTGGTTCCCAACCTTTTACCGCCACAGGCCAGACCCCGTCCCCCACACTCAGCTGTGCAGGTTGGAGGCATGGTTCATCCTGCCACTTCCAGGTTCCGTGGCAGTGGTGTCGTAGCATTTTTTGGTTGCTTTTGCAGCCTCTGCCACTTGCCATGGCGGCAGGACGGTGTGTGGAGCATTTTCGCTCCTTTTTTGAAACTTTTCACCACGTTTTCGGCATTTCTGGTTTCTGCAGTGACGGCAGCATGGTGTTTTTTGGCTGCTTTTGCAGCCTCTGCCACTTCCCATGGCAGTGGGAGGGTGTGCGGAGCATTTTCATTCAATTTTTGTAATTTTTCACCAACCCAAAATTTCTAAAACGTGGCAAACAATTACAAAAACGAAGCGAAAATGCTCTGCATTTCCCACTGCCACGAGAAGCGGCAGAGGCTGCAAAAGCAGCCCAAAAAAACCTGTTGCGCTGCTGCAGAAACCAAAAGTGCTAAATCACCATGTTTTTGGCATGTCTGGGTCAGCAGGCAGCTTCCGGCATTGGTGAGGTCCCCACCGCGAGATGGATTAATTGACGCACTGTCCCGCAGGCTGTAGGTTGGGAACCCCTGCACTAAAGAAAAGAGTTACCAGTCCTGTCTAACTTCAGTGATCAGATATATTTAAATATCTACAGGTGAAACTCGGAAAATTAGAATATCATGCAAATGTTCATTCAGTTCAGTAATGCAACTTAAAAGGTCAAACAAATATATGAGATAGACTCATTACATGCAAAGCGAGATAGTTCAAGCCTTTCTTTGTTATAATATTTATGCTTATGGCTTACAGTTTATGAAAACCCCAACCCCCCAATCTCATGTACCCCATAAGCATCACATAATCTCATGTACGCCATGATCATCACAATTATAATGAATTAAGGCATGACATATCTCGCTTTGCATGGAGTGAGTCTATCTCATATATTTGTTTCACCTTTTAAGTGAAATGAATGAACATTTGCACGATATTCTAATTTTCCGAGTTTCACCTGTATGCAGGATTGTTGCATAACATACTGTTTTGACTATGGATAAAACTATATGATCATAACCAGAACTCTGAATTGTGCCTCCTGAAGAAACAAAATGAGAAGTGTACATTGGGGCTGGGGCCGCAGGAGGAGAGAAGAATTAGCAAAAATTGCCACCCTTCTTTCAACAAGAGGCCTTTCTTGGACCTTGGGAGTCTGCTGCAAGTCTCTTTCTTTATTCATGTCAGGGCATGACATGAAAGCAGAGCTTGACAGTCAAAGGACTGCAGCTGGATTCTTCACCCCAACCTTCACAGTCTACAGCTCATAGTATGGAGGATAACATGTACTTGCTGAGAATTTTGTCACTTAGCAAGAAACTGTCAACAGTTAAACTCTACCATTATAAGTATAGATGCTTCAAAGTTTTTCTAGAGGCTTGGGGTGAGTCTACAAGTTCTATTCTTTTCCTTTTTCTTTTCATGTTCTTTCTCCACTTGGTGGAGACAGGTTTGTCCCACTCCTCTCTTAAGATTTAGCTGTCTATGATTGAAGCCCACCAGATTGGATGCCTGCAAGCTGGATAACTGAAAGAAAGGCAGGGAGGCAGTGAATTAACTCTTTGCCAAAAAAAATCCCTTGGCTCACCTTGAGCAACAGCACAGGCAAAAGGCGCACTGTAGCTCCAGCCCAAAGAGCTCCAGCTCACGGAGCCACTGGGAAAGGGAAAAAAAGACGGAGGCTGCCCACCCTAGACAGGGATTCCACGGAGTCTTAGAGCCGCAGCCTCCTTGACAGCCCCATCTGATGCATGTGCAGTTTGAAGAATGCAATGACATAATGTGGCTGTCCCTGTTTGGTGGGAAAGATATTATAGCAAACCTACCCTGGGACTGTGCTTGCTCTTCTCTTAATAAGCACAATGAAAAATTGGGCTTGCTCCCAACCTCTGGCTCTGCAACCAGATACCTAACCCGCTGAGCTGTTTACTCCTTGAGTGTACAGCTAAGAATTGGATATGTGGTAAAGGGAAATAAAAATTGTTATATTGTGAGGGAGCCTCAAGGAATGCTTTTCTCCATGCATGTCATGGCTGTAATTTGTGAATGTCATCTTTTGATCTCTGAAGTGTATTATAATCCCATTTTGAAAGTGCTATATCTGGTAGAATAATAGAGTAAAGGACTGTGTTTTCTTCTAGGCCTTGCATTCTCCTTATGGATTCCTTGAGAGGCCCGTCCCGATCGAATGTCGTAAAAACCTTACGGGAGTAAGTACCTAACTGCTAGAATAAAACCTCATGTTCATTTTCAAAATACTCCATAAATAAGAACATTCTTTCAAGCCTCATTATTCTCTATTGCAGGTACTTGGAAGTGGAGTGGAGAGTAAAGAAAGGCAGTAAAAGGTGCTTCTCCAAAGATGTCATGAAAGGCTCAAACCCTAAAGTGCCACAGCAGAACAACTTCAGCGATTGTGGAGTTTATGTGTTACAGTATGTAGAGAGCTTTTTTGAGGTGAGCTAGATGATATGGTTAGTTAAGCTCTTCAGTATAAATTGGCTTTGGTGCATCAAGGGTATTATTTGTATATTCCAATATCACTTGGAGCTACGGTGGTTGAGTGGTTAAGAAGCTCACCTTGTTAGCTGGAAGGCTGGCAAATGGACAGTTTGAGATCTGGCTACTGCGTGACAGATTGAGCCCCCGTCTCTGTCCCAGCTCCTGCCAACCTAGCAGTTCGAAAGCTAGAAATTGCAAGTAGAAATTGAAAACAGGGACTGCTTCTGTGGGAAAAGATCTCGGGGACCTGAAAGGAGCCTCATTTGGGCGTTCCCTGAGCAGAGTTCCTCCAGCAAAAATCCTTTCAATCCAGAATAATTTCTGACATGAAATTATTATTACCTGGAGCTGGGATGCAATAATCCTCTCTAGCGCCTAACTCAAGAATGGCAAATTAGAATGCAGGATCAAAAGTGTTAGGAAGGCAAAAACTGAGAATTGAGTTGAGGCTGATAAGAGATGTTAAAAGCAACAAAAAAGCTTTCTCATGTATGTACAAAACAAAAGACAGAACTAAAACAGTGGCTTGGCTACTCAATGGGGATGGGAAAACAACAACCAATGCAGTTACTTGACTGCAACATTTTGCACCAGCTGAAGTTTATGCATCATATTCAAAGGTCGCCCTACCTGAGCATGTCCCAATAATCCACATGGGTTGCATTTAAGGCATGTGTCACTTAGCCAAATAATAATAAAAATTCTGTGTCAGAAATTATTCTGGGTTGAAAGGTTTTTTTTGGAAGAAACTCCGCTCAGGGAACGCCCAAATGAGGCTCCTTTCATGTCTCCAAAAGCTGGGACAGAGATGGGTGCTCAATCCGTCATGCAGTACCGGGTCTCAAACTGTTGTACATTTGTGCCATTTTTTTTAGTTTTTATTAAATTAAATTTTTAAATTAATGCAAAATACAAAATGCTTATAGATGAAAGGAAAAAAATCACATACAATACGAATTTGAAACAAGAGCATAAAAAAATATGAATATAGGGTAGCCATATATACTGAAAGTATAAGGATAAAGGTAGAAAGCTTTAAATTACCATATTCCACAATTCATGTCCTCTTAGCCCAATAATTATCAATAAAATAATGAGTTTGAATAAACCAACTAATTTCAATCTACCTTATATTATTTATCTTTATATTAACTCTCCTTTCTAGACCATCTCAAAATATTTAAAATAGAAATTACCATTACACCATATGTGACTATATATTGCCCTAGAGAATGTGGTGTCCTTTATTCATCACTATTTCCAAAAACTATGATGTTCCTATACTGGCTTGCTTCGGTCACCACCACCCCCTGACCAGCAAACTCCACAAATAAATGCCAAATTTGCCAAAATCTATTCTCTTTTACTATACCCTTTTTTATGTTCAGCTCCCATGTTAGTTTGTCATTCAAAGCTAACTCCCACATTTCCCTGTACCAATCTTCTATCCTTAATGTCTGATCACTCTTCCACTTTCTCGCTATACATTGTCTTGCTGTTGTCAAACATATTGAAAGCAATTCTTTTTTATCCTTTCCTGGACTCGTGTGTTCTGTCTCTGTCAGCAAAGCTATAGCTGGCCCCAGTTTTATATTTTCCCCAAAAATTCTAGAAATCTCATTTTCTATTTTTGCCCAAAATTCATTTACCACCTTGCAACTCCACCACATATGTTCATATATTCCCAAATTATTTTGGCACCTCCAACACATTGGGCTTTTGTCTCGAGATCCTCCCATATTAATTTTTCCTTCCTCAAAATCTTAACTATGTTTTTAATCTGGAATGATCTATAGTAGTTCTTGAGATTTGGTATACCCAACCCACCTTCTTTTTGAGATGAATACCACAAACTTTTATTGATTCTGGCTCTGATTCCACCATTACAATAAACATTAAACATATTTTGGAATTCTTTAATTTCTTTTTCTTTTAATTGAATCTGCAAAGTATCAAATAGGAAGTCCAACTTTGGAAGTAACATCATCTTTCACAACGCAACTCTGCCGAACCACGACAACTTTAGTTTATTATATTGCAAGATTTTATCTTTTATTTCTTTTTTTTGTTTTCCATAGTTAAGCCTCTTGAGATCCTCCCATTTGTAGGATATATTTATACCCAAATATTTCAAACTATTTCTAACCTCTATTTTATATTTATCCTTAATTTTCTTTTGTTCTTCCTTGTCTATATTACACACAATCATTTCAGACTTGTCCCAATTTATCCTCAATCCAGTTATTTCCTCAGAATCTTTTAGGTGTTTCTGAATCCTATCTAATGCCTTCAGAGGATGTTTTAAAATTACTAAGGTGTTGTCCACATACAAACTTATCTTATTTTCTACAATGCCTTCAATTTTTGTATCTTGTCTTATAACATTTGCTAATATCTCCATTGCCATAATAAATAATATTGGAGATAGCGGACATCCCTGCCTTGTTCCTGCTTCTAAATTAATCTCATCCGTATTAGCTTCATTAACTTTGATATTGGCAGAACCTTGCTGACATAATTGATCTATGACACTCTTAAATTTATCTCCAAATCCATACGAATTAATTATTTCCTTTATTGTTACCCATTGAAGAGAGCCAAACGCCTTAAATATATCAAAAGATACCATTCCTACCTTTTCTTTATCTTTTATCGCAATGTCAATTAAGTCCAAAACCCTCCTTGTCAGATCTGCCATATACCTTCCTTTTAAAAAACCTGCCTGATCCTTATTTATATATTCATTCATGACATCATTGAGTCTATTAGCCAATATTGTTGTAAATATTTTTGCATCTTGATTTATTAAGGAAATGGGCCTATACGATTCTACTTTCTCAAGATCCTTACCCGGTTTAGGTATTAAAACAATTATTGTCCGGTTCCAGGAGGTGGGGATTAATCCCCCCTCCAAAATGTAATTGAACAATTTTAGTAATCTTGGAACTACAATATCTTTAAATTCTTTATAAAACTCTTCTGGTAATCCATCCTCCCCTGGGGACTTTCCTATCTTCAATTTATCTATCACTTCTTTTATTTCTTTCACTGTTGTTGATTCTTCCATTCTAAGCTTGTGCTTTTGTGTTATTCCGCTCACTTGTTTTTCCAACTGGTATCCCAATTTCCCTATGTCTATCTTTTTTTTTTAATTGTATAATCCCTGATAAAAATCCTTAATTATCTTAATTTTATCATTTAATTTATTATATCTAATTCCATCCTTAGTCAAAACTCCAATCTCCCTTTTTGTCTTTCTTTCTTTTTCCGCTCTTGCCAGCAACTTCGAATTTTTATTACCAAATTCAAAATACTCCCTCTTCAGATAAACTAAGTCCCGTTGGACCTTTTCTATGTCCTTTCCCACTATTTCCATTCTTAATTTCTGCATCTTATCAAAAATCTTAATATCTTTAGTTCTTGCATGCTCCTCCTGTTGCTTTTTTATCTCTTTTTCGCTCTTATCATACTTTATCTTTCATTGTCTATTTTTAATAGTGGTCAATTTAATACTTTCACCTCTAAATATTGACTTCATAGTATCCCAAACCATATTATATCCTATTTCCCCCGTATCATTCCACAACCAATACTCTTCCCATTTTTGAATCATTTGTGTTTTAACCTCTATATGTCGATATAGCTTGGGATCATATCTCCAATTAAATCTACTTTTCTTTACACTTTCTAAATTTAGTACCAACAGAACTTTTGCATGGTCGGATTCTTTAATAATCCCAGTTTCTATATCTTCCAAATTTTTAACCATTTTTTCCGTAACAAATATATAATCTATCCCTGAATAAATATTGTGAACCCGGGGAAAAAAAGTATATGCCCTTTCTAAGCCTTTTATTTCTCTCCATGTGTCCTTTAAAGCTAACAAATTCATCCACCTATCCAAAATTTTCTTTTTATTACCCCCAGCCTCCCGTGTTATATTTGTAGTATCTGTAGTTGACCTTACCAAATTAAAATCCCCTGCTACAATCATCTTTGCAGTTCCCCTGGAGCTGCCATGCCACTGCTTTTTCCAACACTTTCTCCACGAAGGGAAGGTTGGAGATCGGTCTGAAGTTTGAAGTAACTGTAGGGTTGAGCGATGGCTTTTTCAATATATAAGATTAACGATGCTACATCTACTACTAAGCCTATGATGTAGCATTGGCAGTTATTTTAGTTTAAGTCATCTGCACAACAACTTGAGAAGAAGCCAGACAATTGTCTGTCTCCCAGTGTAACCCTAACTAGCCTATCTCAAAGGAAAATCTGACAGTAAGATGTCTTATGAGGAGCTCCTTGATATCATTTGTAACTTGAAGACAGTTTAGTCTTGATAGTGGACTGTTATGAAACATTGATATTAGCAACTAAATCATTTGTTTGTGGGAAAGTTAAGAAATACTGGTACTTTAAGGAAAAGGTCTAATGTATTTGAGACTGTATGGAGGAGAGGGAGACAGCAGCATTTCCTGCTCTTTGATTCCTGATTGTTGAAGTACTTTAGGGAGTATTATTTAAGGTTTTGTAGTAGCATGTTTACTGTAAACTTACTTTTTTTATTATTCCCACTAGACTCCCATAGTAAGTTTTGAACTACCAATGAATCTAACAGACTGGTTTCCACGCTCAAGAATGAAAACAAAACGAGAAGAAGTAAGAAACATTATATTGAATCTACAGGAACAACAGAACAAAGAAAAAAAGGGACAGAAGGACATTAATTTAACAGAAAAATCTTTTCAGGAAGGAACAGAACAATTTATCAGCAGCCTTTCGGACTGATTATTTTCTGTAGCATGTTATCTCTACATCCAAATGAAACTTTTCATGCCCTCTCGACCCATGCAAAGGACTTGGAATATTATCAGTTCAGATTTACTATTGATGCTTGTAAGTGTGTGTCATTAATTGAACAATCCCCTCAGTGTATTAACTAGACAAATCTGTACATATGTTAATTAGGCCAACTTTTTTCAACATTTGTAATTAAGTTTTTCACTACTTAGGAAACCTTTGTTATGTATTTCTGTTAATAGAATTTAATAGCAACTTCTAGACATAAAGCAAATAAAGAAAAGATTTATAGGATAAATCGGTTAACTTTTCCTGTTTTAAGTAAAGCTGTCATCTAATATTTCCCAGTCAAAGTTCTGTAATGCATGGGAGATGCTTATGTAGCAAGGTAATCAAATCTATACTTTTAAGTTACAGTCGCCATTACAGGATGTTCTGCTTCAGCTATGTACGTGTAAAATGTGTCTAAATGCATTGTGTTTCCAAGGTGAGTGATTTGCATTTAAAATCAAAGTGCAGACAATGTAATCTTGAGTGGGGAATGCTACAGGTAATGAAAGAGGGAACTTCACAAGTGCTTGGGATAATGCTGCTTTCTGACCACAAGTCTTACTTAAGCAGTTTTTAATACAATCTCAAATATGAACAGTTTTAGTGATACTGTTGGATCCTTTTTTGTGGTTCCTGAATGTTGTTTTACTGTATTTTGCCAATTCTTTCATTATAAAATTGTATTTTTGGTAAGTGTGCTTGAAGTAGCAAATTGCTCACATTACATTTTTCTGTGTCAGAATTCTGAATGTTGCATTCCTATGTGCTTTATCTGATGAACATTTTTAAATGTATGGGTACTATATTTTGTAACTCCCAAAGAACCAAAATATTGTTGGGTTTCATTGCTTGCTTCTTAACTTTAGGTAGAGGTGTTTAATATTACTAAGTCAACTTGTTGGTATATTTCCATAGTGTAATTTGATTTTTAAGTTATTTAAAACCAATAGCCTTATGATACCAGCTTCTCTCAAAGTACAAAAGAAAGCACTTACCTTCCAGTTTAAAAAGTATATTCAGAAAGTATTGAATTGAATTGAAGGGGATAGAAACTCCTTTGCAAATCCTCGTTTGTGTAAAAATGCCTTTGTAAAAAAATACTTTTGTGTTCTTCTGTAGGGAGGGATGATGGTATTAGAGGAAAGTTTGGGGAGGCTGTAGGTAAAGCAGGGAAATCATACCACCATCCTAGTTATACTTCCTTTTCAATCTTTTACAGGAAAACACCACACAGAAAATGTTATATGGCTTTGTGTCAGCTCTTGATTCTCACGGGGCTTACTTACTTTGTGGTCACATTCTACAGAGGCAGTTAGCTCTATATGGCCTTGTCCAAATGAGATTGCTTTGTCCAAAGGTGTTCCAGAAACCATGTGCCTGGACAGTAGACAGAACTTTATTTGGGGGCTCTAGTCTATCACACAAGCGGCTTAAGTTTAAGAAGCTTAATGTGGGCTTGCAGCTTTGGTGTCTTCTTTTACCATATTTTCCCACATAATTTATGTTCATCAGATAATAAATTGCAGCACCATCGTGGCATTATTAGTGTTGCAAAAGAAAAAAAAAATACCAGTGAAGGTTAAACTTTTGCAAACTCAACTAGAATCATGTCTTGTTACAATCCCTTAAAAGGTACATAAATGAATTTAAATTATTCTCTCTCTCTCTCTCTCTCTCTCTCTCTCTCTCTCTCTCTCTCTCTCTCTCTATATATATATATATATATATATATATATATATATATATATATATATATATATATATATATATATATATATATATATATATATATATATATATATATATATATATATATATATATATATATATATATATCTGGCAGTTAACAAGGAAAACAACAGTAAAAGCTAGCTGAAGTAAACATAAGGGGATGTCCACAAATGTACACATTTGTTCATGTTGAACCTCCCCCCCCCCTCGGCAACACATGAGCACATTCTACTAGAGGAGGTCTGTCTGGCAAATATATATATCTTCCAGTGCAAAGTTATTTGTTGCAATATCTTGCTGTGATAAAAATGAGATATTTTTGGCTTTTTTAAAAAAACAGGATGTCCTATACAGTTCTAGTCCTGAGAATGGTCTGGAGCTTGTATTCCTTTCCCAATAAGTGAAGAATGCAATGTTTCCCTCTTAATATTATGGCAAATGATCCGTGATAAAGCAAGCTGATACACTTGTTGATATAGGAGATCTATTTTTTTAATAAAATGATGGAAAACAACTGCCAAGACATTGGAGTATTTATAGTGCATATTACTTAACCCTATGCTGCTTTATGACCAACTGAAACAAAAAGAATAGCATGCAATATTACTAAAAGAAATTGCAGTAATGGGGAAAGAACGGGATATAATGACAATTGTGCAAAATATTTCTTCTCAATACCAACATTTCAACAGCTGGAAGATCCTACATTTAAGATATAATAATTGTGCGCTGTAAAGTCAGCTTTGAATTTTGGTGACTCTTTCCAGTGCTGTCTAGATAGAGAATACACAACTGGTTTATCATTCACTTCTGAGAAGCATTCTGGGACTTTGCAGCTTGTCCATAATTATACAGGCTGGCTCTTCTCCAGGCACATGGGAGACTTGACCTCACAACCTCTGGTACCCTTCTCCCGCATGGGCATCATTTTGAAAGTGTACTACCAAATTGCCATTCTTTTGCAGCCCTGTTGACTTGAAGAGTATCCACATAGGCGGTTCACCACTTATACTAGTAAGGCAATTTATGTAAGTAAGCATCCTTTTTACAAATTGTTCGTGGGTCAATCAGGGTCCTAAAGAAAACTTCCAGAAAGCATTTGAGCACCTTGAAGATCAGGTGCTCCCAAGTGTACTATTCAAAGTGCTTTCATTTTTGGCCATAAATCCTGATGTTATTATACATGTTCAGAGAAGATGCATTGGCCAAAATCCTGTTGTTCAAATTTGTGCTGTCCAATAGGGAAGATGTTATCAGCCACAGCCATGTCACATCCAGGGCAATAAAAAGCTTCCTAGAGGTCCCCTCACCCCAACTTTCAAGGATCCAGATGGATCCCATTCTTCCTGAACCAGGCTTTCCTTGCCACATAATATCCATGGCATAGTGTGAGCGATGTGGTCATCCTTGTGACCTCATCACCAACACAGCCAAGAGGCTTTCAGCCATTCAGTTTTTTTCTGAGTACTTGATTTGAATGAAGATTTGAGAATTTCATTTTTCTGATTAAATTGATTTTCCTCTGTTCCTTTATATTTCTGGATAGTATTTATATGACTGTTTGGCAACTTGTGTATCAACTATTTTTTCCCCTTAATTCACCAAGCTTGCTACATTAAGCATTGGTAATTGCCTCACATTTGTGCACCTGTCGATGATGGGAGATCACAAATTCATAGGATCCTCTTAAGTTCAGTATGGCTAAATGGCACATAAAATTTTTGCACTTTATTTCATTTAATGGAGACCTAAAAGATGTTTACTCCCCAATATTTCTGCACCAGTGTGATTAATGTGCTGTTTCGTATAAAGTATATGACTCACTTATAGGTTGACCTTAAGAATGCACTTTGTTAAAGAACCTGTTGGAGAATACTGTTTGCATTGTTTTTTCAGATAGGCATCTCACTCTGTTGACGTTGCTCTTTTAAAAAAATTTTAATAGTTCTTATTAGTTGATCTAGATTTAGACATACTTAGAGTAAAGCCATTGAGACTTAAAGATCAATATAAATAAATTGTTCAGACAAAGCTATCAAGTAGCTGACTAATTAAATGTATCCCTTGTATTGGTTTTCATGTTGGATAGAATAACTATTAAGAATTCTTATAAAAGTTTTAGGTTACTTTGCATAAAAAATGCATGACTGGTAAACATTTGCTAGAGGCAGAAGCAGAGATGACATTTAATGTTCCCTTGCAGCATTATTTATTTTTCTTATTGAGTGAACTGCAAGGTTACACTTTTAAGTCCTGGATGTTTGGGGAGTATTTTAAAACTAGAATCCTGTAATTCCAGCATAACAGAACTTTTTATTTAGTTTAGATGGTACATCTTTTCTAAGAGCTGACACAGTTACAATTGAAAACCTGCTTCAGACATTCCTTTTTCAAATAAGAGAGACTGTATACAGGACTGTACACGTGACCACGGAAACGTCAGCAGAAGCAGACAGCACTGGCTCTTCGGCTTTGAAACAGATGAGCACTGAACCCTAGAGTCGGGTACGACTGGCTTTCGAGCAAGGGAAACCTTTACCTATGCAGGATGACAATGGCTGACTGCACAAGGGAAGGGGAGAACTCCTTGGTGAACCATTGGGCTTCATGACTTCCCATAATATCCCAAATAGCTCCCATTTAGAAAAACTCTTTTTGCTTTCAGTAATTGAGTCCATGTTCCTTAAGCATTTGATGTCACAAATACTAATGGTCCCATCTGCTAGCGAGCCTCGCCTCTCTAGCACTAGAAGCGGGGCCTTTTCGGCATCTGCTCCGGCCCTGTGGAACCTCCTGCCGACTGAGCTGCACCTCCAGGCAGAGTTGCTCACCTTCAGAAAAGGTCTGAAGACCTTGCTGGCACAGCGGGTGTGGGGTGCTGCCGGTAGGGCAGCCCCCCCCCCCGCCCCCCGGGCTGGCTTATATGAAGGCCGTTCGGGTTTTTAGTTTCAGTTTTTTAACATTATGGCTGGGAGAGTATTTTGATGGTTTTTAAATGTTTTTGTGATTTTATTGTCGCGGGGATGTTTTATATTTGAATGTTTGTATGGTGATTGTGAGCCGCTCGGAGTTGCTCCGGCGAGGGGGTGGCAGTAGAAATCCAGTTACTATAAATAAATAAATAAATAATCCATATACAGTGGTACCTCATACAATGATTTAATCCGCTCCACAGGGCTCGTTGTTGTACAAAACAATTGCTATACGACACATGCATCGTATAGCGATTTTCATATGGGATGCACCGTACAGCAAATTTTTTTGCTAAGTGGTTTTTCCCATTGAAAAATTGTACCATTTTTTACATAGGGAAAATTGTTGTCCGGGACACCATTCCCCCCCCCCCTAATTGTTATGCAATTTTGTTGCTATATGGGGCAGTTGTTATATGAGGTTCCACTGTAGTACATTTCTCTTTGGATTGTACCATGTCAGATAAAGGCTACATATGTATAGTATAATGTTGGCTACATCAAATCCTCTATTGCAATGCTTGTGTGTCAAAAGCAAAACAGGATTTCTCCTTGCAAGGGTTGCTTTCCTTTGCCATTGAATTGTGGCAAGGGGATTTCAAACAATATCTCAACTCCATTCTGAAATAGTCTAGTCTAGTGTTCTTGCTGACAAACAGCATTTTTATAACTAATTAGCCAAAGTGAATGGCATTTGATGTACTTGTGAGTGGGCTGAGCTTAGCTTTCCATTATGTGCCATAAACACTAATGGGCGTTACTAGCTCTTTAAGGGAAAGGAAATACAATACTGTCATTTCAATTGACCTTGAAATGGGATATAACAATTTGGTTTGTTGAAATGCTTTTAAATAATGTTTTTTTCTCAAATTTTCCCCTATTGCTCCTTTCCGGCACAAGACTTAAAACATTTCTCCAGTGGATACAGTGAAATCCCTCTGATTTATTTATATGTTTTGCAGGTAGGTCTTTAGAGAGGATGCTTTAGGGGGAAAAAGGGACAGTCCTAAGGAAATGTAAGGAATATATATGTCACATGAGCATACATGTCTTTTCTGTTAAAGTCTGCTCAGTCTGATTTGAATATGGTTTAGAAGCAAGTTGCAATTTCAGTAGAACTTACTCCTAGGTCAGTGTATGGAGCTTGTAACATAACACACATTTCCCCTACTTAGGCAGTAAATACAGAGGGTACCAAAAATGTATACACATTTTAAGAAATGTCGTACTTTTTTGAAATTGAATTACAGTAGCAGTATGTAGTATATTTGCTCAAAAGAATTAATGCTAGCATCACCATGTGACAGCAGTACTGTCAAAGAAAATGGCGGAAGCACATTTGTCGTTTGAGGAGCGCAAGACTATTTTGAAGAGGTGCGGTTGAGTTTTCCCCATGTTCTCCTGACTTAACATCCCTTGACTTCTACCTATGGGGACCTTAAAGGATGTGGTGTACCGTAGAAAACCAGCTACACTAGCGGCACTTCAAGAAGGAATTGAGATGGCATGCACAGCGATACAAGTGGACACTGGTCAATGTTGCCCAAGCAGCAGTTTGCTGGATGTTGATGGTAACTACTTTGAGCACCTTGTGATTGCAGATGTCAATGTAACTTGTATTCATCTTTTATTAATACAGTTTTAATCCAGTATTTTTCCCTTTCTTAAAATGTATTTACATTTTGACACCCTCTGTATACTGTTTTTAGAAATGCATTTCCAAATGGACAGGATCCAGTTGCCCTGAAAGGCCCCCACACCAGAGTTCCCAGCATGCATTTCCCCTATAGACATTGGCCGTCGCTGTTGGGCAAAGGACATTGAGGCAGCCTGGAAAGTTCTGAAGGAAGGGCACCCTGTAAGGGCAGAGGCAGTGTATCCCTGGAGGTTGGAGAATGGAGCAGAAAAAGAGGGTAGGAGAGGTTGTTGAGAGGGAGGAAGCTGGCCTGGAGGACCTGTGTGGCAGGTCACAACTGAGTAGGCCCCCTGGGACGGCTACCAGGGAAGCACAAAGAAGCAGAAAGATGACCTGCCACAAGCTCCAGACTCGACTAATGTATATAAGAAGGACCCTTGGTGTCAGGTCTGAGTACAGCTACAGATGGTAGAGGAGGCAGCGGCTGCCATCCAGGCTTAGGAACAGAAGGCAGTGAAGCCTTACTGGGGAGAGTGGTGATAGGTGTTGAAGTCCCAAGAGAAAACCTTGGGAGTCTAGTGAAGGCACTACACTACCTTAATGGGAACCCAATGCAAGCCCACCTGCCCTTGGTGAAATCAGAATACCTGTATTACAATCCGGTAGTGCTTGAGGATCTGGTGAAGCAAACCAGTATCTGAGTGGCCTAAAGGACTCTGAAGTGGGGGACGGGGGTGGGTGAAGCAATGCCATCTCCTAGGAACCACTGTATGTAGTTGCCCATTGGCTCAGTGTTCAAATAAAAGTTGGTTGTAATGGTTTGCCTGATGAGTTCTGCTTCGGAAGTTAGGAGAATAGGAGAAGCATTGGCAGGCTGAAACGTGGTGATACAAGATCAGGAAGTCATAATTTCTTTTAGACTTTCTGTGCCATTTCCAGAATAGCTTGCATGTCATTCCCCAATTCAGATTAAATTTGTTGATCTAATTAACATCTCCTGGTTTACATCAATGCATAAAGAAACATTATCACAGATATGCATTCCAAAGCCTGCTAGGTAACTAGGACACCTCTTTTATACAAGTATTACAACATATTTTGATTGTAATAAACTATTAGGCTAAGGAGAGAAAGTACATGTATTGACTTTTAATGCTGCTTGAAATGTTGTGTATACATTAAATTTTACGACGGAAACAGCTTGCATTCATTTCACTTTTCCATCCTATTAATAACTGATTCATTTTCCATTTTCCCCTCTAGGGTATTTGCAGTACCTTGAGAGATTCCAGAAGATGATTTATAGGTAGCCAGATGTTCTTGCTGGCAAACAGAAAGCAGTATTTACATTTTCCTCGGAAACGTCTGCAGAAGCAGATAACGCTGGCTCTTCAGCTTTGAAACAGAGATGAGTACTGAACCCTAGAGCCGGATACGACTGGCTTTCGAGCAAGAGAAACCTAGTACCTAGTAGTTGGTGAATACGTCAAATAACATAGACTCAATCTATGATAAATAGACAAATCACTGATTCTCAGCCTCATTTAATGAGCTACACAAAGAGCCTTCTCTAAGGTTGTGGTACATTTTCAGATGTACACATAAATGTGAATCCATATAACTGCAAGTTCTAGATGTTCCTGGCAGAACCATGGGCCCTCGGCTGTGATGCCTCTATTGTCTTCCAGTGGTTTCCATTGTTTTGAATGCAAGTGTGATGACAAATGTTTCTGAGGCCAGCAAAGGACAAGGAACTCTTTTCTAAACACACAACCCACTGAAGGTTTTACAAATTTAATAATAGCATTTGTGGGAAGTTGTACCTGCAGAAATTCTATGGGCACGTTTTACTTCCGCTTCCAGGAGCAATGAGGGCATCGTGGGCCGGATGAATCGCAGTAAACCCATTTGTGTGGATTCATGGGAGCTTCTGGGAATTGAAGTCCAAGAACATCTGGAGTGCCAAGGTTCGCCATCACGGTTCTATGTGATCAGAATTTGCATCTAGCTCTGCAGTCTGTCTTGGAATCAAACCCCATTTTTACATCAAGAACACTCAAAGTCAACTTCCAAGTTTTTCCTCATACTCCTCTGAAATTTGCATTTTTAAAATTTACAGTAGTCTGAGGAAGAAATTAGATGTGGGTAGAAAGGAAAAATATTTGCTGTTTTTCTTGTTAAAATACATAATTTGCTTGGGACTTTAAGAACAGATACACTGAGTGTGGTCTTCAGCACTGCAAAGTCATATTTTTCCGCAGGTAGCACAAACTCTTGAGTCAAAGTCTTGTGAACTGTTGTCGATATAAATGTCCTGAGACAGAAAATGGGGCAGAATGTAGAGTTGTTCCAATTACTGACCTGCTTTTAAAAGTTTTTTCCTAAAGATCCACACATCCCACATGTGGGAAGCAGCATATTCCGGAAACTACCTCTTTGCCAGGACAAATGAAAGTAGGACTGATTATGTTTAGAGCTGGGAAAGGGTGGGGGAGAAATGAGGCTTTTTCTTTAGGCACCCATTGGCTGCCAAAAATCTCCTCAGGGAAATCATGAATTGTTTCTATTCTTGCTGGCTCATGCTTCAATTAGTCTCACAAGTAAAAGCTACATTTAATTCAAGATTTCTTTATTTTTGCATTTGGTCCTTTAAAACAAATCACATCTATTCATTCTAAAAATAATTATAATGTAATATTTATAAAAACCTTTAACTCAAGCCTTGTTCAAGCTTTGGTACCACTTTTCCCTATCAGATAGTAAGAACAAACAACAATATTCTTGCCTTCCCTGTTACTAGGCTTTCTGGAGGTCAGGACCAGACCAAAAGTCCTTGGCCAGTTACGTTTTGCTCTGTAATACAAAATTCACCCTAAGATAAACTAGTATAGCTCAGCAACTGGATGAAGAGAAAAAAACAACACAGATAGGAGCTCAAACATTGATTCTTACATTGATTCCCTTTAGTTGAAGTATATTTTTTTTAAAAAACCAACCCCTCCATATTATTTCTCATTAAATCATTTCTCTTTCCACTCTAACTCAGGGGTTCTCAACCTCTTCAAGCCAAGAGCCAGGTCATGTTCCCTCAGACAGCTTTGGGGGCCGGATGGCCATTTTGCCCTACCCGTACGAAGGGGGTGGCCTGTACATTGAAAAGGAACCAAACATGGTACTTCCAGGTGTGGCAGGGGCAGGGGGGGGGGGGCATGAAATGGCACCCGGGGGCTCATCCAGCCCGCAGGCTGTAGGTTGAGAACCCCTGCTCTAAGTGCTGATGACGTGAGCTTAGAAAAACTAATATCAATTAAACTCTGGCATACTTTCAAAAATACAGTTGCCTTCTGCTGTTGCCAATAAAACTTCCTTCACATTTCTTTGCAGTGCAACAATGAACTTTCTTAACAAAACCTGTGGTGAGCAACAAAAACCTTAAAACACACAACTCTTTGTTCTTGGCCTACCCTGAATACAATCCAAGATAGACTCACAGCGGTCTGTCTCAGAAAAGTAGAGTCATTTGTCCAATCTCTGACACCGGTTACCACATTTTGTCTGGGCAGTCCTCTATGTCCAGTTGACATGCTCCTTGAATTGAGGGCACATTGCAGGAGACTATGCCCAGGGATTTCTGCCTTAAACTGCTGGTATTATTGGCAGGATCTTTTGTCCCAATGGGCGATTTTCACTGGTGCACCTACCAACTCAGCTTATTCCAATACAAGGGCTTTACCACAGTCCTCTCTTAACTCATTTCCCAGCCCAGGGATCCCTCTTGAACGCCAAGTTCCAACAAGACAAGTCTTCCACCTCTTCAGCCTTGCCCTTCTGGGATCCCATGAGAGAAACTGGATCCAAGTCTGGATCTAGTAGTATCTCGCCCAAGGCTTCAGATTTTCCCTTCCAAACCTCCAGGACCCCATGACAGAAACTGGATCCAAGTCTGGGTCTAGTAGTATCTCACTCAAAGCTTCAGATTTTCCCTTCCAAACCTCCTCCAGGACCACATTTCTGAAGGTCTTATTTAGCTCCTCCCATTTCCTCCACACATTTGCCTCCAGAAGCTTCTCTGTATATTGGGAAGTTTCCTTCTCATCAAGCTGTCCCTTCCCACTGTCTACTCCACTTTCACAGTAATCTGTTGCCCGATTAATGGGTGAAATGGATGAACTCCAGGCCAAGGGTTGTGGGCGAAACACCATCAACTCCATGGGGTTCCTCTTCACGTAGATATAAAATCAAATGTGGAATCAATGTGTTATGGAAACTACATTCACCTCAGCTCTTCATACACAGCATATAAGATACTCAAGTCAGTTGTAATATGCCAACAGTATTCACAAATCTGGTCCTAGCTTTGCCATTATGAAAAATGGAAGGGCAATATGTGTCCCACAAGATCACTTTTGTAAGCCTAGTTCACCAAAATGTCACCATTAAAACAGAGAGAGACAGTTTAAAGATAAAGGTTTCTCTTGCTTGAAAGCCAGTCGTATCCGACTCTAGGGTTCAGTGCTCATCTCTGTTTCAAAGCCAAAGAGCCAGCGCTGTCTGCTTCGGCAGATGTTTCCGTGGTCATGTGGCAGGCATGAATAGACACCAGATCACATAGAATGCTGTTTACCTTCCCATCGAAGTGGTCCCTATTTATCTACTTTCAATTTCTTGCTTTCTAACTGCTAGGTTGGCAGGAGCTGGATCAAAGACAGGAGCTTATTCCATCCTGCATTACACGGGAATCGAACTGCTGACCTTCCAGTCACGTCTTAGTCAGTTGAGCCACTACAGTCCCACCTTGGACAGTTTAGATGTGTGGTTTTTGTTGTTGTTCAGTCACACAGTTGAATCCAACCGTTTGTGATCCCATGGACCATAGCACGCCAGGCTCTTCTGTCATCCTACATCATCTGGAGTGTGCCCAGATCCACACCCACCGCATCAACAATGCTGTCTAACCATCTCGTCCTCTGCTGCCCCCTTTTCCTTTTGCCTTCAGTCTTTCCTAGCATTAGGGTCTTCTCTAATGAGTCCTCTCTTCTCATTCGGTGGCCAAAGTACTTGAGCTTCAGCTTCAGTATCAGTCCTTCCAAGGAATAGTCAGGGTTGATTTCCTTTAGGATTGACTGATTTGATTTCCTTGCAGTCCAGGGGATTCTCAAAAGTCTTCTCCAGCATCACAGTTCAAAGACATCTGCACTCAGCCTTCCTTATAGTCCAACTTTCACAGCCATACATTACTACTGGGAAGACCTTCACTTTAACTATGCAGACTTCCGTCAGCAGGGTCAGATCTCTACTTTTTATTATGCTGCCTAGGTTTGCCATAGCTTGCCTCCCAAGAAGTGTCTTTTTATTTCATGGCTTCAGTCACCTTCTGCGGTGATCTTGGACCCCAAGAAGCTAAAGTCTGCCACTGCTTCCATGTCTTCCTCTTCTATTTGCCAGGGAGTGATGGGGCCAGATGCTATAATCTTGTTGTTTTTATTTTTTGATGTTGAGTTTCAAGCCAGCTTTTGCACTCTCCTCATTCACTCTCAATCAAAAGGCTCTTTAGATCTTCTTCACTCTCTGCCACGAGGGCGGTGTCCTCTGCATATCTCAGATTGCTGATGTTTCTCTGGGTGATCTTAATTCCAGGTTGTGATTCATCCAGTCCTACATTACGCAGCTTAAATGAACTTCCTTGAAATTCATAGGGGAGAACTGAAACATATTTAATAGATACTGGATGGCCAGTCCATTCCTCACTCCCATCTCACCAATCAAATCTGCAGTACCAAAAAGGGTGAAAGCCTTCCTTATTGTGCTGTTCTCTTTCACAGAATTTGTCTTTTTAATAGCAGCCTAATTTGGCTTTTGCTAAATGTTGTCTCCAAGATCAAAGACTTTCTCAAATGAGGGAACCTGTCTTGTCTTGAGAGTGTGACAAAAGAATAAGAAGACAAATGGGAGTGGCCTGAAGACCAAGATGAAAATAAATTTGGGTGCAGTCGCAGAAGTGATTAGCTTTAATTGCCTCAGAGAAGATCAGTTTATGTTTTCTTCACCTTGAATAAATACTTGCAGCATGGTATGTGGATGAGCAATGCAATTAGTGATGCATGGTTGTAAGAGCCTTGCCCTGACCTCACTTTGAAGCTGTTTAAAAACAAATCTCTGAAGCGAAACCATCCAGAGTTTGAATATCTAACCTTTCTGGTTTTCATTTGTTTATTAAAACATTTCTATTCAGAATTCACATTCATTTAAAAAAAGGAGTCCAAATGAGTGACAGCGGCTGTACGTGTGCATTACCAGAGTAGACCTAAAGTTGTTCCAGAAGCTGCCAGTCATGATTGGATTGGTTAGGGCACCCCTACAAATTACTGATATTTGCTTTGGAGGTTGAAGGGTTAAAAATGATGAAAATTCAACAACAAAAATCTTGGTGCCAGTAGCTTTACCAAAAGAAGGAAACATGAAAATAAGAGAATGGCAGCTGAAGCTTGAATGAAACCTACTGTATCTAGATAGGGTTCAGATCAACCTACCCAACTCTATTTATTTTAGATCCACATGGTGCTGCAGCTATTTCACCTTATGGCATGACAAAGGGAGGGATGGGATGTTATTACAATGGCTGAATTCTGGGGGGAAATGTAATTTAAGAAAGCTGCAATGAATCTTCATTATACTTACAATTGGCTATGTGTGTGGATGTTGGGTGGGTAACTGTCACTCTTCTTTAGACTTTGATTGGATTGGTCAGAGTAGCACCAAGGACTATTTCTCTGACACACACATCCTTCTCTATTTTTAAAAATGTTTAATTGCCTGCTGCTAGTGATGCGCCATGCCAGCATTTCCCAAACTTATTCTATCATGCAACACCTAAACTTTTATCGGAACACTTTGGTTTTTGTAACAAAAAGATAGGTTTAGATTTTTCAGTTACATTAGAGAATAAACAAAACAAGGCACATTAGAGAGTAAACAAAACAACAACAAAGACAAATGTTATGGCAGTGATGGCGAACCTATGGCACGCATGCCAGAGGTGGCACTCGGAGCACTCTCTGTGGGCACCCATACAGTCACCCCAGCACTGAATGGGTGTGCTTCCTCTCTCCAGCACAGAGTTCACCCCATCCCTCTGCCCAATAACCCAATGGGAGCACTTCCTCCTTCTGCCCAGCAGCCCAATGGAAGCATTTCCTTCCTCCCCTGTTGTTGTGTTGGTACTTTGCGATAAATAAGTGGGTTTTTGGTTGCAGTTTGTGCACTCAGTCTCTAAAAGGTTCACCATCACTGTGCTATGGACTTACAGAAAGCTGGGAGCTTGTACAGCTGTTGCAGAGGTTAGGGAACAGAAGAGAGGAAAGAAGCTATCAGGAACTTTGCGTATAAACTGAATGTTTACCACATTTCCAAAGCTGATGACAGTCCCAAATCATAGTCCTTTATTTCCCCCTCTCCCCATCTGGAGACACACAAATACATACAATATAACTATCTGCAGAAACCTGAAAATAAATCAGTTCAGGCCATCTCCAAATAAGCTTGGGGCTCTGTATGGCACATTTTTGTTAATATGTGTCTTTAAGTTGCCTCCAATTTATGGCAACCCTATGAATGAACATTCCAGAAAAACAGCCTGTGTGGCTTTGGGCAAGCTGCACAGGCCCAGGAATCCTAAACTACTTCTGAGTATTCTCTAGCCACAAAACCCTAAAATAAGGTTGCCATAGGACAGAATTGACTTGATGGAACATAATTATTATTATGAATGAGAGATTTCCAAAATGTCCTGTCCTCAACATCTGTCAAAATAAAATCTCTTTATCTAGGGATTTCTTCCTGCCTTCCTGCTCACACCTCACTCTTCTGCCTCATTCACCAACCGTGTCAGTAGCAAACCGCATGGGGGCCATTCTCCCTTATGAATTCCCCTAGACTCCACGTGGCATTAAGGCGAGTGGGAGTGGCGGGGCTCAGATTAGCTCAGATTAGGTAGTGTTATTTGGCCTGCTTTGCGTGGTCCAGTCAGCCCCTTATCCCAATTCAATAGACACAAAGGATCTATATTTTATGAATTTTATTAAAGTGAAATGAAGAAATGAATATAGCATTGGAAATCAGAGTTACAGTCTAGTCATTCAAAGTACAAAAATATAAATAAATAAGAAAACTTACCTTGGTCCGGGCCTTATGGCCTTTTACTCACTACTCCATTTGTAAGGTTCCCCTACGGCGTTAAATTCCTCGTACTCTCATTTTATTCTTTTGATATCAGCCTTCCCACATGGGATCTCATCCAATTGTAAGTAGTTTACTCTTAGGAGTACATTCCATTCCCAGGATAATTTGGTGGGCAAAATCTCAGGGAAAAGTACAAGCTCAGGACTGGACTTTTCCATGACAACATCCCTGCTCAGTTCTTCTAAATCCAAAACTATGATTTCCATCTGGAAATCAACCCATCTTGTATTTGTTCTTCCTCTTTGACTGCTGCCTTCAAACTTTCCCAGCATTATTGTTTTTTTCCCCCTTTCAGATAACCCTGTCATAATGTACCCACAATTTTTTTCTCCAGAGATAGTTCAGGCTCACTTGTTCGTCTTTCTGGCATTCCAGAGTATCTGCAAAGATCTTCCCTAGTACTATATTTCTAACAATCTATTTCCCTACAACAACATTCTTGACTGTTTAGTTTTCACACCCATACATGGTGACAGAGAATACAAGATTGTGGATGATCTTGGTTTTGGTCTCCAATGACACAACCTTACACTGGATTATCTAATTCCTCCATTGCTGCACTTCTGAGTCACAGTCTTTTAATTTCTTGCCTGCAATTTCTATTTGGATGGATGACTGAACCAACCATTCTCTCTGTATTGTATATATTATGTCCTAATGGTAGTTTCTTCCTCCAATATAGGTTACTCATCTTGTCCACTGTTGGATCGGGGCCGCGGGGCGGCCGTTGGGTCCGGGAGGAGACTGGTCAAGCAATGAGACACGAGTCAAGATGGAGCGAAGACCAGTGATTTATTGAGGGAAAATCATCAGTATATATTATGTTCAAGGCTGCGTCAGAAAGAGCTGCGATCCACATAACATGTTTACACGGGTTAATTGGGAACCTCTCCCGGGGAAGTTAATTAACTAAATTAAACACTGACAGGGGAACTCCATTGTTCCATGCTTATCCTGGGGTAAACATGGCCGATGTTGGTTTAAGGGTTTGGGGTAATCCGCGGATGCGATATTACCTATTACATAACTGATTAGTTAGACATCCAATCTCCTCTTGCTCGGACTGTTTGTCAGGTCAGATATGGGTGAATTAAACTATGGCTATTAATCCGCTCCCCAATTTCTGTCCCCTCGGAACCAATGGCTCGAGGGAGCGATCTCCCAAGTTATGGCTCTGTCAGGGACAGTATACCAATTGTGCTCGCAGAACCCGCAGTCCACAATATAGGCCGTGAATCCCAGAAGTGGGCACACCCATTTCTTTCAGCATATACTTTCAACCTATACTTTCTCACATTCTATACAGTCAAGGGCAAATTGGACAAAATAGTGTGCATACTTAATTTCTACCATACCTATAGCAAAGGATCTTAGGGTAAGGTATGAGCAATAAAACACAACTAGATCCTTTGGAAATAATAGTAAAACAGATCTAGGAGAGGTAAAACAATTTCAGAACAGATTAAGACAGTGTACATTGTCTTTGTTGTTGTTGTTCAGTCGCACAGTCGACTCCGACCCTTTGCGACCCCATGGACCATTTTCCTCCAGGCGCCTCTGTCCTCCACCATCCCCCTCAGCACTCCCAGCTCTGTGCCCATTGTGTCTAGAATGCCATCTAGCCATCTCATCCTTGGCCTCCCCCTTCTTCTTTTGCCCTCCACCTTTCCCAACATCAATGCCTTCTCAAGTGAATCCTCCCTTCTCATTTGATGTCCAAAGTACTTTAGCTTCATCTTTACTATTTGACCTTCCAATGAGCAGTCAGGGTTAATTTCTTCTAAGATTGACCTGTTTGTTCTCCTCGCTGTCCAAGGGACTCTCAAAACCCTCCTCCAACACCACATTTCAAAGGCATCTATTCTTCTACGTTCAGCCTTCCTAATTGTCCAGCTCTCACATCCATACATTACTACTGGGAAAACCATTGCTTTGACTATTCTAATTTTTGTTTGCAATGTGATGTCTCTGCTTTTCACTATGTTCCCCAGGTTTTTCATCGCTTGTCTCCCAAGAATCAGTCGCCTTTTTATTTCATGGCTACAATCCCCATCTGCAGTGATCTTTGATCCTAAGAAAGTAAAATCTGTCACTGCTTCTACTTCTTCCCCATCTATCTTCCAGGAACTGATTGGGCCTGTTGCCATTATCTTGGTTTTCTTGATATTGAGTCTCAAGCCAGCTTTTGCACTCTCCTCCTTCAGCCCAATCAAGAGATTCTTTAGGTCTTCCTCACTTTCTGCCATTAGGGTGGTATCGTCTGCATATCTCAGATTGTTGATGTTTCTCCCAGCGATTTTAATCCCATATTGTGATTCCTCCATCCCTGCACTGCGCATTATGTGCTCTGTGTATAGGTTGAATAAGCATGGTGACAAAATGCAGCCTTGTCTTACTCCTTTTCCTATTCCAAACCATTCTGTCATTCCATGTTCTGTCCTAACTGTTGCTTCTTGTTTCATGTACAGATTTCTCAGAAGGCATATGAGGTGCTCTGGAATTCCCATCTCTTTAATTACTTGCCACATCTTGTTGTGGTCCACACAGTCAAATGCCTTAGTGTAGTCAATAAAACAAAAGTAAACTTGTTTCTGGTATTCCTTTGTTTTCTCCATGATCCAGCGTATGTTGGCAATGTGGTCTCTAGTCCCCCTGCCTCTTCTGAAACCGGCCTGCACCTCTGGCAATTCTCTCTCCACATGTTGCTGAAGTCTATCCTGTATTATCTTGAGCATCACCTTGCTGGCATGTGGGATGAGCGCGATTGTTCGATAATTTGAACATTCTTTGGCATTGCCCTTTTTTGGGATTGGGACGTATACTGATCTTTTCCAATCCTGTGGCCACTGTTTTGTTTTCCAAATCTGCTGGCATATTGAATGCAGTAATTTGACGCCGTCATCTTTTAGCGATTTGAAGAATTCAACTGGGATACCATCATCTCCACTAGCTTTGTTGTTTGCAGTGCTCTTTAGGGCCTTTATGACTTCGCTCTCCAGGATGTCTGGCTCAAGTTCAATTTCTTCATCATTGTGACTATCAGGAGTGTTGAGGTCCTTTTTGTAAAGTTCCTCTGTGTACTCTTTCCATTTTTTCTTAATTTCTTCTGCATCAGCTAGCTCCTTTCCGTCTTTGTCCCTTATCATGGTCATTTTTGCTTTAAATGTTCCCTTGATTTCGCCGATTTTTTTGAAAAGATCTCTGGTTCTGCCTCTTTTGTTGTTTTCCTCCATTTCTCTGCACTGTTCTTTTAGGTAGTATTCCTTATCTCTCCTTGCTTTTCTTTGAAATTCTGTGTTCAAATGATTGTAGTTTTTCCTTTCTCCTTTGACTTTGGCGTTGTCTACTCTAAAATTTGACATTGTCTACTCTAAAATAAAAATCCAGAACCCAGATAAGCCACGATCCATGACAGTTTTGAACAGGTGCCATGTTTTGACTTGACACTGAATTTGGGGCAACATAGGCAGTTTGGGCAGCCAGACCAGCAACTTCCAGTTCCCTGAGATTTATGAACCAGAAACCAACACAAAAAGTTTGAGAAGGAGTTGAAACTGCTTCTGGTCCAGCTCACTGTGGAGATGGGCATAAGGAAAGTGTTGGCAACAAGACTCAGAATCAGTGAAAGATATCTCAGCCCTATTCTCTCACTCTTGTCTTGGTGTGCAGATACTGCCAGCTGGAACACACTTTAAAACATCTTTTCACTATGGCAGTAAGCCTGAGGGACAGCTGGGGATGGGCAGAGATGGTAGCCCAGGATTTAAAAATACCTTGCATGGAATTTTTAAAAACAATTTCTCATCTTCTAGTGCTGTTTGTTCTAAAATTTATTCAGCAGTGGCAATTTGCTGAGAGTCTGGTCAGTGTCCTCGAACCTGGCAACTTCAACTGGTTTCAACTGGACTTCCTAGAATTCCAAGGACCTTACATGGTACAGAAGCCCCTCTCTTATGTTACCACAGTGTACTGTTTCTGGTGGTAGGACACAAAAGAAGGCCTCCCTAGAAGATTTCAATCCTCAGTAGCTATATAGGGCGACACACTCATTCAAATACTGTATGGAAGTTCTCAGTTGTCTGAGAGTAGGAGCAAGACCCTTAACTTGTTCAGGTCCCAAAGAAATGGGATATACACTATCCTATACCCTTTAGGAGACATTTCAGGTTACTTTAAAGCCCTTCATGGTAGTGGGCAAGGATACTTAAGATACTACATCACCCCAAGGTTTTCAACCCGTCCTACGAGAGCAGACCGTAGGGGCTCCCTAGTTGTCTCATCAACTAGGGAGGCACATCTCACTGGGACCAGGAGGAGAGCCTTCTCGGTATCTGCTCCGGCCCGATGGAACCACCTGCCACTTGAACTGCACCTCCAGGTAGAGTTGCTCCCCTTCAGGAAGGCCTTAAAAATGTGACTATGCCAGCAGGTGTGGGGTATAACTGGTACCACAACCCAGCCCTGTTTGCTTATTTAGCCCTGCCTAGGGTTTTTATTTACTCCTGCCTGGGTGCCCCTCTTTTTAAGGGGATTGGGGAGGTTTTATGGATGTTTTTAGAGAATTTGGTTTTAATTAGTATTGGGTATGGGTTTTAACTGATGTTGTGAGCCGCCTTGGGTCGTTTAGGCGAAAAAGGCAGTTATATAAATCCAATAAAAATAAATAAATAAATAAATACTCTGTCCTTTGGTTTTTGACATTACCACTTTGTTTTTGGATATCAGGAAATAGAAAATTCCAATGAATGGGAATAAATGCAAATGAATATGAATGAAGGGTGAGAGTGCAGGAGGCTATATAAATCCCCAATTACAGTATATTGACTTCCACTTGAAGCCAATACAGAAACCATCTTTGCACAATCACACATGCCTTCCGTCCTAATAGTAGAATAATGTTTCAGTAATGTGGCTTACTGGTTAAGATGCTGAAAGTGATGACTGGAAGGTCGGCAGTCAGCAGTTGGAGTGTTGTGCAACAGAGTGAACGCTTACCTCTGTCTCGGCTCCTGTCAACCTAGTAGTTTGAAAGCAAGAAATTGCAAGTAAATAAATAGGTACTGCTTTGGCTGGAAAGGTAACAGCATTCTGTGTGCTCCAGTGTCTAGTCATGCCTGCCACATAAACATGGAAACATTTGCAGACACAGACAGCACTGGTTCTTTGGCTGTAAATGGAGATGAGTACTGAACCCTAGAGTCGGATACAATTGGCTTTTGAGCAAGAGCAACCTTTACTAATGTTTAGCAAACCAGGATGAATAAAAGAACAAAGGAAAATTTAAAAAGAATATTACAGTAAAACCCCTACTTACAAAAAAAAGTCCATTCTGTAGGCTTTTGCTTAAATTGATGTTTTTTGTAACTCGAAGCAAACCCATAGGAAAATTGAAATTTTTATGTAAATCGAAGCAAACCCATACGGAAATGATTTTTTACATAACTGGAAGCAAACCCATAGGAAATTGTGTAAATCGGGACATGGTTTTAGCACAAAATCATTATGTAAGTTGAATTTTATGTAACTCGAGGCATTTGTAAGTCGAGGTTTTACTGTATTCCAGAAAGTGAAAAGGCTGTCTAAATAGTGGTGCAAATCTTTCTCTTTGTTTTTGTGCTTGATGAAATGCCTGCAGTGTTTGAGGTGTAGTCAGCACAAGCATGTTTAAAATTGGCCGCAATCTGTGGAATTATTTTAAAACTCTTTCTGAATTCTTTTTAGATAATGGGTCTATGCCTGATCTCCTAAAGCAGACGGTGGAATTCCTGCACCAGTCACAGGAAAACAGGCATTACATTAGAGACAGAAGTGTTATTTCACTTTTGTCTGCCTGCCTGTGCCGAGTCAGATACCATTATCCACTATTAACTGGAAAATGTGCAAGTCAGCTAATGTAGCAAACAGTAACACTATACTCAGCCAAGGGTGGAAAGAAAACAAACTTGTTTGGAATTTGTTTGAATCACAGGAAACTCTGGACTGGGCAGTGGTTATTATCACCCATATTCTCTTCAAACTACTTTGTTATCTACTGTTATCATCTTCCATTCTTTTGATTGTTTCAATGAAAATATATGCTATAGATTCTCCTGTTTTTCTCTATCATGGAGACCACTTGTATAAATGGTTATTCTATAAAATTTATAAATCTATGATAGGGGAGAATTTCCCCACTCATGCAGGACAGGGAGAAAAACTGGGTTGGGGAAAGAAGCTCATAAATGTATTTTAGAGAACAAATAAAGCATAATTGAAAATAGAAAAATATTTCAGTCGCAAACATGATCTTCACTTTTAACAAAATTAAATGGCAATCCATACACCCAGGCATAAAAATACTTTGAAATCATAAGAACCAGAAGAAAGGGAGAATTACCGTATTTTTCGCCGTATAAGACGCTCCGGCATATAAGACGCACCCAATTTTAAAGGAGGAAAATCTAGAAAAAAAAGATTCTGAACCAAATACTGTACTAAAAGGGAAGAAAAAAAAACACATCTTTTCAGAAACCCCACATGTCCAGGTACAATAAAGCCACCACAAAAATACTCAAAGTCAAAAACTACCTGCCCTAGTCAACCTCCAAGAGGAACAAAGGGCTGGGAGGGCACGATGCTTCGCAGCAGCGGCGTCTTCGGAGCCTCCCGGGCCACAGAAGGCTCCCTTTATCTCCCCGCCGATGGTGGGGGCGGGGAGAGCGCGGCTGCGGCAGCGTCTTCGGAGCCTCCCAGGCCACGGAAGGCTCCCTTTATCTCCCCGCCGATGGTGGGGGCGGGGAGAGCGCGGCTGCGGCAGCGTCTTCAGAGCCTCCCGGGCCACGGAAGGCTCCCTTTATCTCCCGGCCGATGGTGGGGGCGGGGAGAGCGCGGCTGCAGCAGCGTCTTCGGAGCCTCCCAGGCCACGGAAGGCTCCCTTTATCTCCCCGCCAATGGTGGGGGCGGGGAGAGCGCGGCTGCGGCAGCGTCTTCGGAGCCTCCCGGGCCACGGAAGGCTCCCTTTATCTCCCCGCCGATGGTGGGGGCGGGGAGAGCGCGGCTGCGGCAGCGTCTTCGGAGCCTCCCGGGCCACGGAAGGCTCCCTTTATCTCCCCGCCGATGGTGGGGGCGGGGAGAGCGCGGCTGCGGCAGCGTCTTCGGAGCCTCCCGGGCCACGGAAGGCTCCCTTTATCTCCCCGCCGATGGTGGGGGCGGGGAGAGCGCGGCTGCGGCAGCGTCTTCGGAGCCTCCCGGGCCACGGAAGGCTCCCTTTATCTCCCCGCCGATGGTGGGGGCGGGGAGAGCGCGGCTGCGGCAGCGTCTTCGGAGCCTCCCGGGCCACGGAAGGCTCCCTTTATCTCCCCGCCGATGGTGGGGGCGGGGAGAGCGCGGCTGCCGTATATTTGCCGTATAAGACGCACCAACTTCCCCCCCCCCCAGTTTTGGGGAAGAAAAAGTGCGTCTTATATGGTGAAAAATACGGTACTTACTAGCTAGAATCCTACAGACTATTTATGCTGGCACGGATGTAATAGTGTAAATTCCAGTGGCAATTTACCATTAGTTAATGACTCGCTGGTTGCAAAGCAAGTAATGCAACTGATGCATGTTGATTTATGCTGTTGCCCATAGGATGGCATAAATGACAAACACGATGCTGGCCATTGCAACAAATAAATCTACTCATGACTTATCACAGAGTAAACATAACAAAAAGACAAAAATGTTGTGGCCCCTTTAAGACTAACTGCTGTATAATAAATACATTGGGAGTGTATTGTGAATTTGTGTTTATTGTATTTTTATTACTGTATTTTTGTTTTTTGTGTGTAGAATTATGGCAGTACTGTAATAGTTAATAAATTTTTGAAAGATTAAATAAGGTAATCATAAATAGTTATAAGTATAAATAAATGAGTATAGAATTGGATATTTGAAATGAATAAGAAATAGATATTATAGTAAATGTAAGTTTTATATTGTATCACAATGTATTGGAATGTATTTACTGAGATACAATGAAGGGTGGGGAGGTATTACACTGTTAAAGTAGTCTTTTGTTTTTATTGCCCTCTTGTATTTGTATTGTACTTTCTTGTTATGGTTTTGTTATAATTTTTCAAATATTTAATAAAAACTATATAAAAAAGACTAACTGCTGTATTATAGATCAAGTTTACTTTGTCAGACATAAGAGTGAGACTTCATGGCAACCATTTATACATATCAGGTGCAGAAGCACACAATGGTTGGTTAGTATAAGTTTACAACTCTGTGAGGCTTTTTACAACTGTTAATAACAGAAGATCCTTGATTGGTATTCAGATTTGTTGTGAAGTTTGGCCCTGTTGAATTGCAAATAGTTAGTAGATGGATGCAAAACAAACATTGTGGCATCACACATTTACACTCATGTTTGCACAGACTAACAGGGCTACCACTTCAAAAATTTGAACTACACATTACAGTACTTGTGATTGTTCTGAGTGTCTTTTGTCCATTATTTCCTTATTTTTTTTATTCCTGTGACATTCCACCAGTTGAAGCTAGGCAACTTTTCCAAGACTTGAACTTCACTTCCCACACTCCTTTGCCAACGGCCAGCCTGGCTCGGGGACCTTGTAGTTGATGTCCAACAGGTCTGGAGGACCATATTCACTGTACACATTTTGGGACAAGGTGATAGCATTCATGACTCCAAATAAAGAAGGCCTGAGCAGGCTTTAATTTCTTTTTTTTAAAATAATGTTTATTAAATTTTCAAACATATCAACAACAATACAACTTTAAAAAAACAAATATGAATAAAAATGCAAACATCAAAATTACAAATACAGTATAAAAATAAAAACATAAAAATATAGTTAAATTACACTTAGTAATATAACACCTCCCCTTTTTCCCATACATCTTTGATGACATTTCCAAGATTTTTAATACATAATAACACTCTTGCAATTATCCTAATATACATATTCAAACTCACATCTTATACTCCTTTATTTAATTACCATTTTCAATGTTAAAAAGAAAGGAAGGACATTATTACTTCGCTATATTACTATACTACTACTAAGTTAAAATAAAAGTACAATAATTAAGATACAATAAACAATTTTCACAATATACACCCAGTGTATTATACAATGCCCTGGAGGATGCGGAATGTCAGTTGTTTTTTCTATTCCCAAAAACTCATTTGATCTGGTGCTGGTCTATTCCCTTCATCCCCCTTCAATGAGTAATCCACAAATAATTTCCGTATTTTCCAAAATCTATTTTCTTTAACTATACCCTTTTTCTTATTCATCTCCCATGTTAGCTTATCATTCAATGCAAGATCCCAAATCTCTTTATACCATTCTTCTATTTTCAGAGTTGCTTCATTTTCCCAATTCCTGGCTATACACTGTCTACTCATTGTCAACATTATCGACAGTAACTCTTTTTTAATCCTTATTTAAATTCATATTTTCCACATCTGTCAACAAAACAGTACTTAGCCCCAATTTAAGTCTCGTACCCATAATAGCACAAATCTCTTTCTCAATTTTCCCCCAGAAGTCTTTTACCACATTACAGCCCCACCACATATGTTTGTACGTTCCCAGTGTATCCTTACATCTCCAACACATTTTATCTTTATTGTTATCTATCTGATGTAACCTCACTGGGGTCAAGTACCATTTCCACAACATTTTATAGTTATGTTCTTTCACTCTAACAGACATAGTTCTCATAATCCTTTTCTTCCATTTATTTTTCCAAACCTTATCTTTAATTTCTTGGTCCCTCAAGAACCCTTAAATAAGAACCCAGGGGGCACAGTGGTTTAACTGCTGTCCTGCAGCCAAAACATTGTGAGTTTGATCCTGATTGGGATCCAGGTTGACTCAAGACTTCCATCCTTCCAAGGTCAGTAAAATGAGGATCCAGCATGTTGGGGGCAAAATGCTAATTACGGTACTTGTAAACCGCCCAGAGTGCACTGAGTGGTAAGGGCACCCTTCTTCAATAGCTATTCGTATCTGACTCTAGGGTTCAGTGTTCATCTCTGTGTATAGCCAGAGCCAGTGCTCTCTGCGTCTACAAACGTTTCCATGGTTATGTAGCAGGCGTGACTAGACACCCTAGTGCACAGAACGCTGTTTACCTTCCCACCAAAGTGGTACGTATTTATCGACTTGCAATTTCTTGCTTTTGAACTGCTAGGTTGTAGGGCCATAGCCAGGTGACCGGGGTGGACGCCGCCCATCCTGAGTTAGCAGTTTGCCCACCCTCAAACTCCTAAAGGTTTCCCTTGCTTGTAAGCCAGTCGTATCTGACTCTAGGGTTCAGTGCTCATCTGTTTCAAAGCCGAAGAGCCAGCGCTGTCTGCTTCTGTAGACGTTTCTGTGGTCATGTGGCAGGCATGACTAGACACCAGAGTGCACGGAACACTGTTTACCTTCCCACTGAAGTGGTCCCTATTGATCTACTTGCAATTTCTTGCTTTCAAACTGCTAGGTTGGCAGGAGCTGGGACGACGACGGGAGCTCATTCTGTCCTGCAGTACTCAGGAATCGAACTGCTGACCTTCCGCCTCCCAGCCAGCATCTTAGCTTATACATACCTATATGCCATACTGTATATACTGTACAGTATACGACATTGTTGTCCATCCTGAAAAAAATATTCGCCCACCCACATCTAGAATCTTGGCTATGGCCCTGCTGGGTTGGCAGGCGCTGGGACAGAGACGGGAGCTCACTCCATCGTGCAGCACCCGGGTCTCGACCTGCCGACCTTTCAGTCGTCAAGTTCAGCGTCTTAACCACTAAGCCACCGCAGTAGTCCCTATGGGGTGGCATGTGTAACTCCCAAATCCTGCGGACTCTTTCCACCAGAGGATATATTACCCTTTCTTCCCCCTACGCTCTTAAAAGTCCCTTTTAGACTTTGTCACCAAAAGGGGGCCAAGCAAAAATAAAATAAAATAAAGCCCCCCCTCGCTGCCACTGAGCATGCGCTAACCTACCGCGCATGCGCCACACAGCTTTCGGGGCTGCTGCTGCCGCGCTTCCTTTGCCGTGACGTCATTGGGAGTCCCCGCCTTCATCCCGGGGGCTGGGGCGGAGCTGCAACGACCGTAGTGCAGCCACCGCGCAGGAGCTCCGCCCCCCCAGTCGGCATCAGCTGGGCACCGGACGGAGGGAGCGCGCGCGGGCTGCGGCGGCGGCTGCAAGGGAAGCAGGTAAACTCAGCCCCAGCCGGGCTCTCCCGCGCGCCCGGTCCCAAACCTTGCGAGTTCTAGTCTCACCACCACCACCACCACCACCAGCCCGCACCAGTTTGCTGGGATTGCTATGGGAGGGCTGCGCCTTTCCTTCTCCTTGGCTCGCCCAGTCCGGGAGGACTCCCTTCCCTTCCCTTCCCTTCCCCTCTGCCCGGCCGGCCTCTCCGCCTCCCTCCCTCCCTCCCTCCCTCTCCCCCTTTGGCCGCTCCGGCTGGCTCTTTCTGTCACGGGGTTTGCAATCCTAAATCTGGCCACCGCTGGAGTTTCTGATGGCCGTGGCGGAGGCGGGCTCGCTTTTATTATTTATTCATCTATCTATCTATCTATCTATTCATCTATTCAATTTTGTATAGCCGCCCCAATTTACATGCGACTCTGGGTGGCGTACATAAAATCCCCATTGTTTAAACGGAGGTAAAGGTAAAGGTTCCCCTTGCTCGAAAGCCCGTCGTATCCGACTCTAGGGTGCAGTGCTCATCTCTGCTTCTAAGCCGAAGAGCCAGCGCTCTTCGTTCCCGTGGTCATGTGGCAGTCATGACTAGACACACCGGAGCACACGGAACGCTGTTGACCTTCCCACCGAAGTGGTCCCTGTATATCTACTTGCTTTCGAACTGCTAGGTTGGCAGGAGCTGGGAACAAAGACGGGAGCTCATTCCGTCCTGCAGTCCTCGGGAATCGAACTGCTGACCTTCCGCTTCCCAGTCAGCGTCTTAGCCACTTGAGCCACTGCAGTCCCTAGAAACCCTTAAAAATTCCTAAAAACCACTAGAAAAACTACCTCCCACCCGCACCAATTAAAAATCTAGTTAAACACTTTTAGAAATATGAGTGATCCTGCTCTAAATGAGCCAGTTGGGTGTGTGTGTGTATTCCTCCTCGCTTTCCCTAAAGTGGATCCACGCTTGGGATTGATTTATTGTGTATTCAGTTTGTTTGTTTGTTTTGGAATAATAATCCATGTTCGTCTGTGTTTCAAGACCTCTGACCAAAGTGGACTTGATCCACGAAAGCTAATATGAAAATATAACACAGTCTCCAAAGTGCTGCAGCGTTTGTTTGTTTTTTGTTTGTTTGTTTGTTTGCTCTCTGATAGACTCAATTTGTTAGATTATTACTGTAAAGATTTTTTCTTTTTGTTAATAAGTGTTGTCACTCAGCCACCCAGAGTGGGAAAATATCCCAGATGGGTGGGATAAAAATGTAATAAATTAATAAATTCCCACCTCCGAAGTGCCCGATCTGCCAAGTCTTGCGTCTCCTTTCTTTTAACACGGTGTGGAAGTTTTGTTTTATTACCGAAGTTTTAGCCGTTGCTGCTGTGCTTTTCGAGGACCTTCTGCCCAGGAGATGGGCTCCAGCTCTCCCTAAACATTGTAAAAGGACATTGACTATTCATACGTGCAACGAGAAACATCAGTACCCTCTACGTAGATTTGGTTGGGTCCAGATTAAAAGGGGGGGGGGGGTCTGGTTAAGACCCGTTGGAACTAATAGACTGGAGTGCAATTAGGTCTTGTTGATTCTGTGATTTATGATTGAGCCAGGACTAAACTCGCATCCCATCTTCTGTGCATATATGTGTTTGTACATCCTATTTATTTAGAGCAGTTTGAAAGCAAGACATTGCAAGCAGATAAATAGGTATCGCTTTGGTGGGAAAGGTAATAGCGTGCTGGCGTCTAGTCGTGCCTGCCACATGACCACGGAAATGTCTGCAGAGGCTCTTGGGCTGTAAACTGAGACGAGCACCTCCCCCGCAGCATAGGACAAGACTGGCTTTCACGCAAGGGAGATCTTTTTTATTTATTTAGTCAGTTTCTATGCAGTGGCTCAAGAGTTTAAGACACTGACTGGGAGGCAGAAGGTCAGCAGTTCAAAAACAGAGTACTGCGTGATGGAATGAGCTCCCGTCTCTGTCCCAGCTCCTGCCAACCTAGCAGTTCGAAAGCAAGAAATTGCAAGTAGATAAATAGGTACTACTTCGGTGGGAAGGTAAACAGCATTCCGTGCACTTTGGTGTCTAGGCATGCCTGCCACATCACATGTCCACGGAAACGTCTGCAAATGCAGACAATGCTGGCTCTATGGCTATAAATAGAGATGAGCACTGAACCCTAGAGTCGGATACGACTGGCTTTCGAGCAAGGGTGACCTTTACCTTCACCTATACCACCCATCTGGGATATTTTTTCACTCCAGGCAGTGTACTATAATTAAAACCAGAAATATACACAAAATAACAGTTGGTGGTTTCAAGGGTGGCATAGTCCAATTATGCACTTATTCACTGGCTATTGGGAGAATCGCATTAGATGGATGTTCATTTTTAATCGAGTGCATTCGGATCTATGTCTCTGTGATGCTGACCTCTGCTGAACTACAATAATTGCCCTTAGTAGGAAGTGATGGTGGTTGTAGAACTTTTGGCCTAGACGATACTTTAAAACTTCTGGTTCTGAAAATAATAGTAATCTTTCCTCCTTTCAATGTGCCTACTTGAGGTGATCAAGTAAAAAGGAGAAGGTGATATTCTGTGTCCTAATGCTTGGCAAGAGGAACTGAAAAAGCATGATTTTATTTGTGCAGTGTGAGTTTAAGATTTGTCATTTTAGATATTTTTAATTGATTATTTTAAATGTGTGTTTTAATGTTGATTTTTAGCAACTTGGAACTCTTAAGCTTGGGCTGGAATAGCGATTCAATAAATAATTATTATGGTGCAACTGCCTTGTTTTACCTTGCCATTTGTACGGATGTCTCTACATCGCAAGATGTTTTTAACAACTGGAGGGGAAAAAAGTTTTTAACCCAAGGAGTTGGGGCTACTTAAGACTGTGCTTGGGTTCTCTTTCTTTGTGAACTGTTCTTACTTTGCCTGCCTCTTTCATTAATTTAGCATGTTGCTTGCTAATTAATTCAGAATGTGATGAGTCAAGTGAAACTGGATTCCTTCTTGGTGTTAACAAAGATGTTCCTGAGCCCTTACTGTTTTAATCAAAGAGAGTGAAACATAAGTGGACAGGGAAATGCTGAGAAATTCATTGCGTAGTAAAGGTTAGACTTTCTTGTCTTTGAATTTATTGCAGTACAAACTTCCTCAACAGACTGAAGAGCAGATTAAATGCAAATAAACCTTACCCTTGCAGCGTACATTTCAGCTTGTTCTAGACTGCAATGGAATAGCTACGCTTGTGAAATAAAAAGCACTTTCAGTACTGTTCTCTCTATAGTACAGTTCTCTTTCTACAAAAATTGAATTAAATTAATGGAGGCTTTCTTAAGGTAAAGGTTGCTCTTGCTTGAAAGCCAGTCGTATCCAACTCTAGGTTTCAGTGTTCATCTCTGTTGCAAAGCCGAAGAGCCAGGGCTGTCTGCTTCTGCAGATGTTTCCGTGGACATGTGGCAGGCATGACTAGACACCAGAGTGCACAGAACACTGTTTCCCTTCCCACCGAAGTCCCTATTTATCTACTTGCAATTTCTTGCTTTCAAATTGCTAGATTGGCAGGAGCTGGGACAGAGACAGGTGCTCACTCTATCATGCAGCACTCTGGTCACGAACTGTTGACCCGCTGACTTTCCAGTCATCAAGTTCAGTGTCTTAACCACTAAGACACTGCAGTCCCTTTTAAGAAAGAGTATGTTTATTAAATACAGGAAATGAACAGAATACAGCTTCATACGTTCTAGAGGTGAGGGTAGTAGCATTTCAAACTGGCGCCATAGTTTGTTGCCTTACAATTCCATCAAATACTTAAAGGGCCTTTATGGAATGGGGAAGTGCTCATAATCTACATGCTCATGTAATGAAGGATGCATCCATTTCTCTACGGCAAGTGTAATGAACACCCACAATTCTTCACATTCACCCAGACTGATAGCAGATGCAGTCCAACACCATATCCACCTCTGCCAAAGGGGAACTGCAATGTATGAGCTGAAGCATTAATGTATCTTAGCTTACTTATTGGATGTCTGCAGCGCACCAAGTGGCTTGTGTATGAAAGTATGGGGAAGTTGCTTTTAATATAACTATAATGACACACCTAGGCTATCCATAATGCTATAATAAACTAATAATGGTTTCAAATTGCAAAATATGTTTCAACTAAACACTGGGAAGAACTTCCTACTAAGAAGAGCTGTTTGTCAAGGTATGGGAATTTCCTCAGAGGCAGAGAACTTTCCTACCTTTGAGGTTTTTAAGACAAATGTTAGCATGGTCATCTGTTAGGAATGCTATTTATTACAGTACTTGCATCAGAAGGAGGTTGGATTCAGTGATCTTTTAGGTTCCTTCAAGCTGAAGAAGAGAATAAGATATGTTATTCTCAGAAGTGACTTTCTAACTTCTGTTATCCATTCACATTTTGTGCACAGCACACACATTTAATGTGGTAATAGCTAGCAAAAAACAAACAAACCAAAAACCATGTTTGAGCCAACATAACCACACAGATGTTCTAAAAACAGCTGCTCTGTAATGAATACATCTTAAGAATGAGAAGCAATTTCTGTTTGCAGTGTCAGTCATCAAAACAGTTTTTCCAAGAGCTACTATTCATGTGAAATGCAGATTCAAAATGTGAAGGCTGAATTTTGTGTGATAAGTGTCTCAAAATAATGGAAGGCTATTTTGACAGCATCTCTATGACAACTGTATCTTTAACAGGGTGAGGACAGAAGATAACAGGAATTCAGAAGACTCATTGTGAGAGTTGAACTGTGAAATGTAGGTATAATTTTAAATCCAAATCAATAAATAAGTAACAATGGTAATTATCTGTGCATCTCAATAAATTAATGTCAGTGTATTTAATTTTTTAAAACATTTACATTCATTTTATTGCTTTAGCACACACAGCATGGTAAATTATATAAATACCGTATTTTCCGGCGTATAAGACGACTGGGCGTATAAGACGACTGGGCGTATAAGACGACCCCCAACTTTTCCAGTTAAAATATAGAGTTTGGAATATACTTGCCGTATAAGACTACCTCTCTTCCAATGCACACCAAATAAAAATTAACCCACACACAACCCGAAGACGCGCAGCCCTCCGAGTCGAATGGGCAGGTTCTAGTGGAAAGCCAATCCACGCTCATGTTCTCCTCCTCGAGGTACAGGAAGATGTGTGCAGCTTGCTTCCCCTTGCTTCATACTCCCCGCACAGAGCAGGGACTCGGCCGCGGCACCCCCCACCATATGCGCCGGACATATGAAGCAAGGGGAAACAAGCTGCAGTTAAGGACCTGTCCTATAAGACGACCCCTGACTTTGGCACAGATTTTTCGGGGTTAAAAAGTAGTCTTATACGCCAGAAAATACAGTAATTACATAATAAAAACAAAATAATTCACTACAGTGCAGTATAACAAAATCTAAATTATATTTCTGTTCAGCTTTGAAATTTAGAGATTGAAAATGCATTATATGTACCGGAGCATAGTCATTAGTATAGTGTTATTATATTAAGCAGATTAGCTGTTATGATATTAAAGTTCAGCTTCATGATTCATACTTTGAGAATCCATAATTTTCTCTCTGCAGTTTATATTTATGTTTCAAACTTGGGTAAAGTTGAATTATTTGAACAGTGTAAGGCAAATCAGTGATCCATCTTGACCTTTCTTTGGATAGCCACATCTGTTCATGCCATCTATCAGGAAGCTTAGGTACATTTAAAAAACCTGTCTTATTGAGTTGTTCTGTTAGCCCACCTTTGACTAACCGTGGGTCCCTAGAATTTTGGCTTAGATTCCTACCTGAAAAAACCTGGAGAATTGAATCTGTGAGTTTGTGCATGTAAATTTTGTGCTGTATTGTTGAACTATAGCCTCTCTTCCATCTCCAGTTATCACAGAGATTCTGCCAAAATGGTCTTCTATCTAGCCCAGGGATCAGCAAACATGGCTCTCCAGGTGTTCTTGGACTTCAGTTACCAGAAGCCTGAGTCAGTACACCTGCTGATCAGGGATTCTGGGAATTGAAGTCCAAGAACATCTGGAGAGCCAAGTTTGCTGAATCCTGATGTAGCCCGTCATATTTTGAGTCACCACACAAGATTCAGCCTTCACATTGTCTCTGCATTTCACATCAGTCTTGGAAAAACTGTTTTGATGACTGACACTGCAAACAGAAATTGCTTTTAATTATTAAGGTCTATTCATTACAGAAGAGCTGTTTTTAAAACATCTGTGTGGTGACTTATGTTGGCTCAGACATGACTTTTTGCCAGCTCCTACAACAGTCAACGTGTGTGCTGTGCACCAAATGTGAATGCATAACAGAGCTTAGAAAGTCACTTCTTCCCTTAAATAGTAGGCCTTTGCCCTTCTCCAATATTGCCCAACATTTCTTGGAAATGGATGAATTCTGCATATTATCAGCCATATGCAGGAATTTTTTGAAGTGGTAGCCATGCTAGCCTGTGGAAGCATATCAGAGTGTAAACAAAACAAAACAAAGCAAAAAAGACAAAAAAAACCCCCCTTGGCTCACTCTTATGTCTGATGAAGTGGACTTGATCCACGAAAGCTCATATTTAAATACAGGAGTTGGTCTTTAAGGTGTCACAACATTTTTTTGTCTTTTTAGTATTTTGTTTACTTTCTGATGTATACAGGAAAGAAATGACAGGTGATGCTTGGTTAGTTTCTGGATCCTGGTTTCTGATTTGCTTGACTTTATCCCAAAATTTGACTGATCACATAACAATGAAATGTTGCACTATATGTTTCAGCTAGTGCATTGTTTTTGTATGATAGAAAGTGTACTTGAAACATAATAAAGAGTCTCGTAGCACCTCAAACTCTTAGCAGGTTACCTTTTGCATAAACCTCTATGTGTACTGCAGCCTCCAAAGACATGTGCCCCATAAAACATGTAGTCTTTAAAGTGCCTGAAGACTGTTTTTTGCTGTAAGCACACTAAGCATTTATCAAGGCCAGGAGGCCAACTATTTATTTATTTACTTTCTATCCCACTTGCCTGCCACATGACCACGGGAACGTCTGCAGAAGCAGACAGCGCTGGCTCTTCGGCTTAGAAACAGAGATGAGCACTGCAACCTAGAGTAGGATACGACTGGCCTTCAAGCAAGGGAAACCTTTACCTTTTACCTTTATCCCACTTTGCTTTCCAAGGTAACTTACAAATTACTGGGACAGAAAACTAATCTTTTTTTAAAAAAAAGACTAAAGATTCCAACGCTTAGCAGAGATTTTTGGGAACTTGCAAGAAAATAGTTCTTAGGGGTGCAAGCTGAGTACATGGTCACGTATGACACTTTCATGGATGACCGAGGAAGACTGCCAAGAGCATTCCTTGCCAATGACAACATCCTGTTGACTAAAGATCCCTCTATTCTAGAAGCACCATTGGATTGCTTTTGACACAAATGTAGAGGATCATTTAATTCAGGGGTTCCCAACCTTTTCCAGCCGGGGGCTGGGTCACACTCTCAGTCAGCTTTGAGGGCCGGGCAGCCATCTTGCCCTGCCTGCATGATGGGGGTGGCCATTTTGTCCCAACATCTTCAAAGGGATAGCCATTTTATTTCTCAAATGCTCTTAGAGGAGTGAAGGACCACATGAAATGGCACTGTGGCCAGATCCAGCCCATGGACCTTAGGTTGGGAACTCCTGATTTAATTAGAAGACTATTATACATTTCTGACACAAAATTATATATACAGTACTGTACACAATAAGAATAAAGGTAAAGGATGCCCTTGTTTGCAAACCAGCTCATCTCCGTTTACAGCCAAAGAGCCAGTGCTGTCTGCATCTTCCGTGGTCAAGTGGCAAGCATGAATAGATGCTGGAGCAGACAGAATGCTGTTACCTTGCTCGCCAAAGTAGTACCTATTTATCTACTTGCAATTCCTTGTTTTCGAACTGCTAGGTTGACAGGAGCTGGGACAGAGATGGGAGCTCACTCTGTTGCGCAGCACTCAGGTCTCGAACTGCTGACCTGCCGACCTTCAGCGTCTTAACCACTAAGCCATCACGGCCCTACTAAATAAGAATACAGTACCTGATTCTAAATAACCTGAGTGCTACAAGTGGTTCAGGGGCTTTATAGAAAGTAAAATTGCTTCCACCCATTCTGCAAAGTAACTTAAAACATTGCACAGATAAATCTAAAAATTTCTTCCTTCTTAATAGGGTGAAATATTGCAGACCAATTAATTGATTCTGAATAGGAAAATACTGTTAAAAGATTATATGATACTGGCACCCAGACTAGCATGGCATCTATGCCTAGCTGTTGCTCCAATAGAATTAGAAGATGCTTCTGGGAAGTAAGTTAATTTCCCACAAAGTTCTTGAAATCATTAATTTGTAAAATGACCTGTGAACCTGATCTGAAGTTAAGGAGAGTACAAAGGTTGACAACTGAATTAAGCTTTCTTGTGCTATGAGTAAGACATAGGCAGGTGGAAAATGAAAATCTCCCCCTCTAATCCATTTTAGTAACAGAGGTCTTCCAGAATCCCAAGTTATATTATCAGTTGTTAATGTGGGTTGTTTTAAAGTTCTCTAGGTCTCATCTGTGCTCACCCATTCCCCTCCCATATATCTAGTCAGTAGAGCAATATATTAATAATAAGAGATAAAGTTCTGGTTTTAGATAAGGAAAAGTAATGTCTTTTTGTTGTTGTTGTTCAGTTGCACAGTCGATTCTGACCCTTTGCCACCCTATGGACCATTGTCCTCCAGGCACACCTGTCCTCCACCATCTTCCTCAGCCCACCCAGCTCTCTGCCCACTGCATCCACAACACCATCTAGCCATCTCATCCTTGGCCTCCCCCTTCTTCTTTTGCCCCCAACCTTTCCCAGCATCAAGGCCTTCTCAAGTGAATTCTCCATTCTCATTTGATGTCCAAAGTACTTCATCTTCATCTTTACTATTTGACTTTCCAATGAGCAGTCAGGGTTGATTTCTTCTAAGAAATGTCTTCTAATGTCTTTTTAGGGAAGAGCTATTTGAATTAGTGGCCAGCTATTTCAATTCTCATAATTTCTTAAAGTTTATTGAAGGGTGACAAAAAGTAGAAGGGTGAAAAGCAAGAGAGAAATAATCATGTTATATACTGTGTATATTTTGTATGTTTAAGGGAGGAAGCAAAATGAATTTATTTTTATGGATAGTTTGTGAATACTGTACCTTCAATGGATCCCAGGAACCTAGTAAGTTGTCTGAAGTGTTTGGTTGTATTCTGAATTTTTTTATCATGTAAATTTATTGTCAAAAAACCAATGGGATGTTGTAGCTATTTAAATTGGAGTTGGACAGACGTATGTATTTGGGTGGCGGCCACTCCTATAACTTCTCATGCAGTAATTCCAAAATGTAGATCTGCATAGTTCTTATGAAAGACCAAAATAGGAGGAATTTACAGGTTCTGAAACAAAGATGATGCAGTGCTTTTGACTTTAATTTCATTCCACAGATTTCTGTCAAAGTGAACAATGAGTAACTTCCTCAGGGAGTCTGCTATTTTGTCCCTTATGCTGTGAATCTTTTCATGGAACTTAGTATATTGACTGTAAAGTTTAACTGGGTGAAGGCAACTCTGTAATCTGGCCCCACCTGCAGAAGTACTAAGGAGATTTGCAGAAAGAAAACAAGTTGCATTTACTGTAATTGGAAAGAGTTAAAGAGGTGAGGCAGCGTTGTTGGACAGAAAAGGTGAGGGAGTGTTGTCAGGAGTTCAAGAAGGCATAGCCAGCATCTGAGTTATAGTGTCAGGAAATGGAATTAATGACAACAATGATAATGATAAATTTATATTGTGCTTTACACCAGAAGCAGACAGCGCTGGCTCTTCGGCTTAGAAACAGAGATGAGCACTGCACCCTAGAGTCGGATACGACTGGCTTTCGAGCAAGGGAAACCTTTACCTTTACCTTTTACACCAGAATGCGTTCTGGTAAAATCTACAAACATAGAAAATGGTTGCTCACCTCTCCCTACACCTCACACCCGAGGCTCCATGTTGAGCAGGTCAAAATTTGTCCAGTTCTGGTTCCATATGAAGATGCTGGGGAAGAGAATTCCACAGCTTTTGGAGCCAATGGGGAAATGGCTGAAGCCTGGCACTTGCCACGCTTGTCCATGGGACCAACAAAAATCCAGAATCTGTGGACTGAGTCCTGTTTAGAGAATTATGCCATGCCACCACCTCTTATAAATTATTAGGATAAGAAAAAAACAACCATAAGGCTTTGAAAAGTCTAGATCAGCACTTTAAAATATGTCTTTGATCCGATAGTCTCTACAGTGCCTCTTGATGATGAGAAATGTGGGGGCAACATGGTAAATTTAAAACCACACACACTATACTATTCTTTACAAGGGAAAGAGGATGGAGTGAAGAAGAAGGAAGGCTGTTACAGTCATCTAGGTGTGTAACCACCATGACATGAACAAGGAGCTTTGTCGTCTCAGGAATCATGAAGTGACAGATCTGTGAGATATTAGCAAAATGAAAAGTATATACCTTGGCTAGCTACTGCAGTGGCTCAAGTGGCTAAGATGCTGACTGGAAGGCGAAAGGTCAGTAGTTTGATAGCCGAATACTGCAGGACAGAATGAGCTCCCATCTTTGTCCCAGCTCCTGCCACCCTAGCAGTTCAATAGCAAGAAATTTCAAGTAGACAAATAGGGACCACTTTGGTGGGAAGGTAAACAGCATTCCGTGCCTGCTACATGACCACAGAAATGTCTGCAGAAGCAGACAGTGCTGACTCTTTGGCTATGAAACAAAGATGAGCACGGAACCCTAGAGTTGGATACGACTGGCTTTCAAACAAGGGTGACCTTTACCTTTACTATACCTTGGCTGTTGCATTCGCAAATAAATAATGCAACAGCTGATCATCCGTTAAAATGATGAGATCCATGAACTCTGAGAAGGGCAACGACAGATGTGTACTCTTGGTACATCTGTAACATTGAAACAGATGTTACATTGATTGGTTCTGGTACTACCATTGGATAGAGTAAAATAAACACCTCAAGCAGCAGATCTTTACCTATTGCTGTATTATTTTTGTGGGTTTTTTAAATCACTAGGAAACTGGAGATTGGTATTTGCAGCTGCTACTGTTGTACCTATTGTATTTTGTACTTAGCTTTTGATACATTCTAGATACTATATTGTGCTTTCTTCTGTGTTTTGTAATATTGTATTTTTATCTTTTGTTATATTGTATTTTGAAATGCTTGTGAACCGCCTTGAGTCACCCGTTGGGTCGATTAAGGCGGTATATAAATAAAAACCTATTTATCTATCTATTTCCTCTGAAGAGCCAAAATAGCTTAGCTGGCTTGTACTCTGCGAACTGTGGTCTTGTGGGAATGGGCACCAATTTCTACTCTACTACGAGGGAAAAACATGTTAGACTGGTCTTGATATCCCAGACCTGAATCTAAGGTAGCAGTGCAGTGGAAATCATTTATTGACTCCTTCCACTGAATGTGTTTACAGGTGAGGTCTTGTTCTTCTTCTAATGGTGTCCTGTACCAGGGTGCATCCTGTGGCATTTGTTGGCAGGCTAAACCTCTGTGAGATCCAGTTCTTCTGATCAGAGCACAAAAACATCTGATACCAGGCAGCTGCAGGTTATTTACAGCGCTTCCTGCTCTGCCCATTGGGACTTGGCATTGTAGCTATGTTAGTCATAGTTGTTTTAATTTCTAATCAAAAGGTATCAGGGTGGAGCTTAAAGTGAACTCTGCTGCTTGTCTTTTTCTTTAAAGTGCCCCCCCTTTTTTTGCTTAATCATGAAGGTATTTTGCTCTGGTTTCCAAATCCAAGCCTTGAGCCTTTCTGTTCTTCAAGAATGACAGAAAAGGTAGGCGCGTTTTACTTCCATTTCTGGGAGCAATGAGGGCAGCGCGGGCCAGATGAATCGCTGTAAACCCATTCGTGCAGATTCACAGGGGGCTTGGGCTTCTAGGAATTGAAGTCCAAGAACATCTGGAGTGCCAAGGTTCGCCATCATGGTTCTACACTACCTTTAAAAAGGACTCCAGCCAACTCAGGTCCTGAATACAGAGTTATCAGGTCTTTGCCAACATGACATTATCACATATTTTGGAGAGGGAGCAATGAAATAGGAGGTGCAAATCTAAATCTCATAATTCTTAACCTACATTTTGACAACAGCTGGCTGAAATAATTAATGGTTTTTATGCTGCTAACTTCTCATCCCCCTAATAATCCAACATTCATAAAATCAGAAGAGAGACTTTGATGTAAAAGAAGATGATTTCCAAAATGGCATAGCAGGGTCATTTGGGTTCTCAAGCAAGAATGAGGAATGTTGGTCATTCCAGGTGTTTGTCTGCAGGATTATCTAAAGGACCACATATTCCCCACCTGTGATATATAGTAAAGATGGAGAACTGTTGCCACTCAAAGTTTTGTACTTCAGGACCTACAACAGTGTTTCCCAATGTGGGCCCCATGCCCCACAGGGGGACTTCAATTCCCAGAAGCCTAAGTCAGTACATTGGCTGACCAGTGCTTTGGGGAATTGACTTTGGCTTCTGGGAATTGAATTCCAAAACCCAAAGGTTGGGAAACACTGACCTAAAACTATTCCATCTGACCACATTATCTAGTACTTCTGGGAGTTGGTCCAAAATATCTACAAAGAGCAAAAGTTTCATATCACCAGCTGACAGTAATGTATAAGAGAAAATCTTATTTTGTGGTGTTGGTTCGAATCCCCAGAGGGGAGTTGAAATTAGAAGGGGAGTGGGAATGTATATATGCCCTCATCACTCCATGTCCAGCACCCTTTTAGCATAGCCAGCACACCCCTGACCAGGGGGATAGGGATGGGGGTGTGCCATCTCCCCCTTCTCCATCCACTGGCTGGAGGAGTCTGTTGAATTTTGCTCTCTTTCTTTTTTGAAGAACTGGAAATATTTGCATCAGCAATGTATGGCAGGTCCAATAAGTGTCAGCTCTCCCTTGGTTTGTAAGGCTCATTATGTGGCCACCAGGAAACACCCTTCTCTGCGGATGTATTGGTGTATGCTGAAAGCAAGCCGTTCTCAAATTTCTTTCTAACTATGGCAGGAGTTCTCAACCTTTTTAAGCCAGCGGTCGGGTCATACTCCCTCAGACAACATTGGGGTGTGGATGACCATTTTGCCCTTCCTTTACCACATGGCACTTCCTGGTGTGGTGGAGGCAGTGGGGCCCCCACGTGAAATTGTGCTGTGGGCCACATCTGGCCCATGGGCTGCAGATTGAGAATCCCTAAACTATGGGATTACTGGGCATTTTATGTCAGGCAACTTGGTATTTATTGTATTGCAGCCTTAGCATGGAAACATATAAGCACTCCAGGTATTATTGGGTTGCAGCTTTCATTGTAGCCAGTGGAGAAGGATTATTGGAGTTGCAGTTGAGCGGCAGCTGGAGAACCATTTGTTACCTATCCCTAATGTAGACTGAAACAAAAGTACAGGCAGTTTCAGACCAGGAAACTCCAAAGGGTATGTAATGCCTTTAAGCTTCTGTGGCTTTGTTCTAACAGAAGAAGAGGTTGAGCCAATGAGAGAAATTTTGTTAAACAATAAAGTGTACCAGTCTAGCCAGGTTATCCTGCTATGGTAATAGAGTAGGCCATACTGTCAGTGACTCAACGCCAATTGTTGGGCGACGATTAACTAACCTGACAAATCTGAGGACTAGATGTCTTGGGTAGCAAAGTCCATAGGGAAGAGTGATGGCCACAAAGTGGATTAAATCCCACTTGAATCCATCTTGATGGAAGGCAGCAGCTCCATCAATATTGTCCTGTGGTTGATGAGGACTTTGTGTGCCAAAAAGGCTCAGGACCAGAAAGTGACTTGCAGAACTGGATCAGTAGTATGGATGTCATGCTGTGATGCGGAAGGCAAATGGAAGGCCATGCAGTACTGTACTGTATGTTGTTCCCAGGACAATCTTCATGGCTGATTGCCATGGTGATCGCCAATATTCGGAATAGGATACGGCATTTGAAGAAAAAAGAATAAAGTGTGGCATTTCAAAGATTAACAGGTGTTATCTATCCTCAGCTTTTGTGAACTACAGCCTGCTTCTTCAGCTACAATCTGTGAAAGCTTCTGTCAAATCAAACGTGTTAGTCTTTAAGGTGTCACAAGACTTTTGCTAGATTTTGTGATGGTAGGCCCAACAGAGCTGTCATCCCGACATTTTCAGAAAGGTGTCACACAATACAGCATTTTTTGTTTGTGCAGCCTTTCAGTTCTATTTTGTGTGAAATAAAATTTATTTTCTCTCTCTAATAGTACTTCAATGTATGGTTGTGAGAGCTGGACCATTAGGAAAGCTGAACACAGAAGAATAGATACCTTTGAAATGTGGTGTTGGAGGAGAGTTTTGAGAGTTCCCTGGACATCGAAGAGAACAAATAGGTCAATCGTAGAAGAAATCAACCCTGACTGCTCTTTGGAAGGTCAAATAGTAAGGATGAAGCTGAAGTATTTTGGACATCAAATGAGAAGAGAGGATTCGCTTGAGAAGGCTTTGATGCTGGGAAAGGTGGAGGGCAAAAGAAGAAGGGGGCGGCCAAAGATGAGATGGCTAGATGGTATTGTAGACACAATGGGTACAGAACTGGGTGGGTTGAGGAGAATGGTGGAGGACAGAGGTGTCTGGAGGACAATGGTCCATAGGGTCGCAAAGGGTCGGAATCGACTGTGCGACTGAACAACAACAACAACAACATTAAACCTTCAATACAATAAGTATGCTCATTTTCTTATTAACTACTTGGACTAGATGTTGCACTAAATAGATCTGTGCATGAAGCTGAAGCTGAGAGAAAGTACTGATGTAGAAAGCTAATGCTGCTCTAAGTTTAACATGGTTGTGTTGAAAGATAGGGGGGCAAAACTTAGGTAGGGGAAAATATGCCCAAACAATAGTATAAAAGAATAATAATGTAAAACTTTGCACAAAAAATAATTTTTGAAGAAATCCATAGAGAAGACTGCATACATTTCTTTCTGGAATGGTTGGGAGGCATTATTGTTATGTGTTTGCTCTTGCCTTTTCTGGCTATACTCTCTTTAACACAGACATAATTCAAAATTCTGTGTCCAAGTAGTCCAGATGTTGCAATTTACATAATTTCTTGGTGTGGTTTTGTGTGTGTATGTGCCTTGTTTCTCATCTGCTAGCCATGAGAAGGAAGGACAAGGAGCTAGATGGCTTACCATATCTCCTTGCCTGACCACTGGAATGTTTATTTAGGAAAAAGAACAACTTTGGCCTTTTATATTTTGTTCAGCTTTGTTCACATACTTCCAAATGTGGCATTGCAACCATGGAAGTTAAAAGCCTATTTAAACATAGAGAATAAACAAACTGAGTAAATATATGAATAACAATAAAATAAAAATGATGCTCCCAACAACAAAAAACACATACAATATTGGCAATGAAAAAGGTTAATCAAAATCTATTGCTTGGCCATTGCTAATATGTCCTTAAAAGCCTCTTTAAAGAGGAACACTTTTAGTTGTTTTAGAGATAGATAAATATGAGACATTGCCTGGTGTTCAATGGTTGATGGGGTTGCAAAGGATCGGACTCGGCTATGCAACTGAACAACAACAAAAAGATGAGACCTGGCATAGCTGAACCAGTAGAGAGTTCTACAAAGTTGGTGCTGCCACCAAGAAGGCTCTTCTCCGAATCATGGCCTTTATTTATTTATTTTGCTAATTTTGGGGTCAGCACCTGTAACTGTGTTGTCTGGGATGAATGGGTGATGCGGGCTGATGTTCTGAGGGGAAGATGTTTTACTAGGTAGGAAGGTCCCAAACCATTTAGGGCTTTAAAATTTAGAACTAACACCTTATACCTGATATGGAAAGAAATGGGTAGCCAATGCAGCCTTACGAAGGCTGCAGAGATATATTCAAAATTTCTCACTCCAGTAATTAGTCTGGCTGTTGTATTTTGCACCCATTGCACATGGGAAGCCCCACGTAGATAGCATTATAGTAATCAATATGTGAGATTACCAGTGAGATAACTAGTTTTATCTCACTGTCCAAGTAGGAACACAACTGAGCTATTTGATACAGTTGGGGGGGGGGGAGAGCAGCTTTGTTCACCACTTCAATTTGTGCTACAAGAGTCAAATGAGGATCTAATATGACCCCCTAAGTTGCATACCTGGTCCCTAGAGGAGACAGCAATCCCATTCAACCTAGGGGCCAGGTCACCTAGTCAGGCAGACGGACCCTCTAACACCAGAACCTCCATCACTTTCCATATTGGGTTCAAGGTGTTACTTCTAATTATTAAAGCCCTAAACGGTTTGGGACCTTCCTACCTGGTGGAGCATCTTTCCCTCAGGACATTAGCCCACATCACTCGATCCTCCCAGACGGTGCAGCTTCAAGTACTGACCCCGAAATTGGCAAGGAAAACCATGACTCAGAGGAGAACCTTCTCGGTGGTGGCACCAACTTTATGGAACTTCCAGTTGAATTGTGCCAGATCCCATCCCTGTCTACATTCAGAAAGCAGCTCAAATCGTTTCTTTTTAAAGAGGCCTTTGAGATGGTGTTGACAATGATTCAGTGCTAGGTTTCAGTAAGAAACCTCTCCCCACTGCCAATAGGGTTTTGTATTTTGTATTTTTAATATATTTTTTAATATGTTTTAATATGCAAGTTCGTCTTGTTAGCTGCCCTGAGTAGGAATACCTCCTAGATGGGCGGGGTATAAATGGAATAAATAATAATAATAATCTTCTTAGGGTTCAGTCTTAATGTGAAGATTTTTTGAAAATGAGATTTAAGTGAGAGTCATTTACTTTTTTAATGATGTTTTCGTTAGGCTTCCCCAACATTGTGTCCTCTAGATGCAATCAATTCAATGTCTATCACAACTAGCTAGTATGACCAGAAACCATTCTGACAGGAGGTAATGAGAGATGAGGTCCAGTATATCTGGTTGGATGCCAGGTTGAGGAAGATATTTTATTCATGTATGTTATAAAAAAATATTAAGATATTATATGTGAAGTGCTTTGAATGTCACATATACCATCCTAGATGGTAAGTCAGAGTTGTTTGTTGTCACTGTAGTGGAGAAGCAGGGGAGCCTCTGGGGCTGACTTAAGGCCAGATGTCCTGATTCACAGCTTAAACTACTATACTGTACTACCTTTGCTCTCTTACTCCTAGATGTAATTATATCATAAGCAGATAGTAATTAGCATGGAATCCTGCATGTTTGTTTGCCAAAAACTGCTGTTTTGATCTGAACTAGTTGTTTTGAACTATTTTGTAGCATGAAAAAGGTCTGTAATTATCTCTTGCAATACTCTGATAATAGACAAGGGAAGTTGAATTTGTGCATCTAACTGGTGATTAATCTGTCTCTTTCAGAGGAGAACTGAAAGCCCTCATTTCTGTCCATGAGCAAACTGTTCATAGAATAACTTCACAGAATCAAATCCACCTTCTAAATATTGATATGCATCCATAGCGTGGCTGAATTTCCGTTGCTTAGATTAGTAAGCTGCACTGGAGTAGGCCCATTGAGTCAGTGGGGTTTTGGTGAGTCAACATTTCCATGATTTCCATTGATTCAGAAGGTCCTACTCTAATTACGATTTACTGTAGCATAGTAAATTTCAGATTGAGTAGATTTCAGCCCATGTGTGCAAATTCCTTTTTTCTGTCACTATGTATTTGCATGTACTGTATTATATTTAAAAAAATGTGTGCTATCAAGTCAGTTCTGACTTACGGTGATCCTTTCCAGGGTTTTCTAGAAAACAGATGTGGTTTACCGTTCCTTACTGCTGGAGGAAGCCTGGGATTGTGCAACTTCTCCATGGCTACACAGGCTGGCTCTTCTCCTGGGAGCAATAGAAGAGAATCAATTTCCCAACCTCTGGCTCTGTAGCCAGATGCTTAAGCCACCGAGCTATCCAGCCAGCTCATAAAGCCTTTTATTTTTGATCATGCTTTTCATTTTACAATCCTTTAAGATTAAGCTGGCCAAATGGAGGAAGTCACAAATTATGGATGAGTTGACTCATTCTGGTGTTCTGTCTGTTGTATCAAGAAGAACAAAATTTTAAATCAATTATTTAAAGAATAATTAACCCAGCATTGTCTGTGCCTTCGCAGAAATAAGCCTCCGTGTTCATTAAGGGTTTTAAGGTTAACGTCAATAGAATTGCAGCCTCCTCCTGCTAATGTGTCTGCTGTATATATGGATCTTCGCCAAAGGGCATTTGATAACTCGGCTCCCTCTCTGTTTTCTGTCTTCAGACAGTCAAGTTCAGTTAGTACTCTTTTGTCTCTTTGGGGCCTCAAAAGCTGAAAGGCTATACTTCAATGTAGTACATTTTTAATGAAACCAGATTACTAGCAAGAGTGTTTCTGGGGAAGGGCGAGAGCGGTCCTTAGGGACAACTAAAAACAGGAAGTTATTTTAGTCCATCTGCTGGAAATCGGTAGGAGTTTATTTTGTATGATAAACATACCTTGTCTGTAATGAATACGAGTGGGTTTTTCATTAAATAAAACTTCAGTATTATTTCAGATGTGCAAGGATGCTTGGAGTTGTTGGATTCTATTTATGGAACCACACAAGAATGTCTCTGTTTGCTTTGGCACAACTGATCTGGGGATAAATCTGACTCTCGCAGGATAATAGATCATACCTGTCAAGTTGCGGTGGTGAAAAAACGGGAAGCACTGCTGCATCTGATGGGCGCGCATGCGCGAAGGGGTTACTGTGCATGCACAGTGACCCCTTTGCGCATGTGCACCACTGCAGTAACCCCTTCGCACACGCACACTACTTCCTCGCATGGGCGTGCATTTGCGGTAACCCCTTTTCTGGCTGTTCAAATACAGGATGGCCACGGAAAGGACCGGGAAAGAGAGGTGAAATACGGGATTTCCCGGCCAATACTGGATACTTGCCAGGTATGCAATAGATTTGAATTGCACACAAGGCCACTTATGTTTATGAATTGTACTAAAAAAGTGCTTTGATGCAGAAAACAGAATCTGGCCATGATAAGAAGATACCCTGGGAAACTAAAATCCAAAGGGGAGACGGAGAGAAAAGGAGAGGCCACGTGAAAACATTTTTCCATGTTGTGAAAGCCAGTGAGAACCTGATCTGATCACTGAAGCGGAGATGATGATTCATGATAATGATGATTTCTGCTTTATAATGAAAATGCCCATTAATAGCAAAAAAGCAAGTCAGCATTTATTTATTTATTTCATTATTTATTTATTAGTTCAAATTTATATTTGAATTAGTAACATATAAAAACAAATCATAATGGTAAGTAAAGGTGAAGGTTTCCCTTGCTCGAAAGCCAGTCGTATCCGTCTCTAGGGTTCAGTGCTCATTTCTGTTTCAAAGCTGAAGAGCCAGCGCTGTCTGCTTCTGCAGACGTTTCCGTGGTCATGTGACAGGCATGACTAAACACCGGAGCGCATGGAACGCTGTTACAGTCCCACCGAAGTGGTCCCTATTTCTCTACTTGCAATTTCTTGCTTTCGAACTGCTAGGTTGGCAGGAGCTGGGACAGAGATGGGAGCTCACTCCGTTGTGCAACACTCAGGTCTCGAACTGCTTCCTTGCACGACCTTCCAGTCATCAAGTTCATCATCCTAACCACTTAAGCCACCGCAGTCACTCTATAAGAAAAGTCTGTTTTATTGGCTTCCGAAAGGTCCTGATGAGAATACCGAGGCAGAGTGGCATGTGTAGAGCCACCTGATGGCAAAGATGACCTTCAAAAGAATCCCTTCCAGACCTGTGAGGTTTAATTTTGAGCAGTGCCTTGCTGTGGCAGTTTTAAAATGTGTATCACTTTGAAATAAACAGTCTGTATATTAGAGATGCATCTGATTGTGCTGGTTCTTTTTTTCAAGGTTGAATTACCTTTTGACTGACCTTGGCTGACTTTTCTGCTTGATGTTAAACACAGGGTGAATTAACTCCTCAGTTTGCTCCTTGAATGGACGGCTTATCCAAATATGACCAATTAGATTTGGGACTTGATGAGCAATGCAACAAGGAATGTGCTTAGTTTTCTGAAAAAAAGGCTGTATCTTTTTAGGCCCTTTGCTGAACATAACATGTGTCGAAAGATCTATTTGTACACATTTGAATAGTTAAAAGTTGTCCTGGACTATCAGGACAGTAAAATAAAATTAAATAATTGCTCTTCTAAACCACACAATATATTCTTCAGTTTTTTAGATTCTGAATAACTGCTGCCCTGGATGAAAGAGGGCTTTGGGGGTTTATGTTTCTTGAATAGTTGTCAGACATGCCACATGGCAAACAACTTCCAAAACTTGGGGGATTTGGCCTAAGGGGTTTAATGAGGAGGAAGTTGCCCTGCACATATTAAAGCCATCCAGCACACCTAGAATAGCTTTTCACATCTTGCTCATAGGTTTTACATGGTGTGGTAATGTATGTTGATACATCAATAATCTCATTTGTATATTGCCTGAGAAGGAACTGCTTGTTCTTTTTGTACAAAGGCAGCATTGAGAAAATGCTAATGTAATTTTTAAAAAGTAAACATTGTACTTAGAGTGGTTGTGTGTGTCTTTTTTAAAAAAAAAACACTGTACAGTCAACCCTCACATAACGCGTTCGGATAACATCATTTTCGCTTAACAATGCGTCGTTATGCACCACGTGTTTCCCTGCATAACAACGTTTTAGTGTCCTTGTCCGGACAACGATGCTAAAATAACCGTCATTATCCAGACAACGACGCTAAAAACATTGTTATACGGGAAACACCATAGAAACCCGCATTACAGCAAAAATCGCTTAGCAATGCTACTTGGGGAACCAAGTAACGTTATGTGAGGGTTTACTGTACAGTATTACTTGTTGACAGACTTCATTAAAAACAACTTATTTTGTATGACTTTTTATTGATCCTGATGTCAAGGTGTACAATAATGGTGGTCTAGTTACTGAAGTGTTTATGTAATTACATTGGGATTTTTAAAGACATTATTATTCTCATCAGTCTCATTTTCTACTCGCAGCAATCTTCTTAGGCAGTTCAGGATGAGGTATAGTACCTGAGTTCCATCTTCAGTGAGGGCTTGAACTGAAATCCCCTAAGTGTCAGGCCACCACCCTCACTGCTACGTCATGTGCTAAAGCCATGTAATTTTTTTCTGTAGAACATTATATTTACTGAATAGCCTAGTTTGAAATATTTATGTCGATTATGTTTGTTACACTCTATCTTCCATGCCAGCAATTCATTTTAGCAGCCTGTGTTCCTCATCCAATGTATTTGATAGCTAACACACAATGGCCCAAATCTTCTTACTTAATGCAGTAAAACTGCACTAAAATAAGCCCGTTGAATCAGTAGGGATTTAGTGAGCCAAATGATCCATATGTTCCATTGATTCAAATGGACATACTGTAACTGTGATTTATTTGAGTGCAGTACAGTAAAACCTCGCATAAAGAGCGCCTCGCTTAGAGAGTAACTCGCTTAAAGAGCAGAATTTCCTCTGAATGGTCACCTCGCTTAACAACTAAATCAGGGTTCGCAACCCCCCCCCCGCCAGAAGTCACAATTGGTCACTTACAGTTATGTTTCGCTTAAAGAGCAAACTCGCTTAAAGAACAATCCTGCGGAACGCATTATGCTCTTTAAGTGAGGTACCACTGTATAGCAAATTACAATTAGAATAGGCTCATTTGAATCTATGGAGCTTATGGAGGAGTTGGCTCACTGAATCCCAATTTACTTAGCAAACCTCCTCTATTGCAATTTGGTAAGCTGGATTTTGCCGGTGTTTAGTTGCTCGTAGTGGAATTATAGACACAGATAGTGCTGGCTCTTTGACTGTAAACAGAGATGAGTACCGCACCCTAGAGTCAGAAACTATTGGCTTTCAAGCAAGGGTGACCTTTCCCTTTCCCTATCCTGCTATGGTAATAGAGTAGACCATACTGCCAGTGACTCTACGTGGAGTGTCAGGCGGCAGTTAACTAACCTGACCACCCTCAGGACTAGCAGACTTCAGCAGCAAAGTCCACAGGGGAAGGTTGATGGATTAAATCCCACTTGAATCCCTTTACCTTTACCTCTTTAAGGAATTAAAATTTCTGTTTAATATATCTTTGAAGTAAAAAAAAAAGCATGCCACTTGTTTGCTGTAAGAATTAAAGTATGTTGAGCAACAAGCAAGAAGTATTTCACATTTCCTAAGAAGGCAATCTACAGGGTGTCCCAAAAGTCACCATACATAACAATAGATATCTTAGAACGTGTTCACCATGAGTAGGGGAAAAGACTTCATTTGTGTGTAGAAAGAGATGGCCAACACGTAGAGAATATTTTGTAAATATTTTGTAAGATTTTGCAATGAATATTTTGACAATAAAGGTACAGTAAAACCCTGACTTACATATGCCTCGAGTTACATAAAATTCGACTTACATAGTGATTTTGTGCTAAAACCATGTCCCAATTTACACAATTTCCTATGGGTTTGCTTCGAGTTACATAAAGATTCTTTTTCCTATGGGTTTGCTTTGAGTTATGTAAAAATTCATTTCCCTATGGGTTTGCTTCGATTTACATAAAAATTTCATTTTTCCTATGGGTTTGCTTTAAGTTACGTAAAAAACCAGTTTAAGCAAAAGCCTATGGAACTGACTTTTTTCATAAGTAGGGGTTTTACTGTATATTTAGCTACAATTTCCCATTTTCTCTATGAATGGTGGCTTTTGGGATACCCTGTAGAACTTTTGCTCATGCTGTCCTGAGCTTTTCACAGATTGCTATTTGTTTTGAGGCAGGAGAGAGCAGAGAGCGTGAAATTAATAGATTTCCATATCTGTATAAAACTGCTGTATGCCATCATGTTAGTGCCAATGTTTCTGTGTGAGCAAAATCTGATGCTGTTGGTCAGATCAGTGCTCTTCAATATGTTGAAATATAAAAGTCAGCAGTGTTGCACTGCAGCAGGTTCTATCAGGTTCTATAGAACCGGTAGCAGAACCGGCTAGCCATGCCCACCTCCTCCTTCCCCTCCCCCACACTCCGGGCATGGCCAAAAGGAGGAGGAGGAAGCGCACACCCATCCGCTGCTGCCAGTTTCTGTTCTTGGGGGGGGGGGGGGAGGAAAATCCTGATTTTAGTAATTTTTTTATTTAGTTAATCTTCACTAAGTTTTTTGTTGTTATTTTATTTTAATTTTTATTATATTAGCTTTTTGGTGTGTTTAATGCTGTTATATTTTAATTTTTTGATTTATATATTTTTGGTGAGTTTTTTGAGTTAGCCACGCCCACAGAGTAGGTAGGAATTTTTTTTGCAGTGCATCACTGAAAGTCAGTAATACTCAGAGAAATGTACATACTGTATGACTCACACAGTTTAGAGCAGTGGTGGCAAACGTATGGCACGTGTGCCAGAGGGGGCACTCGGATCCCTCTCTGTTGGCACGTGCACCGTTGGCCCAACACAGAGTTCACCTCAGCCCAACAGCACAATGTGAGGGCTTCCTTCCTCCCCCCAGCACAGATTTTGCCCCATCCCTCTGCCCAGCAGCTCAGTGGGAGCACTTCCTCCTCCCCTCTAGCGGAGAGTTCACCCTGCCCCTCTTTTTAGGCACTCAGTCTCTAAAAGGTTCACCAACACTGGTTTAAAGTGAAAGATCACCCAGGAGAGCTTGTTGGGTTACCACAGCAAGGTGCAGAATGTGGTTTTGTTAATTCTTGGAACCCAGGACCTACTTTTAATAATAAATATAGTATCTTAGGATTTATTATTTCAGTGCCTATAAAGTTTATTCAAGTGTGCAAACTAATTTTCCAGTTTATATATAATGGCAGACTATACTTAGCATGGAAAGAGATGGTTCCAATAACATGATTTTAGTATCAAAATGTGAAAATTTGTGGCTCATTTATGTAATGTTCAGCTAAGTTGTGGTTTTTCATATAAAGTAAGAGTGAGCAACTCAGATGGGTCTATGGACCACTTTTCTGCCTCCAGGATTATCACAGATTATATAAAAACATCCAAGTAATTAGAATAAAAGAAACCCCAAATCTGGAACTGGGTGTGCTGACCCACCTGGGCAGGCTCGGTCACTGCACGGTGGTGCTACACAGATAGTCTTGTTCAAGGATAGTCCAGATATCAAAGTCCAAAAGGCAAGCCGAGGTCTGTTTACCAGTAGTCCAAGTCAGTAGTCTAATCCAAAAGGTGTCCAGGGGCATCATCAGGATTGGCAGAGAAGTCAGGGTCACAGCAGGCAAGTCAGGGTCTAAGCAAGCAGTCTGGAGTCAAGCAAAATGTCAGTCTCTGCACAAGAGCTGTACCAATGCTGGCAGCTGCAAGAAGCTTGCTTATAAGCCTCCCAGCTAATCAGTATCAGTTGGGAGCCTTCTTTGGTGCTTTGCTCTAGCCTGCCTGCGTCTCAGGTGTAGCTGTTTCCTGGACCTCTCCCTGACTGAGGGCTGATCACTGTCAGAGCCAAACTCTTGATCTGACAGGTCAGCTGCTGGGGAAAACAGGCTGCTATAGCTGGCTCAGGGCACCCTTGGGCTCGGGTGCAGACAGAACTGGGATGGGCATAGGGAGTGTCCCCTGATCCAGGACTTTTCGGAGTCAGAGGAGGGCTGGATCACAACACTGGGTAGAATTCCAGTTCAGGATGTTTAGGTTGTACAGTGACCAGTTTCTCCTTCTAGAGAACATTTCTCATGCTATCTTAACTGTTGTGTAGTCTTGACATACTGAATTTTCAAGAATGTACAACCAGCTGACATGGAATGTTGACAAGTTTTCATTGAGTCACTTCATGCACCCAGTATTCTTTGGTTGTTCCATATTGTAGCTAAAGATTCTGATATGAGAAAGTGTGGAACTTAGAAAAGTTACTTATTTGGACTACAACCTTTGGAATTCACCAGCCAGCATGGCTGTGGCCATTTGGGAGTTTTTGTCCAAAGCCAAACAAAACTTTCTGGACTTCTTAAAGAGTATATTCCAGAAAATTTATCTGTCTTTGCTGATGAAACTCCTAATAACTGTCAGATGAATACAGTTGACAAATGATTTCCATAAGATATACATGGTACATTAAAAGTACATGTCTTACTTCTTGGTCTATATTTTGATCATATTCTAAGAAAGGGTGTGGTCACTAAGAGGCATTTTGAATCATAGTGAAGAGTTGGTAGAAACTCCAGAACCTTTTAAATGGTGTCATCACAGAGTCATCTAGTCACGTTTGCTTATTAGTACTAATAAGCTTGTTTTGTTCAGGTTTGTAGGCGAGGCTACACTATTCTGAACTACCACAGAGGTGTTCCATTTATTGTCAAAAACACATTGCAGGATGTGACTCATCTTCCTAGATTGTCAGGTAGAAAATTACAATGTCCTGTCCTGTCACAGCAGCAGTAAATACAGTTTCCCCAGCAAATAAAGGATGTCAAATCAGAAGGTGAAGGTCTCATTTTTCAGCATTGATGGTTTGTTTCCTCCTCCTTGAACTCTTAAGACTAAAAGAACATGTAATATGTCACCAAATCTTTTACACTTGGAATTAGATAGAAATTTCTTACATGATGTGAAAGTACTGTGAATGTTCATGGGGAGCTTGAAAATGTGTAGGGAGACTGAAGTAAACATGTAGCCCAGGTGTGGCCAACCTTGGTGCCCCAGGTGTTCTTGGACTTCACTTCCCAGAAGGCCTGATCAGCAGGTGTGCTTACTTGGGCTTCTGGTAATTGAAGTCCAAGAACACCTGGGTAACCAAGGTTAGCCACCCCACCTTTGATGTAGCCTATCCCCTTGCCAGTTGTTTTTGTCATTTTGTCCAAAGTTTGGTCTATATAACATTTGTAACATGTGAAGGCCATTTTTGTATTTGAGGATTTGGGACTGTGATTATTTTTTTTTTGCATTTACATCTGTAGCATGTGTTTGATGGCCTAATGATGTATCTGATGGCCTAATAAAATTTCCATTGTCTAAAGTTTAAGACCTATTCAAAATTGGTGTCATTTCTTTCTTCTTTGGTGTAAGTGTTGGCATAGCTTCTGTCCTTCAACTAAAACTTGATAGGTTTACCAGGGCTGTATAAAATTGCTTGATTGTGGGTCTGTTCCCATCTAGTTGGTAAGTTGAACAAAAGAGAACTGCTTTTAAAGGGCAAACTCTTCAAAATGTGTGCATACTTAACTATCTTCAAAATGACTTCACAACTCTCATCTAGGCCAGGGGTGCCCAAACTATGGCCCACGGGCTGGATCCAGCCTTTGGCGGCAATTAATCCAGCCTGCGCTGCCCTTGCCACTCCCGGAAGTGGAAGTAAAATGCACATGTGCGTGCATAGAACATGCCCACGCATGTGCAGAATGCTGCTGTAAATGACCAGTGGCTGTTGACCATGTGACCTGCCTATGGACCAAAAAGTTTAGGTTATAGGTTAATCTTAACAAATGGGTTTGCTTTGCTGGAATGCATGACAATCTCATATCTGTGTACCACTGATGGAAGGATAATAATTCTAAGCTTCCGGATATTTTTGTGAAATTTTTGTGGCAACTTGCATGGGTACATGAAATTGCATAACCTTTGGTGGTGAATTGCCATGAATTAGTGATGTGTTATTTGAGATTGTGGTTGTACATCCTCTCGTGTGGTGGTCTCATAACAAGGAATACAACAAGTCCCTCATTGCCACTTGTACATTTTCACCGACACATGTGAAAACTGGCACTGTGATTCCAACCTTGTTCTAGGTTAAAAATGAATGACTTCAATTTACACGAAGTCTTTCCGTCACTGGGTGGATGCCTAAGATTGTCTCTGCTTCTCTCTTTAAATTTATCCACAATTTAGAGTTTTTTCAAGTCACCTTAAGTTTTGGAGATATTCAGTGGAAGTAAACTCTTTGTCAAGCTGCCAATGGAAAACTTTAATGTGCATGCAGGATTCATAAGAGACAGGTGATACTAGCAATGCCTGGTTTACCCAGCTCAACTAAATAGTATGCAAATAGATTGTGATAAGAATTACAGTAAAACCCCAGCATACGACTGCCCTGGGCTATGTTTGCCACGGGTCATGACAGCATATTTAATTTTAAAAATTCCCCGGGTTATGATCAATTTTTGGTTTACGACCGAAGATTGTGCTACAGTACTTTAAACTCTAAAATGGTAGCGATCTCCCTACCTTTTCCACACCGTTTGGGGGATCTTGTCCAACAACAATGACGATGATGGCACCTCTGCAGCAGTAAGCACTGCATCATGATTTCGGGTGGTGGGGCAGCCATTTTGAATTCTGAAATGGTTGCATTGGCCATTTTCCTATGGGAAAACGTGCTTTGTGTTACGATTTTTCCGTATTCTGACGGAGGCTGTTGGAACGGACCTCTTCTGTCATAACCAGAGGTTTTACTGTATAACTATTTCCTGCCATCATTCTATTCATTAATTTCTTTCTGATATCAAAATACATGTCTGTCAGGTGGTGAAATTGTGTCAGTGTAATGTTTGCACATTGCACGGAATTCAGGTGCAGTTGAGATAGCTGGAGTCATATTATGGCTTCCACACACTCATGATGTAGGCTGGATAAAATTGTTCAGCATGGCAGTAGGAAAATTCTTTCAGTGTTTTTGCAAGTCTCTCTTCTCTTCCGAATCCCTTACTTCCATAGGGAATTCCTCACATTTTCCTGAATATGTATATATTTAGCCTGAAGAAGAGAAGGCTGAAAAGTGGTATGATAACTGTCTTCAAATATTTGAAGGGCTGTCATATGTAAATTGGAGCAAGCTTGTTTTCTGCATCTCCAGTAGATAAGACCCAAAGTGATAGACCAGTGATGGCAAACCTTTTAGAGACTAAGTGCCCAAACTGCAACTCAAAACCCACTTTTTTATTGCAGAGTGCCAACATAGCAACAGGGGAGGAAAAAAACGCTCCCATTGGGCTGGTGCACAGAGGGGCAGGGTGAACTCTGTGCTGGAGGGAGGAAGGAAGTGTTCCCATTGGGATGCTGGGCAGAGAGGTGGGGTGAACTCTGTGCTTGGGTGACTGCATGGGTGCCCACAGAGTGGGCTCCGACTGCCACCTCTGGCATGCATGCCATAGGTTCGTCACCACTGTGATAGACTCAAATCATGAGAAGGGGCTTTTGCCTAAGTATTGGGAACGACTTCCTGCCATCATTCTATGTAGCCTGTAAGACTTGTTAACTAGAGGAATGGGATTATCTCAGAAGGTGGTGGACTTTCCTTCATTGAATGTTTTAAAACAGAATTTAGGATTCCTGTCAGAGATGTTGCAGGAGATTTTACTTAATGACCCCTGGCGTCCTTTCCAGCTCCATAGTGCTATAGTGATATAATTATTTTGTCTTTTCCATCTGGATTTTCACCTCTTCTTTTTAGCTTGACACTCCATTTTTTGTTTTTGTACTTTGAACTAAACATGCCCTGCAAGAGGTGTGGAAAAGTTGTAACCTCTACTTTTTGCTTTAATATACCATGACATCTATGTTCAGTGCCAGTGTTTAGCCCTTGTGTGTATAGAATTAGAATCGATGAAGACTGAATTGCCAGATAATTTAATGCGGGTTATCTCATATCAGTAATTAGGGGCTTCTAGGGATATCTATTATGGTCCCAAGAGTATTATTCCTATGCCTATCTGAACCCTACCACTATATTCCACACCTAGAAATTCAGCGTCATAAAAACTTTTGTATGTTAGATTTAGTAATGTTTTGAACAGATAAAAAAAGGGGAACATGAGGGTGTGTGAGAAAACCTGACCCTGTGTTCTTACCTGTAGTTCTAGACATCATTAATCTAAAAGATGCACAGTCATTTAACAAACACATTTTAATTACATGGGTAGCAAAGTGGTGCAATCGCTTTCCTGTAAGCTGCTCTCTGAAGGCCACCACATGGAAACTGCTGTGAATTTATTTATTGTTCCAGTAATGTTTTCTAAGGGACAGTTAAGTGCGTTGCTGCAAAAACAAAGGCCTCCTTATAGTACCCTAAAGACAGAGGTTTTTTTGAGATACTTTTGTGTAGTGTAGCCTGTTTCTTCATAGACATGGAGTCACAGCTTCAGTGCAATTTCTGTAAATGTCAGGCTGCCCTGGTTGTACTCACACAGCATCTGGAGGAACGTCTACTCCCGTGATGGCGATCCTTAGCACTCCAGCTGTTCTTGGACTTCAATTCCCAGAGACTTGGGCTTCTAGGAATTGAAGTCCGAGAACAGCTGGAGTACCAAGGTTCGCCATCACTGGCCTAATCTTTATGAAAGATTATGCCAGTTATAACTAGTGAGTGTTTATGATATAAAAACCCTGGTCTCCTCATGACAATGTTTCTGGTGCGAATTTAAGTCGTATGGCTATATTAATACAATTATGTTGCTTTGTGTATCTGTGAGTGGCATAGATCACAGGAATTTATAAATACTCCATTTAAATTTTGTTTCCTGTCATAGTCAACTTTTTGATCTAGCTAATTTGATGTTAAACAAACTGCAGGGAAGGGCAAATTTCAGAGGTCAAAGGAACACATGTGCCCATTGTTGGAGGGCTGTATCTGATCCCACAATCTCTGCCCCTGTTATTTTTCCATATACTGTATTTTCTGGCGTATAAGACTACTTTTTAACCCCGAAAAATCTGTGCCAAAGTCGGGGGTCGTCTTATAGGACAGGTACTTAACTGCAGCTTGTTTCCCCTTGCTTCATATGTCCGGCGCATATGGTGGGGGGTGCTGTGGCCGAGTCCCTGCTCTGTGCGGGGAGTACGAAGCAAGGGGAAGCAAGCTGCACACATCTTCCTGTACCTCGAGGAGGAGAACATGAGCGTGGATTGGCTCTCCACCAGAACCTGCCCATTCGACTCGGAGGGCTGCGCGTCTTCGGGTTGAGTGTGGGTTAATTTTTATTTGGTGTGCATTGGAAGAGGGGTAGTCTATATTTTAACTGGAAAAGTTGAGGGTTGTCTTATACGACCAGTCATCTTATACGCCGGAAAATACGGTACATATTGAGCTGGTTTTTCATGTAATTAAAAAATCCCATCGTACCACCTATTGGAAATAATTTTTAAAAAACCCAACAAATAATTTTAAAAAAAACCAACAAATAGGGAGTCCCTGGGGGGCTGGACTCTCCTCAGAAAAATGGCAAAATTTCCTCCATGCACCAGAGAGGCATAAGGGGACTTCTTTGAGATATCACCTCCTTAAAAATTTTTTTGGGGTGTGTTGTGTTGAAGTGTTGAATCTCTGTGGGGCTGCATTTAGATTGTTGATCACATGTCACCCGCCTTGCTATGCTGTATATAAAAAACTATCAATGTGGACATTTTGCTTTTTAGATACCTGTGAAGGCATTAATTTTGTCTGGTCATGAGATTACTTCCAAAATGTAAAATAATAATCGTGTGCTGTCAAGTCAATTCTGACTTACAGTGATCTTTTTCAGGGGTTTTGAGGTAGACAGTACTCAGAAGTGGTTTTGCAGTTCCTTCTTCTGGGACACCTTGGTACTAGGCAGCTTCCCAAGGCTACACAGGTGGGCTCTTGTGGAATGCAAAGGGGGTGCTGGTGGTGGAATCAAACTCTCAGTCACTGGCTCCTCAGCCAGTCACCTAACATTGAGCTATTCAGCCACTTTCCAAAGTATAAGTATGTATAGATTTGAGTTAAAGAGGGACATGAGTTGGCAAGCGTAATGGGACAGTAAGAAGGAGAAAATTCTAAATTCGATGCAAAAACCCTCCTGTATCTCTTTGAATTCAGTTGTTACAATCATTGTAAGCAGTCTGAAAAGGCTACTTGATTTCTCCTTCTTATTTTTCTTCATGGCAATATGTAGAGAAGAGAGTATCGAAGGGACTAGTAAAGCCAGGAGAAATTGGTGGGCATGGTGAAAGATCGCAGACTCTTGTCTCCTGCCAAAAGGAACACAGCTAGTACCATCTCCAAACTGATAAGTTGCTGCATTGTGGATGGATGCTGATATCAGAATCAGCAGTGGAAAAGTAAAGCCACTGTCACCACTGCTCAGGGCTCCTTGGGTCACTTCTGCTGTGGGCAAGTCACCTGGAGTGGTTCAGGCAAAGGTACTTCATACTTGTCAAGTATCCCGGATTGGCCAGGAAATCCTGTACTTTGGCGCGTGTTCCTCCCCTTTCCTGGTGCTGTCCCGTATTTAGAACGGTGGGGAAAGGGGTTATTGCACATGCGCACATGTGCAGAACCCATCTGTGCACATCCAAACATGTTCTGTGCATGTGTAAAGGGGTTCTGTGCATGCACAAAGGAGTTTTCGTTGCGCATGTGTACCCGGGCTGGAGCAGTTCCCGTATTTTCCGGAGCAGTGCTTGACGGGTATGAGGTACTTGTTTTTCATGGCTAACTAGTTTGGGCCATTCCAGGTGGTCCTCCTTCTCCTCATTACTTCTGGATTTTTGCCCTAGATTGCCTTTATTTGGAGACTCTGATGACAAAGAAGAGTTACGTAGGTAGTTCCAAGCATCACTGACATCTGATTTGCCCAGTGCTTCCCTTTCGGTGTGGGTTTTCTTTGAATTTTGTACAAAGAAGCTGAGCAGTAGGCCCTTATTTTTGCCTAACACTGCTTGGTGCTGTGAACAGGCAGTGCTGATGGACTTTCCAATCCTAACCCATTCAGGAGGCAACGTCCAGCAATGTGGCAACAACACTAGCATCAGTACTAGGTTTTACAGAAATTGGGCCCAAAGCACCAGGAGGAGATCTATCACAGTACTACTTCTGTTGGGAAGCAGCTAGTCTCTGTGTGAAGATGGGGGCAGAAGATCTAAACACTCTCCACTGACACTCTCGGGGATTTACTGGCTGAAAGTGTTGCGTTGCATGGGAAAGAATGGTATATTAGTCTGTTTTCAGCTGGTGCTTACAGAAGTGAACTAAGTCTTAGGTGAAAATTCATCTGGCTCCCACCATCACCATCTGGCAGAGAGATAAAGGAGCCTGCCTAATTCCAGTCATAGTTGCAAAGCCTGTTGGAAAAAAAAATCCAGCCTCTGATAGGATATAGAAGATGGGTTCCCAGCCTAAGGCCCATGGGCCAGATCCAGGCCCCCAGCACCATTTCATGTGGTCCTCCATCCCTCCAAGGACATTCAAGAAACAAAATGGCCACCACTTTGAAACTGTTGAGACAAAATGGCCACTCCCATCGTTTGGGCAGGGCGAAATGGCCATTTGGCCCTCGAAGCTGACTGAGAGAGTGTGACGTGGCCACTGGCTTGAAAAGGTTGGGAACCCCTAATAGAGAAGGGACTGCTGTCCCCAAGAGAACCCCAAAATACTCTATGGTTCGTTCAAATGAGGAGGGGTGAGAAGTGAGCATATTGTTCTCCAGATGTTAAATAACAACTCCCACCAGCCCTACCAACATAGACAAGGGTCAAGGACAATGGGGGTTGCAGAAAATATGTTTGTATTACTCTTTCATACTCACTCTTTGTGTGTGTGTGTGTCTCTCTGTGTGTATTTGTTTGTTTGCATATACAGTGGTACTTTGCTTAAAGAGCATAATGCGTTCCATGGGATTGCTCTTTAAGCGAGTTTGCTCTTTAAGCAAAACACCATTGTAAGTGACCAATTGTGACTATTGGTGGGCAGGATTGCGAACCCTGATTTAGTTGTTAAGTGAGTTTTTGGTTGGTTTTAGTTGTTAAGCGAGGCGACCATTCAGAGAAAATTCTGCTCTTTAAGTGAGTTACTCTGTAAGCGAGGTGCTCTTTATGCGAGGTTTTACTGTATATATGGATTTTAACATAATTAAAAAGCAAATACCTGTACAGATAAAATGGTGGCTCAAATTTGTTCAATATAGATTTTAAGACATGCAAGCAAGATGATGTCATCATGCAGAGGTGGACATCTTTAAGTTAATTCAGTTAAAAAGCTTCACCTTCAGGTTTCAAAAACTCCTTAGGATGTTTTCTTCTTGCCTGTGGAAAGCCTTGATATTGTGAGGGTGGGATTTTTTTTCTTTTACTTTAGATTAATTAAAAATATCTGTTAATGGATGATGATGTTATCTGACTTGCATATGTAAATGGATGCCAATAAGATTTGAGCTAGTAAGTTCCTGTAATATTAAAGCACAGTTGAAAGGACCACTATGTTAACATGGCTTGATTAAAAGCAACATTAAAATCACATTCTTTTTTAACTGCAGCAATCTACCTCCCTCCCTGTTAAAAGCCCCTGAAATATCCCACACAGTAAATAAGTGGCTAAGACGCTGACTGGGAGACGAAAGGTCAGCAGTTCAATTCCAGAGTATTGCAGGAGGGAATGAGCTCCCGTCTTTGTCCCAGCTCCTGCCAACCTAGCAGTTCGAAAGCAAGAAATTGCAAGTAGATAAATAGGGACCTCTTCGGTGGGAAGGTAACAGCGCTCCGTGCGCTCCGGTGTCTAGTCATGGCTGCCACATGACCACGGAAATGTCTGCGGAAGCAGACAGCGCTGCCTCTTCGGCTTTGAAACAGAGATGAGCACTGAACCCTAGAGTCGGATATGACTGGCTTTCGAGCAAGGGAAACCTTTACCTTTACTAAATAAGAGAGAGCATTTAAAAAACCCAGCAATACTATGCATCTTCACATGCAAACTGAACTAGCAAGGCCAAGAATCTGCTACTCCTTTTAATATATAAAACAATCCTCATCTTTAAATAATTTTGCAGTTTATCTTACTAGATGCTGTTTTTAACCCTTCCTCTGCCAAGGACAGGAAAGCATGATGTGTCTTTTGCTGAGGTGGAAGACTGGGCTTTCTGTTCTTAATGGCTTTATTAGCATGAGACTGAGTAAAGAGACTTTATCACTAGCAGAAAACAAGGCATTATATTTTGCATGCTTTGTCTTTAAAATAAAATAAAGGAAAAAGTGTGCGTGCATCAACAGTGCTTCAAGTTTGGTTTACATTAACTTGGAATCCTCGGGCTGCATTCCAAGACATCCACAGCAGCTGATTATCCCGATCATGTGTGCTCAGCAATGTAAAGAAAATCCTTCTAAACAACATCTGCATTCAGTCAGACTTGGCTGGTGGCCACATATATTCCCTTATTTAGAACTGTATGGATCTGATACAAGATAATTAAAATATTAATCAAGTTTTATTTTGGGCTCCATTTGTTATCAGAACTTCAGTCACCTGCTAGCCACCAGAGTTGCAGGGTTGTGGCAGAAAGCCAGAAACAGGTCTTACATTTGACTTCAAAAAAGAAAAAGAAGAAAGAAAACTACTGTATTTTCTGGCGTATAAGACTACTTTTTAACCCCGAAAAATCTGTGCCAAAGTCGGGGGTCGTCTTATAGGACAGGTACTTAACTGCAGCTTGTTTCCCCTTGCTTCATATGTCCGGCGCATATGGTGGGGGGTGCCGCGGCCGAGTCCCTGCTCTGTGCGGGGAGTATGAAGCAAGGGGAAGCAAGCTGCACACATCTTCCTGTACCTCAAGGAGGAGAACGTGAGCGTGGATTGGCTCTCCACCAGAACCTGCCCATTCGACTCGGAGGGCTGCGCGTCTTCGGGTTGAGTGTGGGTTAATGCTTATTTGGTGTGCATTGGAAGAGAGGTAGTCTTATACGGCAAGTATATTCCAAACTCTATATTTTAACTGGAAAAGTTGGGGGTCGTCTTATACACCCAGTCGTCTTATACGCCGGAAAATACGGTACTCATTTCTGAAGTTTTGCAAATATAGTGAAACCCCTACTTACGTAAAAAGTCTGTTCCATAGGCTTTTATGTAAATCAGTTTTTTTAATTAACTCAAAGCAAACCCATAGGAAAAAATGAATTTTTACATAACTGGAAGCAAACCCATAGGAAAAATGATTTTTTAATGTAAATCGAAGCAAACCCATAGGAAAAATGAATTTTTACATAACTCGAAGCAAACCCATAGGAAATTGTGTTATGTAAATTGGGACATGGTTTTAGTGGAAAAATCATTATGTAAGTTGAATTTTATGTAACTCGAGGCATATGTAAGTCAGGCTTTTACTGTACTGTAAGCAAAATGATGTACTGTACAGGCTTATAGTTCTCTGAAATATTGAAAAGTATACTATACTGTAGGAGCACATAACATGCACTAGCCTCTCCATATATTTAGGACAGTCTTCAAGAACAGCGTTTGTGCCAACCACCAAAACCAAAAGAACATTGTATGAGGGAGTGCACTACTAAATGTTTGAGTAGGCTACAGTAAACAGCACCCTGAAATTAGTATGTAGGCTCTCCTAAGCAAGCCTACAATAAAAAGGTCAGTTGTCTGAGGAAATGGCTACTTGTTGAAGGCCACAAGTAAGGATCTCCAGATCTCAAAGTCACTTGTTTACTTAAGAGGCTTCTCTCTCTTTTCTTTTTATGGCTTATTTTTTATTATGACATTTTTTCCCCAACCATTTTCAAAAGATGAGTCGTCAACTTCTGAAACTAAACTAGGGCTTCTACAGTGGTTTCTGTGGCATCTGTTAAACCTGGAATAATTTTGTTTGACTTTTTCAGAGTAATTTGTTCACACAATTTCCAGAACTCATGTGGGCTATAGAAAGGGACAGGGACAATACTCTGCTTACTTATAGCCATCATATAGTCAGGCAAAGGATTCTTTTCCCATGTCTAGGCCAGATGTGAAACTGCCAAAATGAAGCCACTTTTTTTTGGTGAATTCATTCCGTAGTTCCTTTCACCTGACTTAGTGTGAGAAATATTAGCCGGCACAAGGTTGCCGTTGCCTGGGGTACACCCGATTGTAGTTCATAAATACCACAATCTTTGAGGAGGCTCTTTCTGTGTATCTCCAGGCAAAGGGTAGAGCAGGGCTTCTGCCTTTCCATAATTTAGAATATTAGCAGTCTATGGACAATGTTGACATCAGAGTCCAGTTGAAATTGTACAGGCTGTTTGCACCACTCAGTGTGTGTTTTGTCACTCAATAGAAAAATTGTGTATATTTCACAAAATGTGGGACATAACCTTTCAGGCATTTATTTATTTCAAAGTCAGGCCCATACATTACATCTGTTTTGTTGAGGCATTAGCATACTCTATACTGTCCTGGAACTGAACTAGGAATTTTGCTCACTATTTATTTCTTTTTTTTTAACCCATGGTTATCTGGACTTTTGTACTGCCACCAGTCATGTTAGATGGGCAAAATATAGGATACCAACTTCTGTTAGTTATTCTTTTAAGCCAAGCATGGACAAACCTTAGTGCTCAGTTGCTCGGGGTGGGGGTGGGGGGTGGGGGATGAAAAATAAGGCATGACAGTCATTTTTTGAGCACAGTGCAATTGGCTCCCAACTGAATTTATACCAGATTTACCCATAGTACATTTGCCCCCTGTGGCCAACACTCTTCAGTGTACAGAGTCACCATGGGTCCCTTAAAGTAAGTCTAGAAATAAAAATGGATAACTAATAGCAGGAAGACTGAAATTAAGATTTTGATTATTGTTTGTTTCATTTTTCTCAGAGATGTGCCTCTTTGCTTAAACTTGAAAGTGGGAATTATTTGCCTAAGATTTCTTGATTCATCTAGAGCAGGGGTTCCACAGTGGCCCACAGTGCCATTTCATGTGGCCCCCACCCATTCAAGGGCATTTGAGAAACAAAATGGCACCCATTTGAAGCTGTTGGGACAAAATGGCCACACCCATCTTGCAGGCAGAGCAAAATGGCCCCCTGGCCCTTGAAGCTGGCTGAGAGAGCATGGCCCGGCCCCCAGCTTGAAACGATTGGGAACCCCTGATCTAAAGCAGTGGCTCTTAAGCTCCGCAGGGGGACTTTAATTCCCAGAAGCCTAAGCCAGTACATTGGCTGATCAGTGCTTTGGGGAATTGACTTAGGCTTCTGGGAATTGAAGTCCAAAACCAATGATTGGGAAATACTGAGTTAGAGCTTGTGGTTTCTATGAACCAAATCATGACATCAAAATGCAAGAAACCTAGTGTATGACATCACTACAGTGACAGCACTGAAAGAAGAATGACAGGTGGTAAATGTAAATATTTATGCTGCATAGAAAATCACCCTGGACTCTAAAAAGTTCTTCTGTTTCCTAAAAATGTCCTGCACACACAGTTTATTGCTCTATGGATCTTTCAAATATTTAGAAAAGGAGAACACCTGTTTATATGACTAGATCTCAGATGGATGTAGATGATCCACAATCTGAAACATAATCCAATCCATACCTGTCACCCTTCCCGATTTGGCCGGGATTACCTCGTAAAGTGACGTCGATTGACGTCATAACCTGGCCCCCGCTGCCAAAACCCTGCAATTTGGCAGCGGGGGAAAAGCTTTCCGCACATGCACAGAAGGGTTTTACCCCTTCCACGCATGCGTGGAAGTGCTACGTCGCTTGCGTAAGGGCTGCGCAAGCGGCGTAGCACTTCCGCGCATGCGTGGAAGGGGTAAAACCTTTCCACGCATGCGTGGAACGCGACCTGCGCACAAGCGATGTGCGCAGGTCCCGTTTTTCCGGAGCCGCGGGTTGACAGGTATGATCCAATCACGGTACTGTACATAAAAATGTTGCAAACATAAGATCACAAAGAGCTGTTCTTGTTTAAATATTCTTTTAGTAGGTCAGCATAAGCCTTGCCCAGGAACTGTTGCATGATGGGCCAAAATATTCTGTCCCTTTGGCAATGATAAAAATTGCAGTACAGTACTTAAGCATATGTCTCAACAGGTCCAGTGATACATGAGCAGAGTTACTGATTGCTAGGTATGCAGTGGAAGTCCTCCTCCCTCATTGCAGATGGTATGCCATTAACATTTGCTAGAAAGATGTCTTTCTGTCAGAGCCTGGCAGCTATGAGTTGATTCTAACCCAACAGCACCTAACACACAACAGTGTTGCTCCAGTAGTTACGATTTCATGTCATAATGCAGCTTTCCCAAGCCATCTTGCTCTGCTCAGGAAGTCATCACTGAATGTTTTCATTCTGGAAGGTAAATCATTCCATATGTTTGTAGAATTCTTGCCCATTGTTAGCTTAACTAATGCAATGGAAAATCTTTGCTTCATGAATTTTCTCCCCTCCAAATGTTTATAGAATATATTTTAAAAACCAACTCAAATTTCTCTCTTTTCTTCATAGAAAATAGCTCCTCAAAATGGAGGATGGGAGGCCTGTTTGGGCTCCACATCCAACAGATGGATTTCAAATGGGATCTATTGTGGATATTGGACCTGACAGTTTAACTATTGAACCTATAAATCAAAAAGGCAAGGTAAGTTTCTCTGAAAGCTGAGTAATAATTTTAAGAAATTGCTTTAAAGAAAGAAATTGTTTTACATTGATGGTAATACATTCAGAATGCCAAGTCTAAAATGACCAAAACTCTAGTTACATGTACCTGTGTCTACATCAGGGGTTCCCAACCTACAGCCTGTGGGCCTAATCCGGCCCATGCATACCATTAATCCAGCCCATGGTAGGAACCCTGGCACCTTTAGACTCCCCCCCCCCACCAGAAGTTAAAATACATCACTTACTCTGGCGGCGGCTGGTGGGGGAATTTCGCCATTTTTCTAGGTTTTTGCCCAGCCTCCGCCACTTCCCAGGGTGGCGGAAGGCTTTTTGTAGCAATTTTGCTCTGGTTTGGGAATTTCTGTCCCTTCCCTATTGCACTTTGGCAGCTGGAGCACAACCGTGGGCAACTTCTGGTGCCAAGCGGAGCTTACGTCAGCACCTGGGATCCCAGTGCGGAACCAGGAAGTCAGCCATGGTTGCACAGCGGGGATGTGGTGGAAAATTCCCAAACTGGAGTGAAATTGCTCCAAAAAGCATCCCACTGCCCTGGGGAGCTGTGGACCCTGTGCAACAAACCAGACAACCCGCACAATTCCCGATGCCAATGATGGCGAAAACATAAGTAGTGGGTGCAGCCACACCTCCGGCCCATAGCGAGAAGTGTCGGGGGCGGTTCCAACCCATGGCGGGAAAATGCTGGGAACCCCTTGTCTAGATCATCCTAAAGTACAAACTGAAGCTTATCTACTTGAATTAGTAGTCACATTTCAGAGAGCAATTTTGGAGAGCCGAAAGATGTTTCTCCCCATCTGTTTTTGGTCTGTATCTATCAGAATTGTGCCTGGATAATTTTGCAGTCCTAATTTTTTATATAAAAGTCTATTTTATAAAAGCAGGTTATTTTAGAGAAGACTTCTCTTATTGATGGCTGACACTGCATCTAGAACCAGTAGATCCCACATTTTAATATAAATGTATGTATCAAACCTTTCTGGGCTTTAGGGATAGTTAAATGTGGGAGGAATTTAAGGCCTAAGAAGGTTCTTAGTATAAATGCAGGATTCCTTTTGAAAAACAGCATTCAGGCTTCCGTTGTCGCCAGCTGTCCCATATTTAGTACATATTGTCTTCGCACAAGATATCCACAATGTGCCATGGCTAACTGTGGCTAATTGACAAGATGCCACAGTGTGTCTTGGTTGCAAAGCTGATCACAGGCCCAATTGTGCAACTGGAGTGGACCCTACCATCCCACCAATTAACTATGAAGGTAAAGGTTTCCCTTGCTCAAAAGCCAGTTGTATCCAACTCTAGGGTGCTGTGCTCATCTCTGTTTATAACCAAAGAGCCAGTGCTGTCCGTGTCTGCAGACATTTCCGTAATCATGTGGTGGGCTCTAGATGCCGGAGCGCATGGAACACTTTCTCACCAAAGTGGTACCTTTTTATCTACTTGCAATCTCTTGCTTTTGAACTGCTAGGTTGGCAGGAGCTGAGACAGACTTGGGAACTTACTCTCTCATGCAGCACTCAGGTCTCAAATTGCTGACTTGCTAACCTTCCAGTTGTCAAGTTCAGCATCTTAACCACTAAGCCACTGCAGTCCCTGGTTAACTATAAACTCAGGCAAATTATAGGGACCTTATTCAAACAGCAGTTAAATTGCAAGCATTGTGAAGTTATGTAACAGTTTCTCCTCTCCTCGCTCAGTAACTGTTAGTTGCTTCTGATAGGAACAGGTGCAGCCCAGTGCTGAAAAACTGTGATAACATGGTGCAAAACAAAATATTTGTGATGTAACTGAGGGAACTGCAGAAGCTGGGACAGAACGTAACAAATAATGCTTTGGAATTGAAATCAAATCTCCGTAGGTGGCAGAGGTGGCTTCTTCCTTTTCCTCCTTTTCTTCTTCACAGTTAAGCAGCAACGTGGCTAATCTAGTTAATGTTTGAGAAGACCAAATGAATTGAGTTAATGAATTGTTTTTACAGTGTTTTTTTCTTCTATAAAGGTGTGCAAGTAGTAACCTTACCCCTTGACAGGAGGAAAGAGGTTCTATGGGACCAGATGTGTAGTAGTTCTGTACTACATATCAGTAATCTTTGTTGAATTGCTCTTTATGCTAGTCTGGAATTTAATTTAATTTTAATTTAATAGTCATATTTATATATGCCGCCCACTCAAGCAGAACCCAACTCAGGACGGCAAATTTCTATGAAAGAGTCTAAATCTTACGGTGGTGGTACCTATGGCTTAGAGGAAATTCCTTGGGGGTGGTGGGGGTGGTGCTGTCAGTTGAAAGGTGAAGCCACAGGCTTCCTTCAGCTAAAGGATCTCAGTGTTTGTCTAAGGAGGAAAAATCTGATCTGGAGGAGAAGGAAGTTGATAGCTTTTCCTCAGGAATAGTGTAATACTAAGTTTGCATGTGCTTCCCATTTTGTCAGAAGTGAAAACATCAGGAAGCTGAATAGAGGCTTACCATGAGATTGTGTTTACAATGAATAAGGTGACATACAGCAAAACAAGCGCTAAAAAGAACATGGTACTCTTTTAAAATTTAACAAATTGTGGAATAGTAATCTCAGCATTCTTGGGATAATTCTCCTCCCTTTTAATACAATTCCTCCCCTCATTCCCACACATCTCTGGGCATTCTTCCAATATAGTACTTGTGAGAGAGAGAGGGGGAGGAGGGAGAGAGAGAGAGAAAGAAAGAAAATATGAGAATGAGAATTAATGATGCAGATTCAGTTCTAAGCTGCAAAAAGAAAACAAAAAACATTGATTGCCAAAAATGCTTTATAATTACAGTAAAACCCTGGGTTACAACCACCTCAGTTTAAGCTTGCTACCGTTTGCAAAGGCAAATCCTATGGAAATGCCGTCTCGGCTTACAATTTTTTAATGTATTTTGTTTTGTTTACAGTGATCAACTCAAGACCATTTTTAATTTTTCAATGCATCTCTATGGATGTTTCAGTTCACAATTTTTTCAGGAAACAATGGAGGCTGTTGGAACGGACCTCCGTCGTAACCCGAGATTTTACTGTAATACGCGGTGAATGGTTACTTGACTCTTGCTATATATTTCAATATTACATGTTACAATTATAATACTGTATTGTGTTATGTGTCTAATAACTTTATCTAACTTAGCAGAGTTATGTCTGCTTAGAAGTAAATTCTATTTGACTCAAATGGAGCTTACTGTTAAGCAAGTAGATATCAGGATTGTAAACGAAGAGACTGAGCCTGCCATCCTAAACGCAATGACTAGGCTGAAGGTCTAATGCACACAACCTACAGCCTGCAGGCCAGACCCAGATCCCAACGCCATTTCATCCAGCCCCCAACACCCTTGCCGCTCCAGGAAGAAGTAAAACATGCGCCGTACATGTGCAGAACGCTGCTAAATGTGTTCTGTGCATGCACGGCATGCGTTTTACTTCCGCTTCCAGGTGGGATGAACCATGTGACTGGCCTGATCATCTGCTCAGGAAGTGTGGTCAGGCCGGCAGCCTGAAAATTTTGAGAATCGCTGGTCTAACAGGACTTACATTGAAGTAAATCTGTATAAATCAGCATTTGAGCTGTGTACAAGGTAGTCTTAGTAACTAGTCATCATTATGATGTGAAGAATCACAAACATGGTAATGTAAGTAAAGTGCTTTGAACACAGGGAAGCACTATAAAATATCAAGTGTTATTAATAATAATAGCAGCAGGTTGCAGGCTTGAGAGAAGAGCCTCCAACAAATATCTGAATGCCCAGGCAAGGTGGCATAGGAGAATATGGCACAGGAGAATATGGTCCTTCAGATAGCAATAATGCTTATATTCCATGTCATAGCAGTTGTGCAGTCTCTGGGAAGTTCACAAGATAATTAGCATTTTTGCCACCAAGATGCTGTGCACTCATTTTACTGATCTCATCAGGACTGAACTCACATCAGCAGTTTTGGAGTTTAACCACTGTACCATGAGGGCTCATTAGAAGTGATAGCCAGCACTTTGAACTATGTCCAGAAACAGAGGAATAGGAAATGAAACTGCTACTATAGATGAGATGTCTGCTTTCTGTAGCTGGTCCCAGTCAACAATCTAGGCTCTTTGAACCAGCTGAACTTTCAGAACATTTCTGGGAAGGCAGCATCACATTGAAAGTGTTATAGACATGTGAATGAGATGAAATTGGTAATACATGTGCCTTTATGGCCAGATCAAACATCTCCAGGAATGGGGCACAGCTGGTACACAATTTGAGGCTATGACAAAAGAAAAAAATGGCACCCAGGTTCAGGGCTGAATTCAAGATTACACTGGAATTGTTCACCTATATCAGGGGTTCTCAACCTGCGGCCTGCAGGCCAGATGCGGCCTGCAGTGACATTTCATGTGGCCCACTACCACCTCTACCACACCCGGAAGCACCATGCATGGTTCCTTTTTAGTGTGCAGGCAAAATGGCTGTCTGGCCCCCAAAGCTGTCTGAAGGAGTGTGACCCGGCCCTCAGCTTGAAAAGGTTGAGAACCCCTGATTATATTTTTAGGGTAGGAGTGTGACTGCATCTAGATTAGATTAATATATTTCAATGAGTAATTTGGGAAGTCATAACTCAGCCCCTGAGACACTTAAAGACGCTAAAATTGGATAGAATCTTCTACTGATCCTCCTCTCAACCCTCTCCGAGTTTGGTGAAGTTTGGAGTTAGGGTGTGTGATTGATGCCCCCTCCTCCCCCCAAAAAAATCACTCTTTACACTTTCCCCAAATCAGTGGTGGCCTAAGACTTTTGTTCAGTACTGTATGTTTATGTAGTGTCATCTATTTTAATAGGACAGGGTCACCACTGACCTTTGTTTGATTCAGCCCAAAGGCTGATAAATCTATCTTCTATACCAAGCAAAGGTGTGGGTGGCGTGTCCAGAATGGGCTGCTGCACCCCTTGACCAAACCCCGTGAAATTCGGCACACACGTACGTACCTTGCACATGTGAGCAGGTCACAGTCAGGGTCCCGAAGCCTATGGGGGGTTATGCCCCCAAATTGATCCTTTATTCCTCAACCAATCACAAGGGCTGACCAGGTGATGTCTTGCCCAGACCTGGTCAGCCCTTGGGAGTGGTCAGCCAATGTGACATCACAGGGCCCCGCACCTTGGCCAGGCAGACCAGCTGGCAGGATGGGGCAGGAGTCCAGTGGACAGAGGTCAGCCCAGGAGAAGGAGGACTCAAACAACGCAAGCCCGGGAGGTGGTACAGCGCCCCCCCTCCAACCCCACCCGGGAGAAGCCGGGCACCCCTGCTAGTCTTTGATAAATCAAAGGCTGATAAATCTAACACCAGATCATACCATAGGCTATATGTTTATATCAGTTTTTAAAATGGATGAAAAACATGCTCTTTGATTCTAAATTTTTTGAAAGCTTGTTCAGCATGGAACGTGACAAAAAATAATAGTTGATAAACATGACCCAGCATCTTTGAAATTATGTCTTAATATTTTAAAACTCATAGTCTCCAATGTAAGAGCTTGAAAGCAAACTTACACTTAATTTATTAAAGTTATATCTTTGTGAGTGTGGCATGCTGGGAAGAGGTACCCAAATGTAAGTAAGGGTTTTGGCATTTGTGTGTATGTGAAACAAGAATTTGGAAATTGCCTAACTAATTTTGAAAGGGCTGAGTAAAAAGTATACTAAAGGGTCTGAATTAGCTATATTACTCACCCACTCGACCCAACTACTCTGCTTTCTTCTGGATAAAACTGATCCTCTTTAAGGATTTTACTTTCAAACATATGGCTGTTCTATCTGAATGCCTGCATACGGTTCCATTTCTTTTCACAACGTATGTTGGCCATTTTTCAGTGGCTCCAGCAGATTTGTGGAGAACTGCTTACACTGAATCTTTTTGAGATTCTGAGCACTTGGTGTATGTGGAATATTTTTCTTTATAGAGGACGAGAGGAAGTGAGACACTTTGGATCAAGGGTCCATGGATTTATAGCTTGGTTTAATGGCTGTATATTTATTTGTAGTCACCCTGATCTTTCTCCTGCTACCAGCTCTTCATCTGATCTCTGTTCAGGGCTAAATCTCCTTCTCGCTTTGCTCTGGGCTTCAAGATGAGCTAAAGCAGCAAACGTATCACTGGTTTTTCTGCCTCAATTCGTTGGCCAGCACAAGACGGGATGAGACCCAAACCATTTTCATTTCTGTGTGTCCCCTTCTGAGTTCTCTGCATGCCTCTTGGATGTAGACAGGCTATCATTAACTAACACATAATGGGCAAAATCCTGTTGGCACAGCTATGCTGGGGTAAACCTAGCCCATTGAAAGCTTTTTATCCATTTGTTTCATGTTGAGGGGCTCCATAGATTTCATTTCTGCCCAGGGGATGCAAGTGGGAAACTCAGGGAAGTGAAGTGGTAAGCTTTGATAATTAAAAATCATCATTGGTCTACCACCTTGAGAATCAGGTTTCATTATTGTAAATGTGTGCATATGCACATATATATGCATGTATATACACCATTTGCTATATTTATTTACAATATTTATATACCGCCTTCCTCGCCAATTGGTGACCCAAAGCGGTTTTCATCACAAACTAAAACATCAACTAAAACATATATGTACGTTAAGCACGTGTGGTGACTTCTAATTATTTTTTGATCGACACAGGACAGAATAATTAAAATGTTCTGAATTAAATGTAATGGAAGTATATGTGAATGTTTTGTAACCTTTCAAGAAAATGTGTCTGAGTATCATTGACTTCACCTAGTGACATGAAACAAGGATATTGCTTGTAAAATACTTCTATATTTTTCAAAAAGCAGCTTAATCCAAAGTTATTTTTTTTATGACAGACATTTCTTGCTGCCATCAACCAAGTGTTTCCTGCAGAGGAAGATAGTAAGAAGGATGTGGAGGATAACTGTAAGTGAAAGATGTATTGCTTGCGGAGCAAACAGTAATAATATTCTATATTAAATGTTTAATTCTCATGAAAGCAACAGAGAGCTGTTACATGTTGGAGTCAGGAGCAAGTCCTGGGCGAAACACAAGTGCTACTTGTGGAGAAAGAATTACTCTTTTTTGAATGCAGGATCTCATTTCCTCTTCAATCCAGACATTGCTTGAAAGCAGTGGTGGGCATCAGCAGGTTCGCACCAGTTTGCCAGAACTGGTAGCAGAAATTCTGGCTGGCCCTACCCATTCAAGTTTTGAAATAAAGTAGTCCTACTTCGGGTGCAACACAGGGCTTTCCCCCTGGCCACGCCTACCATACCATGCCCCCAGTGTGGTGGCAAATTTTTTTGGAGCCCACCACTGCTTGAAAGACATGTGATGATGCTAGCACTGCGGTGGCTTAGTGTTTAAGATGCTTAACTTCAAGACTGGAAGGTTGGGGTTCGATATCCAAGTGCTGCATGATGGATCTTGGGGATATGAAAGGAGCCTCATTTGGGCATCTCCTGAGTGGAGTTTCTCCAGCAAAAATCAGTTCAACCCAGAGTAATCTCTGACATGACATTTATTTTATGTGATAATGCTAAACAAAAGATTCACGCCTGTTCTCTTCAATACAGAGTACGTGGGTTGGAGGATAATTTGAATCATTGCAATAAATCCAGCTTGTTCTGTTATATTTTAAAGAGAGAGCATGGATTTTCATGTGAAGTATAATTTCTGTTTCAGAAATTAGATCACTTAAAATGTAGCTGGCAAGATTTTGTTGCTAACTACAGACATATTGACTTGATGGTTTATTTAGAAGTTTAATTGGCAGTGTTCAAATATGTAAAGTGAATAAAATATGTAACTCAAAGCAAACCCATAGAAAAAATGAATTTTTTTATGTAAATCAAAGCAAAGCCATAGGGAAGTGAATTTTTACGTAACTGGAAGCAAACCCATAGGAAAAAGAATCTTTATGTAACTCAAAGCAAACCCATAGGAAATCGTGTAAATTGGGACATGGTTTTAGCACAAAATCATTATGTAAGTCGAATTTTATGTAATTTGAGGCATATGCATACCTGTCAAGTTTTGGATTTGGAAATAAGGGAAATTTCCTGGCAAATAAGGGATACTTGACAGCTATGCGTACCCTGTGCTGCCCTCCAATGGCGGCAATAGGGCATTGCAGTCTAATTAATACGGGATGACGGCGGGAAAGAGGGTAAAATAAGGGGATTTCCCGGCCAATAAGGGATATTTGACAGCTATGGGCATATGTAAGTTGGGGTTTTACTGTATTGATATATCAATTAACAGATGGGTGTCATATATTTTGTTCAAACAAGGGTGGATAAAAACGAATAATTAAAAAAATTAGAAACCATTTTTTAACATTTTAATCAGTTTTTAAAATTAAAATTGGACTTTTTCTATGCTTTTAGAGGAAAAAACCCTATCTGTAGATAGTTTTCTGTTTAAGATACATTAGAGTGCAAAAGTTATTCATTAAAAAAGGGATTAGTTTTCAATCATGATGTGGCTGTATATTCATGCAACATTTAATTTTTTTGGTAAATGAATTCCATTAATCCCTTCAGAATGTCATGCTCTTCCAGAGGTTTCTCCTAAATTGTTAGGCACTTTCTATATATAGATGATATTAACACAGAGCTTGGTTTTATAGTTCTCAACATTGTAAATATGTGTCTGCAAAGATCACATGCCTCTTCTTCACAACAAAAATGTTATAAAATAAACCTACAGAGTTGAGAAAAAGACCTTAATCCCATTATTCCTTTGAAAATCTATGCAGACAGAATCACAACCCCATACCTCTTAAGTGCTAATTTAAAAAAATATTAAGGAACAGAAGAAAATTGTTGGAGGAGGAATAGATCTGCATAAGAATCTTAGTGTGTGGAGCATGGAGGATGCATTAACAATGAAAATGAAACCTTTATGAATCTTTATGTAGGGAACTATGATTTAAATCTAGTTTTATGGAATAGTAATTTAAATTGTGATTTCAGATCCATCTGGTCTGCGCTGTTTATTTGTGCCTTTAATAAAAGAGGTTGCTGAGATAATTATTCTTAACTAGCAGAGATTGCCTGGCGGTGCCGGGCTGTTTTAAATTGTTTTGGAAGTTTTTTTTTAATGTGTATTGTTATATAAAAAGACGTAAAATTATGTTGAATAGTAAAGGGTTTGTTTGTTTTTTCTTGAACAAATGGTGCCGGGCTGTTTTAAATGGTGTTGAAAGGTTTTGTGATTTTTAAAATGTTTATTTATATGCACAGGCTGTTATAAACTGTGATCAGCTTTTTTGGGTTTGTTTTTTTGGATTAAAAAAAGGAGGGAAGGATGATATAATTTTTTACAATTATTTTTTTAACCAAATAATGTTTTACTATGTGAATTTTTTAAATAGTTGTACTTTGGATAAAATTTTTAAAAATGTGTAAGTATATGTTTTTTCAAATTTAATATTTTTAAAATGTTTTAAAATGTTGTGTTTTTATTTTTGAGTGAAAACTGAACACAGGATTTTAGAAATGTGTGAATCATTTCTGTGAATATTTTTGACTGTTTTTTCTCCTGTGGCCTCTGGGTGGTGCTGTTCAGGTTTTCTTTTGCTTTGACTGTTTTTCTCTACTGGCCTCTCGTTGTCGCTTCTTCCAGTAAGTAGTCTCTTTCTTTCCTCATTTCATTTCCGGATGTCGTGGAGGAAGGTCGTTTGGGTGATTTCTCTGGTTTAATTTCTTTTGGGGGGTTTGTAGTGTTATTTTTTTGGTGTGTGTGTGGGGGTGTTTCTGTGTGTTCTGTCTTGTTTTTATTTTTGGGTTTGATTTTGATTATTTTTGAATGTTTTTGATTCTGATTTTTGTGTTTTATTTTTGGGGTAAGTAAAGTCAGTGGGCGGAGCACCGTCCGCTGGCTTTGCTTACCTGGGAATGGGTTCAATGTGTGTGTGTGGGGGGGGGGGGTTGGGAGGGTTTAACGTGACCTTGCCTTGCTGGCCAGGCTGCGTTAAATCCTTGCATTGGGGTGGGGGTGGGGATTCTTTTATTTATTTATATGTATATATATATTTACAGGGGGGCTGGCCAGTGCCTTGCTATAGCCTGGGTTTGGGGGGAAGAGGGGGTTATCCCCTCCCCCCAAGCTACGGGCTGGCTTGGGCAGGCCTCCGAGGCTGCAGGGGAAACATAGTTTTTTCCTGTTGCCTCGCGGAAGCATGGGTGGTGGTGGTGGAAGAGAGGGGTATTCTCTTTCCCCACCCCCCATGCTACAGAGTGGGAATTGTTTCACTTTCAAGGGGGAGGAAGGCAATGATGCCTTCGCCCTCCCTTGAAAGCGAAACACTTACTCAGCAAGTAAAGGTACCCGGCAGAGCGCAGTCTTTAGCCTTTCCTTTCCAGAGGAATTGTTTTGCTTTCAAAGGGGGGGGGGGGGAGGCATCAATACCAACCCCCTTGAAATTCCTCTGTTGTGGTTTTTTTCCACCCCGGCTCAACTTTTGTTGAGGCCGGTGGTGGTCTCGCTGTGTCTTCGGCGGGGTAGCGTGGAGGAGAGGGAGTCCCTCTCCTCCCCGTTGCTCCATGCAAGAAGGCCGGCGGGTGTTTGCGTCACTTTGAGGCGCTGCGTCCGCCTGTGGCGGACTTGCGCTCCTGGTGTGTTTTTTATTTTTATTTTTTGCGCGCCAGCTTCCTCAGCGTTCTGCGTGCTCATGGCGCGCAGGACGCTAGAGCTTGTAGTTTTCGGTTTGTGTTTACCGTTGGTGCAGCGTTTTTTCCCCTGGGGCTTCATTTTGATTCGCCGCGGCGCGTTTCCGAACGTTCCTTTTGCTCGCGCCTCTCAGCCTGATTACCTGTGGCGCGGCGCGGCCCAAGGAACATTGGGAAATGGAGTCCTTTCTTTTTGTTTGTGGTCAGGGGGCTCCTGTCCTACTGGCACAAAATTCAACCCGACAGTTACCTGCGAACCCCGGTCGGGCGAGTGCACGGAGGCTCGGTCGGGGCTAGTGGGGCCTGGTGTAACATCCTTTGTCACATTCCAATGGTTAACACACAGATTTATAGGTATAGATTCATGCCAAGGAATGGTGCATTGGGCATAAGCATAATTGTAATAATCATCTGCCATCAAATCAATTCTGATTTCTGGTGACTCTTTTCAGAGTAGAAAGTACTGTACTCAGAAGTAGCTTACCATTCCCTTATTCTGAGGGCACCCAAGAACTGTGCAGCCTGACCATGACTACATAGGCTAGCTCTTCTCCCAAGAGGCACAGTAGGGAATCAAACTCCCAGTCTCTGGCTCTGCAGCCAGATACCTAAACCATTGAGCTATCCAGCCACCCAGGATGTCCTTTTTACAATGCTGTTGCCTTTCCATAGTGATTGGTATTGTGGCATCTGTTCTCATGATCTGTTTCAAAATGGAATCATAAGTTCCTTTGTTTCCTAAGATGCTGCGTTGTAGCTGCAACATAGTACACTAAGCCAGAATGTGCTCATGTTACTGAAATTGTGGTAGTGATGGTAGTAGCAGAAGAAGGAGAAGTTTAGTGAGGTTAAAATAAACTCCTCTTGTAGACTTTAAAATAGTGTCATCTCAGTAAGGTTATAAAAGCAAGAGGCATCACCACAAGATACAGTATGAATCAGTGCTTAAAGCATGTGTCATTCCTCTTCCTCTTTTTAATTACGGCACCTCCGTAACTATAAAAATAACCATCAAACAATCTGGTGCATGACTCCAATAAGTCTAAGATATTATGATTCGAAATATAACAAAAAATATATATAACAAAAAGAAAAAGAAAAAAGAATTGGGTATATATCTATGGTGGGATTGTAATTATGTGAAAGAAATGTGGGGAAAACTGTTTATAGAAATACTGTAGAACAAATTCTTTCGATATGCATCCAGAAGTGTCCTAGAATAGCATTACTGATGGATTTTGGAGGTAAACAAATAATAATAATAAGAAATTATCATTATAATTGTAACTGCTATGAGACTGACTATAGCTAAGAATCAGAAGAGTAGTACAGTGGAACCTCATACAACATTTGCCCCGTATAGCAACGAAATCGTATAACAATTAGGCTTTTTTTAAAAATGGCATCCTGCATAACAATTTTCCCTATGGAAAAAATCGTACAACAAATTTTCAATGGGAAAAACCACTTAGCAAAAAAAATTGTATAATGCATCCCATAGGGAAAATCGCTATACGATGCATGCATCATATAGCAATTGTTTCGTACAACAACGAGCCCCGTGGAACGGATTAAAATCATTGTATAAGGTACCACTGCATAGGGAAATATGGAAAATGACAATAAAATGATAGAATAACATCAGAATTAAGAGTAAAAAAGGAATTTTAAAGAAATTGAATTTTAGTGAAATATGGGGAGAGGTTTTGAACTATATTTTAGTAAAAGGGGAAGGAACAAAACCAGAACAGAAATACACGTCATTTCGGAAAGCGGGGACAATTATAAATTAAATAGGATGTAGATTGAACAAAGTAAACAAGTATACATACTGTCCTGGTGGGTGAAGAATGCACATAGTATTGTTGTATAAAGTTGTAGTTGTTTCAGTTGTTTATTTTAATCTTTTGTTGTTATCTTTATTTTGTATTAAAATATAAATAAGCATTAAAAAATAAAAATAGCTATCATTTTACAGTAACACCACAAAAAGAACCAAGCTGTCTGTCAGTGGATAAAATCTTGTTGCCCAGTCCTGCCTGTTTAAACCAGGGGTACTCAACATTTTCCAGCCATGGGCCGGACCATGCTCATAGCTGTCAAGTATCCCTTATTGGCCAGGAAAATCCCTTATTTCACCCTCTTTCCCGCCGTCATCCCTTATTAATTAGACTGCAATGCCCTATTGCCACCATTGGAGGGCAGCACAGGATAAGCATAGCTGTCAAGTATCCCGTATTTGCCAGGAAATTTCCCTTATTTCTAAATCAAAAACTTGACAGGTATGACGATGCCCCCTCAGACAGCTGAGCAGGCCAGACTGGTGGTTCCCCCACCATACACGCTGCTGTAAAACGTGTCTGTAGCTGTCATAAATGCGTTTTTTGACAGCCTTGAGTGCATTTAAGGCTGTAGTAAATGCATTTACGACGGCTGCAGACTCATTTATGGCTGTTGTAAACATGTTTATGCGGCCATAAATGAGTTGACAGTCGATTCCGGTGGTGGGGGCGGCTGGAGCGAGGTCAGTGGGCAGATTATTTAGCGCTGCAGGCTGGATCCGGCCTGTGGGCCGTAGGTTGTGAACACCTGATTTAAACCATGTGAAGTGCCTGAAATAATTAATTCACATTTGTTTAAAGCAGGGATTCTTAACTTGCGGCCCGTGGGTCGGATGCGGTCTGTGGCACCATTTCATGTCACTCCCCACCACCTCCACCACACCAGGAAGTGTCATGTGGTGGAGGAAAGGCAAAATGGCCGTCCAGCCCCCAAAGCTATCTGAGGGAGCGTGACCTGGGCATCAGCTTAAAATGGTTGAGAAGTCCTGGTTTAAAGCTTCACTGTCCCTCTGTTTCAGTTTCTGAGGCTCATAGGGCTCTCTTTTGCTCTAGGGAAGCTTTTGGGATCTTTGGGATGTAGGGGTAGGGAGCTTAGTCAAAAATTCCTGATGGATCCTCATTGCTAGGATTAAAACCACTGGTGGTGATTTAGGAGTGATTTTTAACATTAAAGCAATTACAGCAGCATTATACTTATATACAGCCCCATAGCACTCAGTGAACTCTCTGGGCACTTTTACAAGGTAATTAGCATTTAGCCCCCAACATGCTGGGTACTCATTTTACCAATCTTGGAAGGATGGAAGAACGAGTCAACCTAGATACCCATCATGGTTGAACTCACAATGTTTGGGCTGTAGTGCAGCAGTTTAACCATTGCGCCACCAGAACTCATTAGGGCCTTCTCCCATGATGCCCAAAATCTTATCCAGGGCAAAAAGGACCCCTAGAGATCCCTAGAATTTGAAACATGTAGTGGCAATGGTAGGCAGTTGATTTAATTTCCCCCCAGCACCCCAATCAGATTTATGCCGGTGCAAAGTTATGCAATAGCATTTTCCCCATTGGATTGCAGTCTTAATGTAGCTATATCTTAGTTATTGGGAAAATGAATTAGTTACAGGCTACAGCTTACAACCAGCTTGTGCGTTCGGTTTGTTTATGCACTACTTAGAGATGAAACTGGTAATAAAATTGGAATTGCTGTTATGTTGACATGCACTGGTGCTCTGTTTTGATTGTAGGTTCTCTAATGTATTTAAATGAAGCCACACTCTTACACAATATAAAAGTTCGATACAGTAAGGACAGAATATATGTGAGTACCTATGTTTCATTCTTGTCTGAATGAAAATAAATGAATTGCATATTGACCAGATTATAAAGAATCAGATGAGCTACACAGGACTTTGGTGTAGCCATTCTGTTTTGATGAACACGTATTCAAGCTGAACATGTGTGTGTGTGTGTGTGGGGGGGGGGAAATGTGTTGCATGTGTGTAGTTCATAGCAAATACTGAAGTTTTCAGGCTTTGCCGGTAAGATGTGGTAAAAGCAGATACTTTAAAAATATTATTAAGCAGGCACAAAGCTTATGTGACACCTCCTAGCTCAAATGACTGCTTTAATCTTTTATGTGGCTATCAGATTGCCTGATTCTATGTAATGGATTCTGACTAAATTATACTGAGTCCTTGCCATCTGCTCTGGTAAATGACAGCTGTGAGATAGAAAGGAGAAACTTGTGCAAGGAATGCTAGAAATAGATATACAATTATATTAAAAGCAATTATTGCTACCATACATGCCATGTTTATCTGCACCAGGCCATTGGTATGCACTTACTTCAGATAAAATGTTTAGTATATATTTGCATAAATTTGTAGTGTTTCTTAACTGCAAATTACATGTGGGTTAACATATTCGCCTCTCAAAAATATGCACAAGGATGCTTTAGATTAGAAATTATTTGCTTATGGTTTATTTATTTATAGTGTTTACATGCCACCCAAACCTTGTTTGTCCCGAGGTGATTTGCAGTTTAGTTTAAATAAGACAATTAAAACATACAAAAAGAACTAACGAATTACACAAAACTCAATTGCGTATAACAAGTTAAAAACTTGTCTAAATTCAAGGAGGATTTGCACAACGCTTCTGATTTAAGAGAGACTGGCCTAGCAGTGTTCTAGTGTTCCAAAGCTTTTTCCTTTTTAGACCTCTAGAATTTTTGAGTATACATTTCCCCAAGTTGTACGGCTTGAATGGGGTTTGTAATGTGTTTGCTTTCTTTGCAGACATATGTAGCCAACATCCTGATAGCAGTGAACCCTTACTTCGACATACCTAAACTCTATTCATCTGATGCTATTAAAAAGTACCATGGGAGATCTCTTGGGACACTGCCTCCACATGTCTATGCAATTGGTAAGGAATGTGATATTTTACCTCGACATCAGATATGGGCACATGTCATTTGATATTAGAAGTTTAATTTCACATAGAACACTGCTTCTTTTACTTTAAAAAGATAAACTCAGGTATTTCCTCCTTCGGTATGAAGAAGATGCCCTAACTAGGGTGCAAGTACATGTCCTAAATAGCTATCAGTGATGGGTGTAATCTATATCTATAAAACAGAGGTGTTGGTTTGTATGTGCTCCAAAGGAACCCACACCCCTGGACCAATCTTGCTGAAAGTTTGCACATACATACCATTGGCTTGTGAGATCAGCACTGTGGGGATCTCAAAACCCATTTGGGGGTTTATGCTCCCAAAGTGGGCCACAAAGGGTACACACCCACCGGCCGGTGAAGCAGCAATGAAACAACAGTAATGCACACACGTAGCACAGCCAAGCCAGCAGCTTGAATTTTCTGCCGGGAGACGCTGCCGCTAAAGAAAGCTGTGGCGGCCACAGCTTTCTTCAGTGGCGGGGTCTCCTGCCCATAAATGTACAGTTCTGTCAAGCCGCGGCCTCCTTCCACTGACCAAAGGAGGCTGCAGCTTGACAGAACTTAACATTTACGGGCTGGGGACGCTTCCAGATGGAAAAGTGAAACCGCAGTCAAGCTGCATCATCCTTGCTTTAAAGGACAAAAACAACCCGGGCAAGGCCGGGTAATTAGCTAGTAAGGAATAAAACTGAAGTATAGTTGAGGCAAGGAAAAGTAACTAAAATGTCCTGTCTCAGTCAGACAAAAAGGATAAAACAAGGTCCTAAGCAGCCTAGGGAGCAGCTCCTCAGGTGACTTAGTGGTTAAGGTGCTAGGCTTAGAGACTGGAAAGACGGGTTCGATTCCTGAGAGCTGCATGATAGGGGACATGAAAGGAGCCTCATTTGGGCATCCCCTGCACAAATCCTTCCAACCCTAGGGCAGGGAACGTGAAGGGCCACCCTCAACTTTCTGAGCTTGTCCCTCTACTAGCATTGCCATTTCAGACTCTGCTTTGTTCACTTCTGCTGCAGACAGCAGGTGGGTCAGACATGACTTGTTGCTGGGATTTGTTTTCCAGAGACAGCACAGATCTTATGGATTAGGCACTTTAAAAACTTGCTGAACCCTGTTTTGTGTTGATGCCCAGGTAGGACTTCCAAAGACATCAAGCTTAAAGAGATCCTTCAGCTCTTACTTTTTGTGTGACTCATTTGGTGCTATATATTTGGACTTCTTCCTGAACCTCCTGGAGGTTTACGGGAGACGTAGGCCAAAATGTAGAAGACACTAGATTGGGGAAGGCTACTTTCATGTGCCTGGAATCTTTTTCTCATTTGTGCTGTGTTTTATACATTTGTTAGCTGTCTTGCAGATTGTGTTGAAGAAACATGGGATGCAAATGTTTTAAACAAAAAACAGAACAAAACACACAAACCAACCAACCAGGGCTCGCCCTGCCGTTTGTGATAGGAAGGCTAGTTCCTCAAGTAGCAGCTGCTCAACAGCCACCTAGATGTTCCTCCTGTTATGGGGAGAGGAGTGCATGTGCCTCTTGGTCCAAGCAGCACTCTTTTTATATATATAAAATATTCCATTGTGATTAGTGAAGACACAGATCTGTTGCTGCCATTTATCCATTCTAATGTCCATTTCAATGTTTATTTCAGCTGATAAAGCATTTCGAGACATGAAAGTACTCAAGATGAGCCAGTCAATCATTGTATCAGGAGAGTCAGGAGCCGGCAAGACGGAAAACACTAAATTTGTTTTGCGGTTTGTATCTCCTGTTGAAAACAATTTCTTTGAATAAAACATTGCATTCTAGGCATTTTCATCTTACAGTACGTCAATATACCTTAGTTGCTCCCAACATAGGGCTCAAGCCTCTCAGAGGAACTTCAATTCCCAGGAGCCTAAGTCAGTCCATTGGCTGATCAGTGCTTTGGGGAATTGACTTAGGCTTCAGGGAATTGAAGTCCAAAAACCAAAGGTTGGGAAACACTGGCATAACTCATAATATTTTCCACCAAGAAAAATGTTGGTGAGATGTAAATTGGAATTAGCATAAGTTACAGTTTTGAGAAATCTCTATAATGGAGTTCCAGCTGTTGAAGCGTTCTTTGTGCTTTTTTAAACAGAAAACTGCAAACACACATAGTAATTCTCTCATTGTGAAGTGTATATGTTTTTGTATTGTATCTTGCCCTTCCTGCAGGGAACTTGGGATTTTATACCTTGCTTTATTCTCATAATTGTCTCATGAGGTTGAGTAGGCTAAACAAATAATTGTGACTGTAAATTTTCATTTACTTCACAGAAAAATAGTCATTTCAATTTAAGGCCTTTCCTGTCCAAGACCAAGATCATTCTAGCTCATAGGACAAGATATATATTTTTGAACAGATTTTTGATTCTCAAACCCTTCACAAAACTTAAAGCATCTGATCTTCCATATATTAGGCTACATACCTCATGTTTAAGCTCCTTTGGTGGCTTAGTGGGTAAGGTGCTGAGCTTGGAGACCGGAAGGATGGGGTTCAATACCCCAGAGCTGCTCGATAGGGGACATGAAAGGAACCTAATTTGGGCATCCCCTGCAAAAATCATTTCAACCCAGAGTAATCTCTGATACGAAAACACACACCTCATGTATATAAAAAAATGTGGGCACCTATCGCAGCCTTCATAGCTGGTCACCAGAGAGCACTCAGAAAAGGCCTAAGGTATTGGTGTAGCTTTCAGTTGTATAGAATGTGACAGCCTCTTGCTGTCCCTTTCACTGTAACTTTGTGTGTGGTGTTTCAGGCTTTTCTTGAAATATCTGACCCTCAGAAGAAACTGGTGGGGAAGTTCACAAGAATAAATAACCTTCTTCTGGTATAACCTTCAGATATAGCCTATTATGGTGGGGAAATAACCAGTACTGTATTTCTTTTCAGCAAATTATGTTATACGTATACTGTAGAACCAAAAACATTTTGCAACGTATAATAGCTTTTTTTGCTCTCTTGCAGGTATTTAACTGAATCCTATGGTAGTGGGCAAGATATTGATGAAAGAATTGTTGAAGGTATTGTGTGTCCTATCTAATGTTGATTTGTTTTGTGTACCTCTTTTAAAAAACAATGTGGGCATTTGGAAACCATGAGCATCATGCACCACAATTGACTGCATGAAAGTATTGTTGAAGTATAGTGATGTCATTTAACATAGTTCAAATTATGATCTTTCTGAGGATCTGGAAAAATGTACTACTGAATTGTGCCCACTTACCGTACTAAAATACCACCAAAGGGGATATCTTTGGTTCTCTCCAACTTTCATCAAGAAACAATTGTTTCTTTTCATGCCATTTCAACATTTGACTTTAGCAGGTTCAAGATTGCTGGAATAACAAAGAATCTTCGAATAAAAATTCTCCCACTAAATGTAGGACTTTGGATGGAAAGAAAACTTAGGGGAAGGAAAGTATGCTTTGTTATTGTTGTTCAACCTAGCAATTCGAAAGCAAGAAAGTCCAAGTAGATAAATAGGTACTACTTCGGTGGGAAGGTAAGCATCATTCCATGGACTCTGGTGTCTAGTCATACCAGCCACATGTCCACGGAAATGTCCGCTGACGCAGACAGCTCTGGCTCTTTGGCTATAAACTGAGATGAGCGCCGAACTCTACAGAGCCATATGACTGGCTTTCCAGCAAGGGCAGCCTTTACATTTACCTATATACTCTTTATGCAGAAGGCAGTAAAAAGTTTTTCCAAGTACAGCAAAGCAGTGCATGAGTACTGTGTTGTCCAGTGTAACCTGAGGGCTGTAGAAAAGATCTTGAGAGAGCTTATATGTGTTAGATGGGAGCAGGGCCGCCATCAGGGCAGTACTATCAGTACTGCCATATAGGGCCCGGAGCTGACAGGGGCTATGCCGCCGCCGGCCATAACTATGTGTGTGTGTGTGGGGGGGGGGGGCAGTAGGATTCCTCAGTATGGGGCCCAGATGGCGGCCCTGGATGGGAGCATGTGCAAGCCATTTCTCTAGAGTTGAGATCTCTTTTTTAAAATGGTGTCTGCTCGAACTCCCAGTACTAAATCTACCCACTTCATGGAGACCAATTTTCTAAATGATGGATACATTAAGGAAAAGTTTTCTGCACACCTCTCAGGTTCTAAATATTAAACCAGATGAGGCTAGGCTAAATTGGTGGAGAGCAAAAACAGCACACCATTCCAAATGGACGAATGCTGAAGATTTAGACTGGAATATTTGGAAATCACTTAATAGACTGTGAAGCAAAGCAGGAAGATCAAGTAAAATAAGGCTGCTTGGATACAGGACAAATCTTCCATGAATGTGGAGAAATTCCATCAATGCAGCATTTATGTGTATGCAATTTATACCCTGGTGAAAAATCTGGTGGGATAGATAACAATATTGAAGTAAACCACTTCTGGTCAGAAATAGTCAATTTTAAAAATGTTTTAATTTGTCTTGAATTTTACCTGTATTTCATATGCATTCATAATTTTAAATTGTGCAATGCTCTGATATAAAGAAAGAAGTAATTTGTCCTAATTAGGTCCCAATTTCAAAGGTATAAGATAAATTACATCCTAAAGAAGGGCAAAGGTTCACCTGTGACTATTTCCTGAACCACAGTTCCTTAATTACTGATTGTATTCTTTTTTAATAAGCTCATGGTAAAGCACAAGTGGAACTTCCTTATGTTCAGCCCAGCTATTATTTTGTGTATTTATTTGTTGCATTTATATCTCATTGTTGAAGATAAGCTGAACTCATCTTCCATCCATCATCTTCATTTAGACATGAAACACCTCCTCTCCAATTTAGCTTCACAGTATCAATGTGAGGTGGGTCAGACTAAGACTAAGTGGCTGGACATAGGTCGCCTGGTGAGCTTCATGGCTCTTTAGGATTCAGAGCCTCAGCTACAGAGTCTTAGTTTCTTCCTCAGACCATTATCTTACTTGGGCTGTTGGTAAAACTTTCTTGTCAGGTGTGGCAAGTGTGCAGAAAAATGTGTCATAACGGTGGACACTGGAATCCCTCCTTCAGTGGTTGATGGGCTCGAGAATCCCAATAGTCCCGTACTGCCCTCTCCGCGGTTTGGTGGCCCAAGCTGAGGCTTTCCGCTATCCATGCATTTTACTGTCAACATGGACATCTAGCCCAATTAAGCTATTAATAGGAAAATGGCGTACCCACTTACTAGTGGGAATTGTGGTAGATGATATTGTGGCAAAGCAAAAGTCCAGTTTATATAGCCACCTCCCATACAACCACAAAAATCACAGAGAGGTTTTGGCCCTGGGGAAATGATGTAGAGTAAAAAGTAACTTTTACCTTCAAAGCTGGAATGTCCCGGCTGATAAAATTTCCCAGGCTGATGAGAGTGAAAGTATCCTCCCTCTAGGATCATGGTAGCAATCCTTATCTCTAAATTAAATGTCCCCCTTGAGGAAAGTTGCCCTCAAGGTTATGTTGGTGTGAATGTGTAGCCTTATTGCCGGCTTCAAACCTTTAATCTGTTCTCCACAAAAAACTCCCTTTTTCTCAGCAAAGACGCAACTCCGTGGCTTGTCTTTTGCGATTTTATTGAAGCTTAGTATTCATCCATAATATGGAGGATAAACATGCGAAGAACTATTCTATTCTACTTTAACTTACATACTAATAAAATAACAAAAAAGAAAATGGCTAACCTCCTTAAAGAGCTGGTAGATCACGAGCTTTAATAGCCCTCATGCGAGACTTCGTTTTTCCTTGGTCTCCATTGAAGGTAACATAGGCTCCCGCCTACCTGGGGAAAGGTCCCCCTCAATGATCAAAACCTCTGGTCTTAAATACTTTTTTTCACCTCCTCACACCTTCCTCTAGAATGTTAAAGATGTGAAATAACTTAATTTGTTTTGACTATTATCATGTTTATTCAAATTCTCAGGTGTTATTTGTCACTCTGTTCTTGATTGGCATCCCTATTCTCAATGATGTGCTAATGTGCGGAGTGTGTATTGGAATGTTAATGACATAAATGCTTTCTCTGTTCGAGTTAGCCTTTCTCAACCTTAAATATAATATAAGAACTATAGTGTAACTTAAATGAATATGAAGTAATTCCAAGAATAATAACGCCCCTTAGGATTTTCATGACAAAATGGAGGGATGGAGTTGGGTGTACAAGTCCTCCTTTGTGTGCCTTGTGGCCTCTATATAGAGTAGGCCTACCTGAGTGTTCCTGCTGTTACTTCATGAGCTTTATAAGCTGGTTTCAAATGCAGAATAGTGCTTCCATCTTTAATGGATAATAAAATAACCAAGCATGATGTTGCTTAATTACAGCTGAATATTTAAATATTTCCATATCCATGAGATCTAAGAAAGTGGCTGACAGATGGACACAATGTCTGAAGCTGCATTCCCTAACTCTGGTACCTGTAGGTATTTTTGCTAAGTGAAGAAAGCTTTGAAATAAATGTCTTGTCTGCTGCACACTTTCACTGGCTTTTGTTTTCTCCCTACAATTGTTAAGGACGTCATAACATGCATGTGTACAATGTGGCTGCACTGTTACAGCAGAAGGACTCATTTGCAAAGCTGTTCTTAGAAACTTCTTTTTTTAAAAAAAAGGCAAAAAAGTTCCTTGCAATTGAACTACAGTACTTGGAAACTGTGTATCTTTGTTATGATTCCCTTCTACAGGAATATTGTATAAAATATATAAAGAAAGAAAGCTGAAAAGTTTACTGAGGATAGTCACCCTCTTTAAACTCAGCAATGAGATTTTTAAAAATAAACAACCACTCTTTAAAATCCTATATTTCTAACTAAATTATTATAATGCATCTTCTTGTCCCATCTGCCACCCCCCAGTTCGTAATACATGGTTGGTGCCATGTGCAATTTAATTGACCCTCTTTTGAGTTAAATGCTAGTTTTAAATGTAGGGTTAGATAAGATTTCAGGTAAGCTATGATGGTTGATTTCCAAAGCACAACTAAATAGAATGATTGGAAAATATAAGCCTCTGTCTAAACTCTGTGTTTAATATCTGATATTGAGATATCTATTTGTCCTTGCATGTTTCTGAGAACTTTTGAATTCATCTGCTTTTGGAAGCAGAAATCGGTCGCCAAGGGATGTAAAATTCTGCTCACTTCATTCTTTCAAGTGAGCATAGAAAATTTCAAATGTTTTCTCTGTGCTGGCGGAGATCAGGAGAGTTCTTATGCATTTGTCACATTTTCAAGAACCTTAAAAAACATGGAACTATTTTTGTCCAAAAATTTGTTTTGGTCCAATTTATTTTGCTCAAGAAATTTTGAACAAAATGTAAGTCTTCATCGGGCATGAATGCTCTCAAATGCTGCTGTAAACACCTTGCACCTTCAGTGTGCTGAAGTGAAAAGCCTCACACTAGTTGACTGTTTTTGCCATGTGGCAGTGCTACAATCAGGTGGGGACGAGTAGGACTCCCGTCCTGGGCCCAGAGATGACAGGGGCCCGTCGGCGCTGGGAAACCACCGATGTGCGCATGTGCAAACAGACCATGCATGCGCAGAAAACCACGGGCACGTCGTGCCGTCGGGAAACCACCGATGTACGCATGCACAAACAGGCCACGCATGCACAGAAAACCATGGGTGTGTGTGACCAAAATGTGCCCCCCCCCGGCATACTGGGCCCGGAAATTTCTGATGTCGGCCCTGCTGTGTGGTGTCTGGATGTGAAAACCTTGACAACACCTTTACTATGGGTTATGTGCTGGCTAATCTTTCTCACACTATGTCATGCGAAGGGAACTGCAGAATGAACTCACCAAAAAGGGCCTTCATTTTGGCAGTTTAACATCTGGCCTAGACACGGAAGGAGAAGAATGTACATTGTGGTCTGACAGCTTTGTTCTGAACTAATTGTGTCTTTGTCTGCTTGTGCTGTTCACATGCTTTTCCCACATACTGCTTGGAATATCTCTCACCTGTTTGGAAATGCTAATGTACTTCTTAGTGATTACTGGGGGAGTGGAAGTGGGCGTGGTCACTTAAGAGCATGGTTGTTGCTGGCCAGTGATGTAACAACTGCCTCTTTTTTGCTTTGATTTGGGGGGGGGGACATTAGCAAGCTTTATCCATTCTGTTCTTAACTAAGGACAGAATTGTGTGCTTATGTATGCATTGGTACTCAGATTAAGCAAACTATTGGTTGATGATTTTTTAAAAAAATCTTGCAAAAGCTAGCTTTTTTGGGGTGGTGGTAGTTGGAGTTGGTACTGCTGGCTGACATGCTGATTGCATTGTTTGGAACAGAGGAAAAGTACTGTTGCTTTTTCTGTACGTACCGTATATACTCTAGTATAAGCTGAGTTTTTTAGCCCCCAAAAGTGAGAACCCAAAAGGGGACACGGCTTGTACTTGGGTTAATGACTATGAGGATCCCAAGACTACGCCAGATTGAGATGCACCAACAATTTAATTACTTTTACCATATTTTCATGTATTTTGATTATTGAAATTCAGTAGCAGCAGCTGCATTTCCCACCCTCAGCTTATACTCAGGTCAATCTATTTTCCTGTGTTTTCAGGTTAGAATTAGGTACCTCGGCTTATATTTGGGTCATCTTATACTTGAGTATATACCGTATTGTCTTGAATTAATGATTTAGAATTGGGGGAGGGGGAGGGATTAGTTCTTTGGGCATATGTTTATATAAAATGACAGGAAGTTGTTTCTGTATTAACTCAAATAATGTTGAGGGTTTATTACTTTAATACAACCTTCCTCAACCTGGTGCTTTCCAGATACATTATCCCGAGTTACGGCTATTTTTATTTTAAAACACATATGAGCAGGGGTGGCCAAACTTTTTGTGCCATGGGCCAGTCACGTGACTCCTCCCACCGGAAGTGGAAGTAAAACACACATGCATGTGCAAAACGCTTTCATAAATCCACCTGCAGCTGTTGTAAACGTGTTTACAACAACCAAGGGTGCATTTACGACAGCTGCAGGTGGATTTATGAAACCGTTTTGCACATGCATGGGCATGGTTTACTTCCGCTTCCAGGAGTGGCATGGGCAGCATGGGCCAGATGATTTGATGTCACGGGCTGGATCCAGCCCACAGGCCATAGTTTGGCCACCCTTGATATGGAGGGATCTTTAATTGATTGTTGGAACCATTCCTGAGGAAACTGAAGCCAGAATACAACAAACTACAGTATATTTGCTGTACCCACTAGATAAAGAAAACCTCATTCAGCAATTCATTAGGCCTTAATTGCTGAATACACACCACTGCATCAATTCTTTAACTTTCAAAAGGAAGGACCCATTTGACACAAATGTTTGATGTTTGAAAACATGTAACACATTCCCACATGAACATATGGGAGTAAGTTGTTGGTTGCTTTTTACGTCAGCCTCTGTTGCCCTGTAGCAGTAAAAATGTAATGTTTTCCTGATGATTTGAAAAAGTAACATATTTAACTATTTTATGTTCATAGTGCACCAGTTGTCAGGGAAAAAGGGAGAGATGGTTTTCACCAGTTTCCCCCTGGTGTTTCACATCACTATTTTCTAAGCTGTTCTGGATGAGTCCCAATCTTACAGATCAGTTATTCAGAAAGCGCAGGGAAAGAGAGCATAATCAAATACAGCCACTGCCACTGTTCTGCTCATACCTGTCAAGTATCCCGGATTGGCCGGGATTTCCCGTATTTCTGCGCTGGTTTTCCCCCTTTCCCGCTGCCGTCCCATATTTAAACAGTGGGGAAAGGGGTTACTGTGCACACGCGCCTATCACAAATGGGCTCTGCGCATGCGCAGAGGGGTTCTGCGCATGCGTAGATGAATTGTTGCAGTGCATGCGCAGATGAGTTGTTGCAGCGCATACGCACCCGGGCCGGAGCAGTTCCCCTATTTCCAGGAGTATGATGGGTATGGTTTGGCTAGCAAATTGCTCTGCTGTTTTCACAGCCTTCCATAGACAGAAGAGGCTCTTCTCTTTCTGGGAGGCGAGTTTTGGATTCAACCCTCTGCCTTTTATTTCTGAATATTAAATTGTATATTTTTTTCTTCCTTTGTGCTTATTACATTTCTTATTAAGCTGGTTTCTTTTTCTTTATAACAGCCAATCCACTTCTGGAAGCATTCGGAAATGCAAAGACTGTTCGTAACAACAATAGTAGTCGTTTTGGGAAATTTGTGGAAATCCATTTCAATGAAAAGGTATCAGTAATTTTTTTGCAGGCCTGGTAGATGTGCAAGAATGTATTCTTTCTTTATTGAAGTGAACTGCAGAATAAATGCCTACCTGTTGAGTGACAGTTTCTACAAGTATCTCCCCATATCCACAGGTTCAGTATCCGCAATTTCAGTTATATGGGGCCATTCAACAATTACATGATCCATTTTTTGGGAAAAGTTGACCCCCTCCCCCACATGTAATCTGACTGTAATTTTCACTTCGAATCCCCCTTCCTTTAAAATTACATAACCCAGAGCTTTTTTAAATCAAAACTCTGATTTTTAGAGCTTTTTACTATTGGTGAAATAGAAATAGACTGCACAAGCAATTCAATAATCTCAAATTGGATCAAAACTCTCAGAGATCATTTTTAAACCTAAAAAAGCGCCATGTTTCGAAACCACAACAGCTCCAAATGGATTACGTAATCTTTGACCTGACTCCCTCGCCCGCCCCCACGTAATTTTCTGTTATTTAGATGGCAGACCCCCGCCCCCCTTGTGGATCACGTAATTGTTGAATGGCCCCTATGTAGGTCTAAAAATATTCAACAAAAACAACTTGACATAGAAAGTATGTATGTATTTCTATGGCTAAGGGGTTGTGGTGGCTCAGTGGGTAAGAAGCTCGCTTTGTTAGCTGGAAGGCTGGTAAGTCAGCAGTTTGAGACTCGGGTACTGCATGATGAATTGAGCGCCCATCTTCATCCCAGATCTTGGGGACATGAAATGAGCCTCATTTGGGCATCCCCTGAGCAGAATTTCTCCAGCAAAAATCCTTTCAATCCAGAATACTTTTTGACATGAAATTATTATTATTTCTATGGCTCAGTACCAGAGCTGACCACTAGAGGCCACTGTCTGCAATGTAAAATATAGGGTTTGCTATTATATTTTGGGTATCCATGGTAGGGTTCTGAACATATCCTCTGTGGATACAAGGGAAGGCCTGTACCTTCCATCTGCCATTCTATGCACTACATGTTGTTTGCTGTAACCACTTTGAAGGGTTCTTTTTTGTAGCACAGCTTGGCCATCTCTTTTTTGCATTTGGATGATAATGATTCTGTACATGGCAGAATCGGCCTTTACGTGCATGCCATCAGATACCATAAAGTTAATGTGCTCTTTTAGCAGTCATTTGTGATGTTCCTGACTCTTGTATTGACAGACTCTTTCAAATTCAGACATATGGGTGAAAAAGCTAAAGTAAAATGTGTTTATACTGTGTATTGGCAAGATGGAAAAGCATCCATAGACTTTGTGCTGTCATGTGCTTAAAGTCAATTCCAACTGCTTAAATTATTTCCTTCCTATTTTATCTAACTCTTTGGGCATGTACATTTTAAAAGGTAAAAGGAAATGCATAGCAAGTGGCCTGTCTAAATGACTTTTGCCTGCATAATTCCTGATGCACGTATTCTATTTTTAATATGCTTCAATTTGTTGTTGTTACATGCCATCAAGTCACCCCCAACTTATGGCAATGCTTTGAATGAGTGATCTCCAAAGTGTTCTGTTCTCAGCAGCCCTGCTCCACTCTTGTAAAATCAAGTTGTGGTTTTAGGGACTCAATCCATCCTGTATTTGGTCTTCGTTTTTCCTACAGTTTCCATTAGTGACCAAAATATGTAATATATATATGAGGTATGAACCCTTTGGGTGGGCTATAGATCTCAGCTTCCCTTGTGGTTGGCTGTTCTTGTGGGGTGCTGCAGAAAGTTGTAGGTCAAGGTATCTATAAAGCCAAGGGTTCTGTGCTCCTTCACCAAATAATATGCTGGTTTATCCTATCAGCTTACTCAAAAACTTACTCTTGTTTTACTCAATGGAAGACAACAGTCTATATTTGACAGTATTTTTAGCCAAGCTGCACCTTTTAACTAAATTACAGAATAAAGTCGATGTAGTTCATATTTTTATAAAATTTTGTTTGAGATGATAATCTATAACAGGGGTGACCAAACTTTTTGGGCCATGGCCCAGCCATGTGGTTCAGTGGGCCAGCCACGTGGTTCTTCCCACTGTAAGTGGAAGTAAAATGTGCTTGTGCATGTGATGAACACTGCCGTAAATGCACCCATGGCTTTTGACAGCCATGGGTGCATTTACAACAGTTCTGCGCATGCATGGGTGCATTTTACTTCCGCTTAAAGGGTTTGGGCTGGATAAATTGGCATTGGGGGCCAGATTTGGCCCACAGGCCGTAGTTTGGCCACCCCTGATCTATAACAATGCTTCTCCTCATCCCCTCTTGTTTTCTGTTGCAAAAACTTGTAGGGAAGGAACCCAAATGAGTGAAATGTATACTTTACTATATATGTTAATGTAAAGATTTCCTCTTTAAATAAAACAACTTTGGCTTTCCTTCTAGAATTCAGTAGTTGGTGGATTTGTGTCACATTATCTGCTGGAGAAGTCGAGGATCTGTGTTCAAGGCAAAGAAGAAAGGAACTACCATATCTTCTACAGGCTGTGTGCTGGGGCTCCTGAAGATATAAGACAGAAACTGTATTTAAGTTCACCAGATAATTTTAGGGTGAGTTGGTATCTCTTCCTCACTATCGCCTATCACTCTGTTTGGTCCCGATGTTGTCTTACTTAGAGTAGGTCCACTGAAATAGTTTTTACTACTTCAAAAATCAATGTCTGTCTGTGGACATTGAAGTTAGAAGAAGCATGCCCATATTAATTGGGAACAATTCCAATTCAACTACGTCAGAGTAATAATTTATAAGATTGTTCTGTAAATGTGCTTATTGACTTAAACGTAGCAGTCTGAACATTAAATCAAAGGTTCATTCAGAGGTGTAACTGTACCATAAATAGCTTCTGGGTGATCAGAGATCCTGAGGCAATGAACTATCCATACCTATTTTCAGAGTTGATTTACATTAGCTTTGTCCAGTGTTGGACCACTAAATAAGGAAGAGATCTTTAACCTTCTCCTCTTAAGTAAAGTGGTTAGTTGGGCTGTTAGCCAGTAAGCAGGAAGGGAATTTGAAATGTCAGGAGATTTAACTATTTAGAATAAAGGCACAAGAAAATATAAAGAAAGACAGATATCCAAATTCTTAATCTCATAAAAATATGTTGTAAGCACAGTAGAACCTCGAATAACGTCCAAACTCCGTTCCACGGAGTTGGTCGCTATGCGCTTTTGTACGTTGTGGGGTTCCTATGGGGAGATGCATCGCATAAAGTCCAAAAAATGGTTGAAAACTGATGTTATCCGAGGTTCCTATACTAATACCTCGGATAATGTCCATTTTTGAGCAGTTTTGGATGTTATGCGATACATCACGTGTGCATAAAAACCACGACATTATGCGAATGTGTTACTGTACTTAAAAGCATGATTAGTAAAAAGTCCTTGATTTGGAATCATACTGATTACAAAAATCTTGAAGATTTTATCACGATACTTGTGGAAATAACAACCTTTGCTTCCTGGACGTTGACTTTTAAAGATACCAATTCTGCCTCTAATGGCCATGTTACTTAGCTAAAAATCTAAATAATTATGCCAGAAACATAATGGCTATTGCTCCATAAAACAAGGCTGTGTGTGCATCCTTCATACCCAATGTCTCCCAATTTGTACTATTTATGATGAGGATGTACCAACTCTATTTAGAATCTATTTGCCTAGTCATGGATATTCTTCTTTTATCGTTTCTCCAAAATGACCAGCTCAGACCAGTGTTGGAGCTAAAAATTCATCTTTTGGTTTCCTTTATTGGAGGGACATCTGCCTTGGCAATTCTGGAACTGTCACTACTTCAGAAATAAAATAAGAAAAGCTAGTTATTTCCCCTCCATTCTCATCTGGTGTTAATGTGATTAATTCTGTATCAGTGTAAATAAGGTATTCTGCATCCCCTAATGTAAAGAAAAAGCACCAGATCTCATGATAAGCTATCATCATATGTAACTGGAACAAACCTAACTCTATACTCTCCAGGCTTGCCCACTCCTGCTTCTTCTGCTTGACTATAAGGTGATTCTGGAAGCTTTGATTCAATTTTTATTTCAACACAATTATTATACGTATCTATCTGAATCTTCCAATCTTGTGATTAATCTTAACTGTAGTTTGTTTGAAGTAAACTAGCTACAAACCATTATTTGTGAAGCTGGGTTGATTCAGCCAAACATAGTCAAGATTAATCACAGTTTACCTAAAATTCTTCAGTATTAAATTCAAAGTTCTAACTTTTATATCATACTATGCAGTTGTGGAATCTCTTTATGGCCGGTAAGATGAATACAAACATGGGAGAAAGGCAGCATAAAAATGCAGTTGTTTGCTCAATTAGCCAATCAATCACTTAATCACCCTTAGGCGATTCTGAATCAAAAGCAGCAAAATGTCTTGTGGAACATTAAAGACCAAGCTTTATTTGGTATAAATTTAACTGGACTATAACCTGTTTCTTCAGATGCATCAGATTACACACTATAGACCAGGGGTGCTGAAACTATCGTCCATGGGCTGGATCCAGCCCATGGCACCAATTAATCTGGCCCACACCACCCGCACTACTTCCGGAAGTGGAAGTAAAACGTGCATGCGTGTGCGCATAATTCTGCTGTAAATGACCCGTAGCTGTCACACACACATTTACGACAGCCGCAGGTCATTTATGGCAGCATTATATGCATGCACATTTTAATTCCGCTTCCGGTGGGAGGAACCACGTGATCGACTTGTGGCCAAAAAAGTTGGGGCACACTATTGATTGAAATGGACATTTAGAGTGTGTAAAACTCAACTGTTCAATCACATCAGCATTGAGTGTATACTTTATAGCAGTCATAGCCATTTGGAAAATATTAGGAAGTATGCAGGCACTACCTGTAATAAATATGTAATGAAAGAATGACTTTTAATGGGGACTTTTTATTAGTAATTATTTATTGCATTTTTATATTGCCCATTTGGGTAGTTTCCCACTCTGGGTGGTTTCCAAAATTCAAATAAGAACATCTAGGTAGAACATATTATAATCACAACCTTCCCCTTAGATGTCAACATATTGGGGGTGAGATGGGGGAACTTATCTAGTTAAAATTGAAAAAAGCTACAAAACAAAAATTGAAATTTATCTTTTTCTTATTATACACCATTTGTTACATCATATTTCAAGATATATGCTTATCCGTAGCGTATGTAAATGAGTTATGAAAACACTTTCCAAAGTAATTTGTAAACATTTTTTCTCTTTAATTTCTTTCTTTTTAAGGAGCCATTTGTTTCTGTGCATTTTGTACAAATATGAAAATATGAATAATTTTTAAAAGTTAAATGTGTGATGTGCTTTTCTGGATTATGAAATAGGCATCTCAACTAATATGATAACGTTTCTACAGTATTAAAAATTAAGGGTGATCATGGGATGCTTTTATTATTATCTTCTATAGCTCTTGTGTTTAATTGTGCGCTGTCTTTCTTTGTATCAACAGTACTTAAATCGTGGCTGCACTCGATACTTTGCTACCAAAGAAACTGACAAGCAAATTTTACAGAACCGCAAAAGTCCTGAGGTATGCTTTGCCTACAAGGAAAAACTTCTTTACAAAGTAGAGATACTGTAGATCCAGAGTTTGGGGTGTAGCTCCCAGGATTCTCCAGCTAAGAATTCTGGGAGTAAGCTAATTTGTACAAAGTCTGGGGCAGGTGCTGTCATACTGCATCTAAGCCAGAGGTTCCCAACCTTTTCAAATTGGGGGCCAAGTTACGCTCACTCAGTCAACTTTGAGTGCCGGATGGCAATTTTGCACTTCCTGCATGATGGGGATGGCCATTTTATCCTAAGAGCTTCAAAGGGATGGCTATTTTGTTTCTCTAATGCTCTTGGAGAACTGGGGGGGGGGGGCACATGAAATGGTGCTGTGGGCCAGATACTGCCCACGGGTCTTAGGTTGGGAACCCCTGATCTAAATTGTGCTTTCATGTAGTACTTTTCTTCACATGCCAATAGCTTTGATAGTGCTGATCTCTGTTTAGGGCGGACAGCTCAGTCCCAATGCTACCGTTTATTCAAGCAATTGGGAGATGCTGCCAGAACCTGACATGAGTCATTTGATGACACTCAAGGTTGGGTAGGCACAGATCCTTACATGTAATGGGAAGAAAGATTCATTGTCATGTAAAAAAAATATTTCAGCTAGGAGTCTATTTTGCTAGTTGTGCCTTTTTTTGTAACAAATTGGATCCAACTAATGTTCATATAGATCAGTTTTTCTCAACCTTTGGTTTTTGGACTCCAATTCCCAGAAACCTAAGTCAATTCCCCAAAGCACTGTTCAGCCCATATACTGACTTAGGCTTCTGGGAATTGAAGTCCCCCTGTGGGGCATGGGCTCCATGTTGGGAACCACTGATATAGATTAATTTAGGGAGAAATTTGTCAACCACATTCTTTACAATAATAGCCTTGCAATTGAAAACCCTCACTGGACTATTGGTCTTGATTTGGCCACTATGGAAATTAAATAAACAAATCACACAAAATACTTTCATACATAGTTAATATTCCACTACAGTAAAACCCCTACTTACGCAAAAAGTCCCTTCCGTAGGCTTTTGCTTAAATCAGTTTTTTTACATAACTTGAAGCAAACCTATAGGAAAAATGAATTTTTTATGTAACTCAAAGCAAACCCATAGGAAATCGTGTTATGTAAATTTATGTAAATTGGGACATTTATGTAAATCGGGACATGGTTTTAGCACAAAATCATTATGTAAGTCAAATTGTATGTAACTCGGGGCATTTGTAAGTCAGGGCTTTATTGTACTTTGTTGAGCTCTAATGCATGGCTTAGTGGTTAAGATGGTGAATTTGGCAACTGGAAGGTTGGCAGGTCAGCAGTTCGCGACCCGAGTGCTGCATGATGGAGTGAGCTCCCATCTCTATCCCAGCTCCTGCCAACGCAGCAATTCGAAAACAAGAAATTGTAAGTAGATAAATAGGTACCAATTCAGTGGGAAGGTAAACAGCATTCTGTACACTCCAGTGTCTAGTCATGTCTGTCACATGACCATGGAAACATCTGCAGATGCAGACAGTATTGGCTCTTTGGCAATAAACGAAGATGAGCACCAAGCTCTAGACTTGGATATGACTGGCTTTTGAGCAAGGGCGACCTTTACCTTACTGCATGGCTCTGATATGTAGTGGTAGTGCTGTTGTAACCAAAACAAGCCAATAAAATCAGACTTCGGTAATTGTTCCCTGCTGAAGTCAGGATTTGATCCTTGTCTCCAACATCCCCCAAAGTATACTGTGAGACCAAGAACTTCAGAGGAGGACTGTGTACAGAGTCATTGTGACCAACCTAGTTAAGAGGAGTACTGTATCTGTTACTACCATCACTGCTGTTGTCGCACTGGAACAAACTACAGCAACCACATCTACAGGCAGTCTGCATCTGGCAGTGCCAGTGAACAGCAACCTGCCCTCTTTGCTGTGTTGGCTAAGTTCACACTAGGTTTATGATTGCAACAGCTCCACATCATTTTGAGGGCTGCCTTAGAGTGTCAGCTGGTATTGAAATTGTAGGGAAAAGCCAGTGAAACTAATGGAGGATCTCCTTGGCCGTGTTGACATGATGACTGTCAGCTGACACAATTTTGCCTGGCAGTGTACTGGGCATATAGCAAGTCTGAGGAAGCATTGCATTGCCAGAGGCCATTCTGGCCCACGGTGAGGATACAGTGGTGGGAGTGGGATTCAGCAGGTTCGCACCAGTTCGCCAGAACCGGTAGCAGAAATTCTGGCTGGCCCGACCCATCCAAGTTTTGAAACAAAGTAGTCCTAATTCAGGAGCCAAACTAGCAGTTCGAAAGCAAGAAAATGCAAGTAGATCAATGGGGACCACTTCGGTGGGAAGGTAACAGTGTTCCGTGTGCTCCAGTGTCTAGTCATGCCAGCCACATGACCATGGAAACGTCTACAGAAGCAGACAGCACTGGCTCTTCGGTTTTGAAACAGAGATGAGCACTGAACCCTAGAGTCGGATACGACTGGCTTTCGAGCAAGGGAAACCTTTACCTTTAATTCATGTGCAACACAGGGCTTTCCCCTGGCCACGCCCACCATACCACGGCCACAAAGTAGGTAGTAAAATCTTTTGATTCCCACCGCTGTGAGGATAGTTGTGCTTCAGTATGTGGAGGCTGAAGTAACAGACCTACCACAGAGTGACAGGTAGGCCTGTTAACAGATTCAAAAGCATAACCATGCATATGCCATTAAATAAGAGCATTAAAGACCATACCTGTCAAGCGCAGCTCCGGACAATATGGGACCTGCGCAGAACCATTCTGCACAGGTCCCTTCTGTGCATGCGTAGAAGCCTTCTATGCATGCGCAGAAGAGACCTGTGCAGAACTGTTCTGCGCAGAACCCTTCTGCACATGCATAGAAGGCTTTTATGTATCCCCTTCTGCTCAGAACCCTTTTGCGCATGCGTAGAAGGGTTCTATGCATGCGTAGAAGGGTTCTGTGCAGAAGGGGATACGTAGTAACTACTCCCCCCCCCCCCGCTGTCAAATTACGGCATGGCGGCGGCTCCGGGTGGGAAAGGAGGAAAAGCGGTGCCAAATTACGGGAAATCCTGGCTAATACGGGATACTTGACAGGTATGTTAAAGACATTTCCTAATTTTTGGATTTAGTCATTAATTTCTTACTTGGCAAGAATTAGAAGGAGCCCTAGTATGGCTACAGTGCTGAGCAATACACCCTGTCTCTCTAATATTGTATTATAAATAATGTGAAGGACTGTGGGGAAAAATGTTTAATTAAGAACAACATGATGGCTTTGAATGTTCAAGAAGATAAAGAAAGCTTTGCAGGATAGCTTTGTTCAGTCAAGAGTGAATATAGCTGGGAAACTACCGACTGATTCAGATAGTGACTTTGAACTTGGAGTGTTGAAACTGAGTTGGGCTCGTGAAACCCCCATGAACTAAACCCAGAATACCTTTTCACATGCTGTCACCACCCCCTGCTAGAGGATTTGAGCTGTGGATGCCATGTGAATGGGTGTTTGAGTTTCAGCTTGGTAGCTGGCAGTGTTTGCTTCTCACTCAACTTGGCTTGACCTTGATAGCACTGGGAAAATTTGAGAGCTGATCAAAAACGGTGGAGCACAACATATGTGAATCTAAATTAGTCTAAATCTGTAGAAAATATTAATGTCAATCAAAGGGAAGATCTGCTTGGTAAATATATTTTTGGGCTATATCCAGTGTTGCTTGAGAGGAAGGTAGCTTCTCAGAACCAGTCTTTTCCTTTTCTTCCTCCCCTGTTGCCTTATTTATGGAGGGAAAGGCATAGGGATGCAATCTTGGAATAGGGGAGGAATGAACTAGCAAACATTTTTCATTTTACTTTTATTTGTATACCGCTTTATTCAGCCCGAAGGCGACTCAAAGCGGTTCACATTAATGCATGCTGTCTGCACAGCAGACAGCAGCAAAAAGTGAACAAGAAACATCCAATGTAAAAATATACAAAAAATATCAAGAACATAATTAAAAATTACGATCAAGAGAAAAGCAGTGAAAAATAGACACAAGATACAAACAACGAAGCCCGGAAAGGGCACAAGACAAAAGGTCCTCAATTGCAATTGCAATAGCAGTCGCAAGTGGCTCCAATCCCCGGAGCTATGGCAAGGCGAGGGAGAGCGAGGATCTTCCTTGTGGTGGCGGTGGTGGCTTTTTCACCCCTCCAGCCAAGTGTGGCTTGGAGGGGGTGGCAGCGGCGGCGGGCGCAGGTGACTTTGATCCCCGGAGCGATGGTGTGGCCCCGGGGAGAGTGAGAGTCCTCCTTACAGCGGCTTCTTAACGTTATAGGCTGCAGTGAGTAGTAAGTAAGAGACATGTAAAGATTGAGAAACATAAGTGACTCATGTAACTTCACCTACCCAATTTATTGGTTGTGTGACGCTGCCTCCTGTTCTAACAGTGCTGTGTATAACCTTCAGTACTTGGTCACAAGATTTTAGTGTTATTGAATGAGGCTGATTTTTGAGGAATATTAAAGTGCCTGATCTGTGCTCTTGGAATTGCATAAAAAGGCACATAGGAAGTTAGTAATCTTTGTACAGGCCATGGAATTAGTTTCCAAGAATGCCGTTTCCCCTTTCTAATTGTAAGTCGTGTTTCCTAGAAGCAACTTCTTCCATTGTAGACGTCATTTTCTTTCTACCTTTTCCAACTTAGAAACTCATTCAGCCTGTTTAATTATAGTGACCAGAATACTCAATTAATGCTTACATTATTTTTATCCTTCTCCTATCAGGAAGATGAGGTGATCACTTTGTATAATTTGAAATTTACTCTTATTGAATTGCTATGTGGTGTGATTTTTTTCAGATGCATGAGAGCGCTTTTGTTTTTAGATTCATTAGAACAGCGTTGATCCTTTGTCTGGGATTGAACTGGGTAGATGGTGTGTGAAACTGCATCTTTTCTTCAGTTCCCCCCCCACACACACCCCCTAAATGATCTCCTTTTGTTAAGTTGTGCATGATTTTCCTCCTTGCATGTAGAGTAGTTTGCTGTTTAGTGAAAAAGCTTTAGAACTTTGAATTGGTTGTGTGGAGTGGTGCTTGAGCCCAAACAGCTGAAAAATACCATCCAGTGTATTTTTATGTCTTATTCAAGTAAAGTGAGCTCCAGTTTATTATTATTTATTTATTAGTTCAAATTTATATTGCCGTCCACTCGCCAAAACGACTCAGGGTGGCTTATAAACATTACATTACAATACAATACAGTGGAACTCCGGATAATGACTGTACCAGATAACGCCAAATCCACATAACGACACGTTCTTTATGAACCACATGATGCCCTGCATAATGCCAAAAATGCTACAAAATGGTCGTCATGCGTTGCATTTGGTATCGATGCTCCAGATAACGAACACTTTTTGTCATTATCCAGAGCATCTCCCATAGGGACCATATAGCATCAAAATCTGAATAGTGCTGCACTCTGTGGAACGGAGTTTTGATGTTATCTGGAGTTCCACTGTATGTTGACGGGGGCTCAGGGGGCGGGAGGGCCAAGACCTCAACCTGTCCTGGCTTCTCCCCCTTATGCATTTGCATTAGTAATTCTATTTGCCAATATCAATACAGTAGAACCTCAGATAACGTCCAAACTCCATTCCATCAGTTTGGACTTTATCCGATTTTGGACTTTATCCGAATCAAATGGGCGATGCATCGGATAACATCCAAAAATGGATGTTGTCCGAGGTTCCTATACCAAATACCTAGGATAGCGTCCATTTTTTTAGTGGTTCTGGACTTTATGCAATGCATCGCGTGTGCATGAAAACCGCGACTTTATCCGAATTGGACTTTATCCGAATTGGACTTTATCCGAATTGGACTTTATCCAAGGTACCACTGTATTTATTTTCAGCTCACTTTTTAAAACAATTCTGTGCTTCACTTGAGAACTGCAAACATGTCTGTGAGCAACATTGTCTCTTCTCAAATGAAATGTTAAGAGAGCTACAGTAAAAATTTGAAAGCATGAGGGGGTGCAGAAATGATGCTTCAACAGGAGGAGAGCAGGGAAGGGGAGAAGCTCAGCACTAGAGCACACATTTGGCCTGCAGTAAGTCTTGGATCCAGCCTCTAGGCTAGGGCTCTAAAACCTCTCTGAAGGAATTTCTGCCAGTTTGGACAATACAGAGCTTCAGTGATTCTGACTTCACCATTTCCTATATAACTCCCTGATATACTGCACTTCTTATGTCACTTCCCAAATGGCAGCTGTTTGGATGCTCTTGTTGTTGACTGGAGCTGCTTTGTCATGGCTATGCGATTCAAGGGAGCTGGGAATCCTATGGTAGTGTCACATATCTGGTCAGGTCTGATGATGTCACAGTGCTATGAAGCCATTTCAGAGTGAGAGCATTGATTTCTAAGCCGATATTTTGATCTCTCTTTGTGGCCTTTCTGAATTGTTTCTGGAGAGAGAAGATATTTCTCATGTAAAGTCAGAAGGCACATAGTCTCCCTTCATTTTGGGGACACTTTTTGCCCCTAGTTAGTAGTAATTCTGCACATTGTTTTAGTAGGCTGTCCAATGCTGAATCTTTCCTCCTTTTACACTGCTTCTTTCACATTTGCCACTGTTTCCCATGCTCAGCCATGGAGTCCCTATCTGTAGTCCTTGTGATATTTCAAGGATGAGAGATTACAGCTCTGTTCTTTTGTTTGCGTTGACTATGCTTTTATAATTGGAAGTATTTCTATTCCTGTCATTTTGAAGTGGCTTTTCTTGCTGTTATTTTTAGTATCTGAAATCAGGTGCCATGAAGGATCCTCTGTTAGATGACCATGGAGACTTCAACAGAATGTGTACTGCAATGAAGAAGATTGGCTTAGACGATGAGGAAAAGCTGGACCTCTTCCGGGTGGTGGCCGGTGTCCTACACCTTGGGAATATTAATTTTGAAGAAGCTGGCAGCACCTCTGGTTAGTTCAGTGATCATTAAATTCATTTTGTGTTCCAGTAATTAATGCAGCTTAGCAGTTGTGCCTGATGATATAAACTAAGATCAGGAAAACAAATCCCACCTTCACTAAATGCAGGTTGTACCTTCTTCATAGAAATTCACGATGCGTAGCGGCTCAAGTGGCTAAGACGCTGACTGGGAGGCGGAAGGTCGGCAGTTCGATTCTCGAGTACTGCAGGACAGAATGAGCTCCCATCTTTGTCCCAGCTCCTGCCAACCTAGCAGTTTGAAAGCAAGAAATTGCAAGTAGATAAATAGGGACCACTTCGGTGGGAAGGTAACAGTGTTCCATGCGCTCCGGTGTCTAGTCATGCCTGCCACATGACCACGGAAACGTCTGCAGAAGCAGACAACACTGGCTCTTCGGCTTTGAAACAGATGAGCACTGAACCCTAGAGTCGGATACGACTGCCTTTCGAGCAAGGGAAACCTTTACCTTTACTAGAGCCCCATATGAATTTCTAAAATACAATATTGTTTAAGAGAAGGGGCATAAAATAGATTATAGTGGAATCTGAGTTTGTGAAACATCTTTCTGCCAGGCAAAAGTAAAAGAAGTTTTTTTTAAAAAAAGTTGGAATGAAGATATCTTCTTCTTCTTTGAGTGCCATATCTGATTTCGAATATTGGCTATCATCATGGCAATCAGCCATGAATATTTTCCTGGGGACAATATAATGCAGTGGTCTTCCATTTGCCTTCTGCATCGCAGCATGACACCTGTACCACCGATTCAGTTCTTCAAGTCACTTTCTGGTCCTGAGCCTTTTTAGCATACAAAGTCCTCATCAGCCCCAGGCCAGTATTGATGAAGCTGCTGCCCTCCATCAGGATGGATTCAAGAGGGATTTAATCCTTTTAGGGACTAGTTCAAGCATATTAAAGATTTTTTGAAAAGCCCAATCTTTTCTGTTAGCTGACTCATATTTCCAAAGTGGTATGGTACAATTACCTGATCTCTTATTGTGTACCTTATTTTTTTAAAATTTAATTTAATTTAATTTAATAGTCATATTTATATATGCCGCCCACTCAGGCAGAACCCGACTCAGGGCGGCATTACAACAAGTTCTAAAAACACATAAGAACACTTAAAAAACCCATATCCCACCCGCTTCAAAAAACCCATATCCCTCCCACCCATCCCACCCACTATAAAAAAGAAGAGAGAGTTCTTAGTTGTTTACATAACCCAGCAGTCGGGGACCGTGTTCCCATTCGGGCCCCCCCACACCTGCCCTGCCAGCCAGGTCTTCAATCCTTTCCTGAAGGGCAGCAAATCTCTTTGAAGTCTTAGATCTGCTGGCAGGAGGTTCCAGAGGGTTGGTGCGGACACGGAGAAGGCCCTCCTTTGGGTGCTGGATAGATGTGCACCCCTAGTTGATGGCACTACTAGAGAGCCTCTCCGGTCCGCTCTGGTTGGGCGGGCAGACACTCTTAATTCCTTAATTCCACTTTCCAGCCACTCAGTAATAAAAGTTCTTTTTAGCAATATAAAAAACATTAAAATTACAATTAAAATAGTAAAAGTCAAGAAGCAGAATATAAATTCATATATCTGATAGTACTTGAAATGATTTGGCTATGTTAGTAGATGTTCTCTCTACAAAGTATGAGTCAACACATGGTAATATAGTCCAAGTAAGACCAAAGTCTGAACAGCATTGTGTTGATGCATCCTCTGAATCAGTGTCCATGCTAAATTCGTGTACTGTAGTCTGGAATCAGTGCCACAAATATTATTCTCCATTCAAATGTTAATCTGTGCTTAGTTGATACTTGCAGAACAAAATGGAGAGGTAGGCATATACAGGTATAAACTCTGTGTGTGACTTTATGCAACGAAGCCCTAGTCTATATAGAGAATAGAAGGTGCATGTTATACCTCAAGTAAATTCTGCATAAGCTCTTTTAAATGGTAAAATTGATGGTCATGTTCTTGCATGTACGGCATAGGCCAAACACAAACAACCTGAGAACATGTCAATCACATGTGAACATGGGTCCATAAAATGTATTTTTATGAACTACATTCTGTTAAAGAAGTGCATTTATGATATGAGCAAGATACTTTAATCACATGAAATGGATATTTACATTAACCAGTGCTTAGAAATCATCCTTTTGGACATTGTTCTACAGATTATGCGGCTAAACAACAAGAAGAGTTTATATAACATTTGCAAAGAGGGGAAAATAGGCAAACATGCTGATCTGGCCTATTTCTTCTGAAGAGTTTGGAACAACATCTGTGTAGATGATTCTGAGCAGTTGTCTGGAATATGGAAATACACAATATGTTCATCTTGAGCTACTCTAGCTGGGCTGAATGCAATGGTAGTCCCAACCACAGTATACCAAATGAAATTAATGGGAGCTGTGACAAATAAATCCTCATGGTGCAGAGGTTAAACTGCAGTACTGCAGCCAAAAGTGCGAGTTTGATCCTGGTGGGACTCAAGGTTGACTCAGCCTTTGCTTTCAATAAAATGAGTACCTGTCATGTTGTAGGCAAAATGCTAATTACCTTGTGAACTGCCTAGAGAGTGCATTAAGTCCTATAGAGTGGTATAGAAGTGTAATTGCTATTGAGACTAACTTTTTTTCATTCATTCATTCATTCATTCATTGTTAGATTCATATCCCACCCATCTAGTGAAGATGCATTACTCTGGCCAGCAAATCTAATAGTAAAAACAAAACTACCAAAAATAAAACCAATATATTGTATTTACTAGCTTATAAGACCCACTCCCTCCTCTTAAAATACACTGGAAAATGGAGTGTGTCTTGTACTGTATATAGTGGCCTGTAATGGGCAATTTTGGTAATAACAGGGTACATCTTATACTTGATGCCTCTTATACGCCGGCAAATATGGTAAATAAAACTAATATGCATATGCATTGACATTAGGGTGGCAGGACAAACATTAGTGGCTCAATTACTCCCTGAGGAGAAGAATGTCAACAAATGCTATGTTTTCAGAAATCCTTAAAAAGCTGTGAGGGAGGGATCCCAGCATATCTCCTGTGGCAATATGTTTCACAGGATAGGTATCATATTTAGCTCTTTGGCTCCAGTCTTTCAAGCAGGGGTTGCCTATTGCCCCTGCGCTTGTTGTATCAAACACTTAAGAAGGGGAGCAAGCTGCCTCTGTCCTCTCTTATCATAACTTCCAGCAACTTTTCAGGCGTGGAGGGATCATGAGTATGGAGAGAGGAACTTCCACAGTCTGGGGAACTTCATCTGTATGAGGGGGGAACCTGGAAAATCTGGTTTTCAGCTCACTTGGAGAGCATCCAATGATAACAGTGGAGACTCCCGATGGTCTTCTCCACATAGGAGGAGAATGAAAGCAGGAATGGAGGGGTTCAAAGGTGGTCTGCTTTCCCTCTGTACATCTTGATACAGCATGCGTGTAAGGACTTGTTATGGGTTTGATTTTCTTTTCAATGACATTGTAACATCCATGAGACTTGTAGGATACAATATACTGTATTCCATTCTCAGTTTATGGTTTCTTTAATATTAAATAGTTCAGAATGAGGAGAAGGAAATTTCTCATTCACTGTGTATGCAAAGTTCACTGTTCAGAGTGTGCCTCTTTCATCTACCTCATTTATTCCCCCTTCATAAAATAACTTGTGCCCTTGCGGTAAGCAATTGTAAACAAAAAAAAAAGGCTGATATACATCTAAGAAGTTCTTTGTGCTTCTTTTACATAATCGATTATGTATATGTGTGTGTATATATATCTTGATCCCTGTTGTCTGGTTTCTCCTTTTAAAAAACAGGTGGATGCACTTTGAAGAATAAATCTACCCAGTCCCTTGAATACTGTGCGGAGTTGCTTGGTCTCGACCAGGATGACTTGCGTGTGAGTTTGACGTCGAGAGTCATGTTGACAACAGCAGGGGGCGCCAAAGGAACGGTTATAAAGTAAGCCACTTGCTCAGCGCAAAGCAGGCCATTTCCCTCCCTTGCGCTTTCTATTTCCTACCTCCACAGCTTGGCACTTTTTTTGTTTTTATTTTTAGTTTTTGCAAATGAATGAATTGCCAGTGGAGATTAGAACTGCTCCGATTTTATTAACATTCCATAAAGCATTTAGGACCTACCTGTGTCAGCAAGCCTTTTAAGGCCTATAAGATCATTAGAACTGTGCAGTGTTGACCCTAGACTCTATTAACATTGATATTACCTTTTACGGCTGCTGATAGGGTTTTAATTTGAATACTGTTATGGTTTCAAGATTTTTTCCTGCCATCTGGCTTTGTTTCTTGTGTTTTCTCTTGTGTTTTTATTGGTTATTACGGGATGGTATATATTTTTATATTCATTTTTATATTATCCATCCATCCATCCATCCATCCATCCATCCATCCATCCATCCATCCATCTATCTATCTATCTATCTATCTATCTATCTATCTATCTATCTATCTATCTATCTATCTATCTATCTATCTATCTATCTATCTATCTATCTATCTATCTATCTATCTATCTATCTATCTATCTATCTATCTATCTATCTATCTAATCTGAATGAATGAATGAATGAATGAATGAATGGTGCTAAAAGTCCTGTCTTTGAGCTGAGCTGAAATGTCTGACTTGTATCTATTTACCGAGGCATGGAAAATGGTGGATCACTTTGCAGCTCCTTTTCTTTTTTTGCTTTGTTCCGCAAAGTTGAGTGGCACTTTTCTTAAGAGTAATGAAACATCTGTCGCTATTCCAAATTCGTTTCTGTCTCTTTTCATCCCACTGTGCAGGAGACAATATATCTATATAACAACGGTAAGGGGGAGAAATTGCCTGCCGGTTTTGCTAATGATTAAGCTGTCAAATGTGAGGAGGGAAAATGGAAATGCCCTGCAGCATGTCTCAGTGCAGCTTGAATCTATATTTGTATAACAATAATTGCTTAAAAGCTGAAAGTAAGCATGATGTTGTATGAAGTGTGCAATATGCATGGCTTCTTGGAACATCTTGATGGTAGAAGTGGAAAAACTCCAGCATTCACTCAGCTGTTTAAGTGCTGCAGCTTGGATGTTTTCCTTTGCGTTTTGAAGTGCACCAGAACTGTGGCTTTCTAGCCAAGATTTACACAAATAGTAAACTTATTGGTTTCTGTGGCACTGCCTAAATTATGGGCTGGTTCTGTGTGGACACTCTGGATATTAGCAGATTGTCCCAGTTTTTCCTCTTATCAGTAATGGGTTCGTCAGAGAAGCTGGCCTGTTTCTGTTTCAAGATGATGTGTTTGGTTTATAGCAGGGGTGCCCAAACTGCGGCCTGGGGCCCAGATCCGGCCCCTGACGCCAATTCATCCAGCCCACAAAGCCCTCGTCGCTCCCAGAAGCAGAAATAAAACACGTCTGTATGGGTGAGTTTTAATTCCACTTCTGGGAGCGACAAGGGCTTCCTGGGCCAGCTGAATTGGTGTCAGGGGCCGGATCTGGGCCCTGGGCCATAGTGACCAGCCCCCCCGAACCACGTGATTGGCCTGCAGCCCAAAACGTTTGGGCACCCCTGGTTTATAGTGATTAAATGTACCATCCAGTTTTCTGAGGGCTTCAATTTTCAACTTAATTAGTGCTTAACATAGAGTGATCTAAAGTTTCATCTCTCAGTAAGCCATTTCCTTATTTTTGTTTGGAGAAGTCACGGATACGGGGAGGCAAATTCTGTAAGCATAATACACCCCCATAAGACACAGAAGTCTTTAGAGAGCTCATTTCCAACTGCATGCACTCTTCCTGGTGTGAAGATGAAGAGTGGCACTGGCTGCATGAAGCAGAAAGCCTATCTTTGTATAGCAGCAGGTTTATGGCCTGTTGATGGGTCATTATTCTTTCCCTAGATAGTTGCCTATTTTTTAAACATAGGAGCCTTGGTGGCACAGTGGTTAAGCTGCTGTCCTGCAAGCAAAAGGTTGTGAGTTCAATCCTGGCCATGGATCAAGGTTGACTCAACCTTCCATCCTTCCGAGGTCTGTAATATGATTACCCAGCATGTTGGGGGCAAAATGCTAATTAACTTGTGAATCGCCCAGACAGTGCGCTAAGTGCTATGGGGCGGTATATAAGTGGGATTGCTTTGGTTTAATCTGTTGTGCATCTTGATAATGCACTAACTGGTGTTCTATTTTACATATTGTTTTTCTGTCTGTTTGAATGAGGCATCATTGGTGTTAATTCATTTGATTTACACTGTTCATAGATCATTTTAATTTATGTTTGTTGGAACAGCTCTCTGCATGTTTAGTGTTCCAGCAAGGCAAAGTTCAGTTTGTCTAAGTCTCAAGAAGATGAAGACTTCAAAGTGGTGCAAATCATAATATGGATAGGATTTTCCCCACTTCACTTAGGCAGAGATGTTCAGGACAGGTGTGGGGTTAGTTTATTTTGAGAGTAATTTCTTATATTGCAGTGGCTGTAATGTTTGATCGATCTGATGTTTTGAACTTTAGGTAGTAGTTTGTTTTGATTTGGCTGTATTTAGGAGGAGTAGAGAACACAGGAACATCTTATTGATTTCATAACTCCCTCTTTTTCCCCCCTGTCATTCAGACACTGAGCATGGCTAGTCATTTAAGATGAAGAGTTCAAATAGTACAGGACTCTAACTTTCTAACTTACTTAGCAAGGAATTTAGCCTTGACTATTAGCAAAATTTCATTGAATTGGGTTTGATCTTGAACCGTGGCCAGAGGTCTTTGCTTTTTTTTTTGTACTGCAAACAAATACCCCACTACAGTGTGTCTGACAACCTGCTTTTGATTTGATTTGATTTATTCGATTTGTATGCCACCCACTCAGCATACGCCGACTCAGGGCGGCTCACAATAATCATGACATAAATCACCAATGTACAAAGTAAATACACCGTAATATAAAAATATATAAATAATACAATATACTCAGTACAATCAATATAACTAACACAAGCACAAAAATGCAATACAATGAGTTCCACAGTGATACAATATACAAAATCCAATCACCCCACAACAATACAGCAGCAAAACATATCATATGCTTTTGTGGGTGGGATGATTTTAACCATGTGCAAATGTACAAATCCTTAATTATGATAAATGTGCATTCCATTTTAAAGACCTGCTGATGCATAAATAACCTGCATAGAACAGTTCTCTTTCTCCTCATTTCTTTACTATAGATAGAATGGATCTCCTTTTCTTGCTGTTTTGAACACTTCATGAATTATCAATTATTTTATTTTTTTCATCTTAAAATTATAGTGCACATAATGTCTTATGTAAATGATTGGCAGTTGGCATGAACTGTGAGGATTATTGTCTTGAGCTCTTAAACGTATCAGAAGGGGAATGTAAAGAAACCTTTCCTCTGTTTATAAGATTCCTGTCAGTTCCTATTACTCTAAGATGAATCAAGAGATTGTACATTAATGCTAATTATACTTGAATGTAACAGAGACGCTGTTATTCCCAATAAACTAAGCTGTAACTTTTTTGATGGATCACTTTCAGTAGCAGGGGATTCTAGTTAATAGCCTTCCTGTTTTATAGTACCTTGGCTTTTAAATAACATTTTAACAGCTTACACCCATGTTTGCAAAAGAGGGAAGGAGCTGTTTACCCATAAGCCTAATGCAGGGCAGCCTCACTGCAGATGTTACAGTTCCCCTCAGTGGTGACCTAGAGACTAACACATGTAGGGAATGACTGCAATGTTTAATCCCTTTCTCGGACACTGTTGGCACATCTATGCAAATGGGATTGTGCATTTTAGCAGTAGGGGTTAAGTGGACTGAAACAGTCTAGATTTGTTGTGCGTCCCTCCTAGCTCTGCCTTCATTCATTCATAAAACAAATACAAATCTTTACAAAAACATTAAAAAAGCATTAAAAATTAGATTTGTTTAAAATTAAAATTATTTTTTTAAAGAAAAAAAAAGCCCTCCAATGCCATGTCACAAGATTTTTCAAAAGCTGACAGCCCGGGCAATACTTAAACAAGCCAGCCCAGGATGACTATCTCCCCAGCCACCCCACACACCCGCTGTGCAAGCCAGGTCTTAAGGCTCTTGCAAAAAGAATAAAAGCTCTGTCTGGAGACGAAGTTCAGTTGTCAGGAGGTTCCACAGGGCCAGAGCAGACACAGAGAAGGCCCTCCTTCTTGTACTAGAGAGGCGAGCCTCTCTAGCGGATGGAACTATAAGAGAGCCTTTCCGGTCCGTTCTAGTGGGCTAGGCAGATGTCCTTGGGGTGATGCAGTCTCTTAAGTACCCTGGTCCACTACCACGTAAGGCTTTGAAGGTAATCACCAGCACCTTGAATTGCACCTGGAGGCACACCGGCAACCAGTGCAGCTCCTGAGGCAGTAGCTAGGCATGGGCATAACGCCCGCACCCCCATCACCACCCGAGCAACCACATTCTGGACCAGTTGCAGCCTCCGAATGGTCATCAAGGGCAGCCCAATGTAGAGCACATTACAATAGTCAAGTCTGGAGGTAACCAGAGTGTGCATGACCATGAGCAAGGAGTCCCAGTTCAGGAGCGGGTGTAACTGGTGAATCACACAAAGTTGTGCGAGGCTGGGGACCCACAGATTACACACTGGGTCTGTCTGAGGCAAAAAAGCCCCATCCAGAACCAAAGATGGTAACTCCCGTAATAACACGGGGCTCCTAATCCACAGCCACTCAGTCTTGCCAGGATTCAGTTGTAGCCCGTTTTCCCCCATCCAGACCCCTACAGCCTTCAGACACCTAGATAGGACTTCCACTGCAACACCTGGATCACCATGGGCTGAGATGTACAATTGAGTATCATCTGCATATTGATGATACTTCACTCTGTGGGAACGGATGATCTCCCCCAGTGGTTTCATGTAAATGTTAAACAGGAGAGGCGAAAGCACTGAACCCTGTGGCACCCCATATTGTAGGAGCCTAGGGCTAGACCTCTCCGCCTCCAACAACGCCAACTGGGTCCGGCCCGTCAGAAATTAGGAAAACCAGGACCACACAGTGCCCTGGTTCCCCAATCTTCAGAGCCGTTCCAGAAGGATACCGTGGTTGACGGTATCAAAAGCCGCTGAGAGGTCAAGAAGAGCAAGGACGGATGGATTCCGACCATCCCGCTTATGCCAGAGATCATCCAACAGTGCTACCAATGCAGTCTCAATACCATATCCAGGCCTAAATCCTGACGGAAAAGGGTCCAGATAATCAGCTTCATCCAAAAACCCCTGCAGCTGCCGCGCCATTGCCTTCTTCAGAACCTTCCCTAAAAAGGGAAGGTTGGATACATGGCTTCTTAAGGAGGGGGCGCACCAACACATGTTTCAATGGTGTAGGAAACACCCCCTCCCGCAAAGAAGCATTATTGCCCCGACCCATCCGGCTGTCACCGCCTGGCCATTTTAAGCAACCAAACGGGGCATGGATCTAATAAACAGGCAGTAGCCTGTTGTCATTGTTGTAGTTTTGTTTTAAACTTAAGGCCTTATTTTCTCCAGGCAAAGTGGAAGAGAAGAAAAATTTGGAAGAGGGAAGTTGTTATTCGATATAATGAGTGATAGTTGTCGTAGCTGAGTTGTTTTCTCTCTGTATGGTTGTTTGTGTCTGCTGTTTTTAACAAACGCATGCATGCCCGTAATAAAGTGGAACTCTTGCTGAAAGAGAGAGACGGTTTACCCAAAAGCATGGCACTCTTTTGGCACTGCTGAGAAAGCACATGTGTGAAACTGCTTACTGCAGTGAGAGGGCACAGATGTATCAGAGATTTCAACCATCTGCCAAATTCTTCAGTAGTTCATGAACTTTAATCAGTGGCAGTTTCCCATCTTTATTTCCAGCTTTGACTGGCTATAATTTTTATTGCCCTTCTTCACAGCATCTATTATACATTTTCTTCTTCTTGTCAACAACGATTTTAATAGGTAGCCCAGCAAAGTAAATTAAGAGTGAGGGGGACTGAATGGGCACTTCCTTAGCTTCCTTTCCTCCATTAGTTACAAAGACAGTGTTACTTTGGGTGGGCGGGGTGGGGTGGGGGGAGAGAACATTTTTTTGGGGGGGAGTGCAGATGCCATAGCCAGTAAACTGCTCCCAGAGCTTCTATGGGTCATCTTTCTGGTGTAGAGATATGGAGAACATTTGACTCAGCCCTAAATGAAGTCCTTGCTTCTCTTTCCTTCAAGTCATCTCTTCTCTCATTCCAAATTTGCCTGTTGAGTCTCATTTGTCTAATATACTTTTTTGCTGTCCCCTGATTCCACCTGCCCACCTTCCATCCTACCTGTTTACACGTCTGTGATTTCTTTTTCTATCTTCACAATCCTTGTTTTAAATGTCTTATAGACATTAATTCTTCTAAAATACGTACAGTGTTCTATGTGTCCTTCCAGTGCCACCTTCTGTATTGTTGATTTTGGATAATGGCCAGGGATACTTGCATAAATGCATATACATGGATTGAAAACTTTGAGGGTGTTTTAAATAGATCTGCTTAATCTTGTATGATTTCTATCATCATCTGATGTAGTACCTTCACACCATTGCAGTCTGCATCAGATTAGAATATCATACTGACATGAGAAGCTGGTGGAAAAATAAGTCTTGACACTCTTATTAACATAAAAACCAAAAAGAATCCATGTATTAAAAAAATTATCTTGGGAATATCATTGTTTAAGCAATTTGAACTGCTGTGTTAATTTTTCTAATAGGACAATATTCGGTTTCTCTATGCATGCAAAGATAAATTACAAATTACTTGTAGTACATGGCAGTTACTAAATATACTGTCATATAGAAAAAGATAATCAACTGTTTATGAATTATTAAATAAAAACTGCACACCATCAAGTCAACTCTGACTTATCACGACCCTTTCCAGGGTTTCCTAGGTAGTGGTTGACCATTCCCTTCTTCTGGGCAGACCTTTGGACTGTGCAGCTCACCCATGACTATGCAGGATGGTTCTTCTGAAAGGAGGCACAGGGTGTGGAAACAAAGCCTCCAAGGCGGTGACAGGAGGCTGGGTCGGGGCAATAATAAATGCATCTTTGCGGGAGGGGGTGTTTCCTACACCACTAAACCATGCTTTGGTGCGCCCCCTCCTGAAGAAACCATCCCTTGACCCAGCTGTCCTTACCAACTACAGGCTGGTCTTCAACCTTCCCTTTTTAGGGAAGGTATTGGAAAAGGTGGTGGCATGGCAGCTGCAGGGTGTCCTGGATGAAGCAGATTATCTGGACCCCTGTCACTCAGGATTCAGGCCCGGACATGGTACGGAGATGGCATTGGCCGTGCTGATGGATGATCTCTGGCGAGAGCGGGATGGCGGTCATCCGTCCGTCCTTGCTCTCCTTGACCTCTCAGCGGCCTTCGATACTGTCAACCACGGTATCCTTCTGGAACAGCTCAAAGGATTCGGGATCCAGGGTGTTGTCCTGGTTTTCCTCTTTTCTGGAGGGCCAAACCCAGTCGGCGTTGTTGGAGAGCGAGAGGCCCAGCCCTAGGCTCCTCAAATATGGGCTGCCTCAGGGTTTGGTGCTCTCTCCTCTCCTATTTAACATCTACATGAAGCCGTTGGTGAGATAATTCATTCCCATGGGGTGCGGTACCATCAGTACGCGGATGACACTCAGTTGTACATCTCGGCCCGTGGGGACCCCAGTGATGCTGTCAAAGTCCTTTCCAGGTGCCTGGAAGCTGTTGGGGTCTGGATGGGGGCCAACAGGTTACACCTGAATCCTATCAAGACTGAGTGGCTGTGGATAATGGGCCCCCGCTAACCTGGGAGCTACTATCTTTGGCTCTGGATGGGGCTATTGTGCCCCAGACAGACCTGGTGCACAACTTGGGGGTCCTCCTGGACTTGCTGCTGCTGCTGCTAGAAGAACAGGTGGCGGCTGTGGCCAGAAGGGCTTTCGCCCAACTTTGGGTGATTCACCAGTTGTGACCGCTCCTGGACCACGACTAAGGGCTCATGGTCACTCATGCTCTGGTGACCTTCAGACTAGATTACTGTAATGCACTCTACATGGGGCTGCCCTTGACAACCATTCAGAGGCTGCAGCTGGTCCAGAATGCGGCAGCCCAGGTGGTGATGGGGTGTGTACGTTATGCTTGCACCTCCACGCTGCCTCGGGAGCTGCAGTGGTTACCAGTTTGCCTCCGGGTGCAATTTAAGGTGCTGGTTTTGACCTTTAAAGCCCTATATGGCAGTAGGCCAGGATACCTGAGAGACTGCATCACCCCAAGAGTGTCTGCCCACCCAACCAGAGCAGACCAGAGGGGTTCTCTAGTGGTGCCATCAGTTAGAGGGGCCCATCTCTCTAGCACTCGAAGGAGGGCCTTCTCCGTGTCTGCACCAGCCCTCTGGAACCTCCTGCCAACAGAGCTTAGATTACAGACAGAACTGCTGCCCTTTAGAAAGGGCTTGAAAACCTGGCTGGCAGGGCAGGTGTGGGGTCCTAATGGAAATTTGGCCCCTGCCTGCTGGCTCACACCAAGATAGAAATCAGGAGCCTTTCTCTTTTATGTATAGGGTGGGGTGGGGTAGGTGGGATTATGGGGTTTTATGTGCTTTTATATGTTTTTAAAGATGATGCAAGCCACCTTGAGTCGGGTTCGCCTGAGTGGGCGGCATAGAAATTCAAAAAATTATATTATTAAATAATTAATTAACACTCAGACTCTGGTGCCACAGCCAGATACCTAAAGCACTGAGCTATAGCTGTTAGTTTTTGCCTGGAAATAAGGACAGAAGATTGGATCTGGTGACTTTATACAATTTTGCCCTGCGGTTAATTCTATTTCTGTAAAACCTCTGGACTAGAACTCTGGAGGGCAGCTCATTTCAGTACTCCCACATTTCCTCCAATAAGTTGAACTGATTTCTTTACTGATAATAATAATAATTTTGTGTCAGAAATTATTCTGTGTTGAATGGATTTTTGCTGGAGAAACTCCACTCAGGGGACGCCCGAATGAGGCTCATTTCTTGTCCCTAAGACCTTTTCCCACCAAAGTGGTCCCTGTTGATCTACTTGCAATTTCTTGCTTTCAAACTGCTAGGTTGGCAGGAGCTGGGACAGAGACGGGCGCTCAAACCGTCATGTAGTACCCAGCTCTTAAACTGCCAACTTGCCAGTCTTCCAGCTAACAAGGCGAGCTTCTTATCCACTGAGCCACCACAGCTTCTCTCTTTACTGATATAACTTAAACAGGGTGCTGTAAAGCACCACCTGTCCAGGAGCTTAAATATGGTGAATGTTTGATCTGTTCCATAGAGACTATCCGATAGTCATCCCCAAATCATTTACAGCAGTGGCAGATTAAGCCAGCACGGGGCCCGTAGCAAATCATGTCATGGGGCCCTTGCTTAAACACTTTGCATTTCTGTAAATAACTCACCTTCTCCTCTGTGATCTTTGGGGCTTAGGCAAAAGAAACTTCAGGAAATATTACCCAAACACTTGGCTTGCAGTTTTCTCTGACTGGAAGTCGTCTCTCCCACCGCTTCCGCCTACGGGCCGAATCACGCAATGATTAAGCAAGTTCAGAAGTGACTCCTAATCAAAGTCTTCAATCTGCCACTGAATTTCATGTCAGACTGGGAGGGATTTTCATTCTAACCAAACTCAGGGGGCGGGGGGGGGGGGCAGAGGCGCGGGGCCTGTAGCATTTGCTACTCTTGCTATATTGTTAATCTGGCACTAGTTTACAGCCATAGTGGGATTCAATTAGTACAGTAAAACCTCTACTTACGAAAAACTCAGTACCGTAGGCTTTTGCTTAAATCGTTTTTTTATGTAACTCGAAGCAAACCCAAATTAAAAATTATTTTTTAATGTAAATCGAAACAACCCCATAGGGAAATGAATTTTTACGTAACTCGAAGCAAACCCATAGGAAATCGTGTAAACTGGGACATGGTTTCAGCTCAAAATCATTATATAAGTCAAATTTTATGTAACTCAAGGCACATGTAAGTCGGGGTTTTACTGTATTTCATAAAATTTTGAAGCCATCCCTTGCTGGTTATTTTCTAAGGCTAGCAGCAATATTTCAAATGCAGTCAATTGTCTAGCGGCCTATATTTCCACTACTTGAAGGGAAGAAAAATGAACAGTAGGATGCTGAGATAGTACTTGCTTGATTTAACAATTGCTCCCCTGATTTGGGACCAAAACTGTTGTGCACATTTCTAAATCAAAATAAATCACAGTCTTCCACAGCTTAAACTGAGCCCATTTGTCACCCTCACAAAATAAGGGATGGCTAAGGAAGGCTCTCAACTGGTATGGAGCAGAAAACAATTTATTTCTATTGAAACACTTGTCCAGTTATTTTGTTATTATGTTGTTCCCATGTTCTTTCAATAAAGATTTTAAAAAGACAAAAAAAGAGAGACAGACAAAAAACAGCAAACATTGATTTGGCTATATCTGTATGGCAGAAAATCTTCATCTCCTGTTGTCATGAAGTGAAACTAGAGCATTTGGAAGTTAGAGCTTGGAAAAATTACTTTTTTGAATTAAAACTCAGAGTCCCATAGGAAGCATAAACCATAGCTGCCAAAAAAATCCCTCACACCCAGTTGAAATGCTGTCTGAGAAACTTGACAGTACTATACCCACTCCCAAAAATAACTTTTTTGGGAGTTAGGAACTGCTACATGTACATTTCTTTTTTTTCTTCTGGTATTCCACAAATGTAGATGTATTAGTTCATTATTTACATGCATATCTTACAGAATTATAAGATACTGTACAGTACTTGGAAAAAGATTATAAACTTTAATGACCAAATTCATGTGGAGTAATCTTCCAGATAAATACTTGGTAGTGTGTGGGGCTAGCGCTCCACTAACAGGCTAGGCTCACAAAACAGCTGTTTGTATGGATCAGGGATCTTGTATGGATGGTGTTATGTGTGGCTACCTTAACCCTCAAGCTGCTGGGTGTTGTATTTTGCAGTACAATTTGCGGTTTCCAGAGCCACCCCCTTTGGTTCCCTAGATGGCTGATTATGTTCTACATGGCACCATAGCCATCACCCAGCATTATATTATGAAGATAGGTAGGGTTGTAATAATCTTGGAGACACATGAATGCATGCAAACTCTGCCTCAATTTCTTCCTGATATGAATCAGAAAGATGGAGAGACAGTTGTAAGTCCATTTAGCTGAATGTACTTAATAGCAGTTTTGCAATTGGTAAAAGTTTGTTGGGTATGTTCAGTTGAACACACTTCTGAGTATTTCTGCAGACCTACTACTCTGATCTTGTGAAGCTTTGGTTGAAATATGGATGGGAGTGACATAAGTGGTTGCCTCCCCCCCCCGCCTTTACACCTTGGTTACAAGCCTTATCTACTTTTCAAGCTATAATGACAAAAAGTGCTCAGCTTTCTATGGTTTCCATTCCATTCCACTTTATTTTTGTATACCGCTCCACTCTGCCCGAAGGTAACTCAGAGCAGTTTGCATAGGTGCATGCTATCTAAAAGCAGACAGCAGCAGAAAAGTATACAATAATAGAGATATAGAAATTACATCAGAACACAATACAATAAAAGCATAATCAAATACAAAAGACAATATTCAAAATACATATAGTCAAGAGCCCCAAATACATAATTAAATAAGAGAAGAACCTGTGCTTACATAAAAAATAGAGTCTGAGAGACGGAGTCCTTTAGCATAGTGACAAGCGGCTTGCAGGAGGCTCCCATCCCCTGAGCGATGGAGCGTCTCAGGGGAGAGCTCGGGACCCCTCAATCTAAACAGCTAGGCCATTACGGAGCCAGTGAGAGGCAGCCGCAAGGTCCTGCAGGCGTTGGGCGCATCATCTTCTTTATCCCCGCGGAGGCGGGGGTCGGAGGAGAGCAGCCCAGGTGCCTCGGATCCCCTTGGCCGGTGAAGGGGGCCAGGGAGGGGCAGCCGCGAGGAGGCTCGGAGGGGATGGCAGTGGGCGTAGGTGTGCTCATTCCCCCGAGCGATGGTGCGGCTGCGGGGGCGAGCAGGGGCCTCTCTGCGCGGCGGCGGCTCTTTTCATCCCTCCAGCCAGGTGTGGCTCAGAGGGGGGCGGCGGCGGGTGCAGGTATGCTCGTTCCCCCGAGCGATGGTGCGGCTGTGGGGGCGAGCGGGGGCCTCTCTGCGCGGCGGCGGCTCTTTTCACCCCTCCAGCCAGGCGTGGCTCGGAGGGGGGCGGCGGCGGCGGGTCCTCTTTGTGTCAATGCTTACAACTTTTGGGAGGGCCCTACAATGTTTTGCTTTATTCTGCCATAGTTCCTATATTGAATTTATTACCGGTGCTCCATACTTGGCTTTATTTATTAGTTTTATTATGGATTGGTTGTACAGTTGCTATTGCTTTTATCATAGTTTGGCTTGACTAGATGTGCCCTAAAAGATTGATAATCATAATCTTAATAATACTGGTAATTTTCTTGTCTCACAGAGTACCTTTGAAAGTAGAACAGGCGAACAGTGCACGCGATGCTTTGGCAAAAACTGTATACAGTCACCTCTTCGATCACGTGGTAAATCGGGTAAACCAGTGTTTTCCATTTGAAACATCATCTTTTTTTATTGGAGTTCTGGATATTGCAGGTTTTGGTAAGTGTTCTGTATTTTAAGTATTCAGTTTATTTTCTTTCTCTTTTTCCTCCTTATAGTTTACTGTTCTACAGATGTACCAACTCAAGGCTTGTGGTGTGCCTGAGTTTTCCCAATGAGGTGCTAACCAGACCTCTACCTGCTTAGCTTCATTTTAATTCCTACATTGCATGGTCCCAATATTTTCCATTTAATGGTGTCTCAGTTGCATAGATTTTATGCATGTGGTAGAACCATCTTTCCAGGAAATGTCAGAGTGGCAGAGTTATATGGCAGTTGCTAGTAATAAAAAATAATAATGGAAAAATGGCTTTTCTGGGCAACCTCACTGAGAATAGCAGGCATGGCCATTGCTGGAAGCTGCCAGAAGCTGTTGTTCAAACATAACATTTTTGTGTGTGTTGGATCTGTTGATTGCCAACTGCCTCTCTACCTTCCCAGCCTCTTGAACCTGCTAGAACATGTTTTTTAACTATTCAAGACTTAATAGGTTCTGATTATAAAGTTCTTTTCTGCTGATGCTCACCAGAGGTTGAGCATTAATATCTGTAGTATAACTTTGTAAGACTAGTACTGGGTTTTTGTGATAGTGAGTACTCTTAATGCCTGGACTTCATTCCTGATTATGTGATTCATCTCTCATTTTAATTCACGTTTTAAGTTTGAGGGAGCTTGAGTCCATATTAATAAACCTAGATATTGGGAACATGTTGAAGCCAGTCATGGGTGTAGAAAACTCTGAAAAGAGTTGCCATAAGATGGAATAAACTTGAAGGCACACAGTTATGATTAATGAACCCCATTGCTGCCATCATTAATCAAAGGGCAGTTTGATAAAAACAACTGTTTGCATTAAAATTAGCCAAATTCCCACTAGGTGATGGATTCTGGGAACTACAGTCCAAAATAGTGACTTTTACAAACTTTCAAGAGAGTATTGCATCATCGCTACTGCAATATTGATGGTGACATGGCAGAATTAGTATCTGAATTAGTATCCATTTGCAAGTCCCTAAAAGGTTGGCCCTGCAGATGTTTTTGGTCATCAACTCCCACCAGAGATGTCCCATTCCTGTTCCAAAAGAACCCAACAAATTTGTAGTTGAGTTAATGTTTTGAACAGTGACTTCCTATCTCTTAAATTTTTGTGGTGCACTGGGTTCTGTGTTTTTTTCCCCCTTGAGCCTGAGCTTAACAGAAGCTGTGGGTTAGGTCTAGAGAAATAATAGAGGTATGGTGTTCTCCATAAGCCTTTTACTGTAATTTTCATGGTCATGGTGGTAGTGAAGAGGAATGGGATTGACAGATGACTCTGCAGATGCATTTCACACGTAAAATGTCACAAACAGTCAGGAACTTATATTTCCAAACATAACAAGAGGATTAGTCTAACTTTGTTCTTCTGAATTAAGGTGGTTCCATCTTACATCTAAGGCTAGGAACTCTATGCCTTAAAGAAGCATAAACTGAACTTTTTCACTCAAAAACTCTTAATCTCTTTGTACCACAGAATATTTTGAACACAACAGCTTTGAACAGTTTTGCATTAACTATTGTAATGAGAAGCTGCAACAGTTCTTTAATGAACGGATTCTCAAAGAGGTATGTCATGTATATATGTCATGTCATGTATATGTATGGTACTGATGACAAATCAATTGGTTCAGCAATATATTGCATTTATTTCCATATTTTTAACTGCAGAAATAACAGTTTCAATGAATGTTTTCTGTTACTCATCTATTGTAAGTTCTGATGTGTCTATAAGCAATTCTTGCAACCAATTCCTTGAATTTGATAGAACTTTAGTCACCCCATAAAAATTACAAATATCTTACTGTATAACTTTTCATTCTTATGCACTGTCTTGATAGTCCTCTAATGAACTCATTGTAAGAATTACTTTGGAATCAACCTCATTATTTTCCCATCAACTTTATACAGCACATATGTTATTAGAATACATTAGGTTCTATAGACTTTGAAAATAACAAAAGAAAACTTTGACATGACAGTGTTATTTTTCCAATTTGTCTTGTACTTCTATCACACACAAACAAAAGGAAACCGTGGTTGTATTAGTTAGGCTACAATGATGAAATTGTTTGAAGAAGGTCAGTGTTCATAGTCACCTCTGGAGCTCAAACGAAGGCATTCTTTGTGAAAGAAACCTAACAATCCTGTGCAGACGAGATGGAAGGTCAATCTGGGCACCAGAAGGTCTTGAATGCTTAGAAGTTCAAGCAACACTATGTAACTATTTCATACCTGCCTTATGTCCTTATAGACCATAGTTAAAGCTGTAGGTGGCATATCACAACGTGGCAGGGTGACTTTGGCTGAGAATAAATAATAGCAACAGCAATGCTGGTGCTATTGTAATACAATTCTGTAATACAATTCTGCCCTTGGTCTTTGTACAAGGGATTTAAGAAAATTGGCAGTTCAGAAGGTCTTACCCATGTAACAATTTATTGCTTCCATTATAGGAACAAGAACTTTACCAGAAAGAAGGTTTAGGTGTCAATGAAGTACGTTATGTAGATAATCAAGATTGTATAGGTAAGGATGTTGCATCCTGTTACACTATTTCTGTTTTTAAGATTGATATGCTGTAGGTTGCCTTAATAATGAAAAGTGGTATGTCTCTGTTTTCCCCTACCCTTGGAAGCTGCAAACAGGGAAATAATGGGGGTTGTTTTTAAAATTATTTCCAAGGAAATTATTCAAGATACTCTTACACTTGTAGTCTTCTACCTGTGGACTATAAGGTGCTAGATAAGAGGTCTCGGTCAGAAGGAGAGACTGAGGGTGTGACTAGATTATCCTGGCCTGGATCAGACTAGATTGTCCAGAACAGGATTGCTTTAAGATGCATACCTGTCAAGTTTTGGGAAATTTCTGTCAACCCCCGTATTTTACGCTCTTCCCTGCCGTCATCCCGTTTTAGTTAGACTGCAATTAGACTGGAGTTAGTCTAGAGGCCAGCACAGGATAAGCATAGCTGTCCAGTTTCCCGTTTTGGCTGGGAAATTTCCCCTATTTGACAAAAATTTCCCGAAACTTGACAGGTATGTTAAGATGCGATATGCCAGTTGGGACCATCCTTACATCCACATGCCAGGATTGGGTGGTTTTGGCTTAGGAAAATACACTGCACCTAAATGTACCCAAATTTGGCCTTCCACCTTTTAAAGGGAAAGGAGAGAGAAAAAGATACCCCACCTTGTTTGTCAATTCCCCTGTTGGGGAGCAGGAGGAAATTTTAATTTTAATTTTAAATGGCATAGTGCAAGAGTACCTTCTTTTTTATTTTTAAAAAAGTTCCCCCACCAGAAGTGGGAGAAAGCTTACAGATATTTTCAGGTACAGTATGATACATTCCAAGATACAATTACTGTACCTGAAGGGTCTAAGGAATACCTTCTGGAAAAGAGGAGCAAAATGTAATTTTTCATTCATCCCACATGGTCAATCTTTTAATGGAATAGTATTGGTCAATTTTAGAAGAAATCAACCCTGACTGCTCATTGGAAGGTCAAATAGTAAAAATGAAGCTGAAGTGCTTTGGACATCAAATGAGAAGAGAAGATTCACTTGAGAAAGCTTTGATGCTGGGAAAGGTGGAGGGCAAAATAAGAAGGGGGCGGCCAAAAATGAGATGGCTAGATGGTATTGTAGACGCAATGGGCCCATAGCTGGGTGGGTTGAGGAGGATAGTGGAGGACAATGGTGCTTGGAGGACAATTGCATATATGATTTAAAGTGTTCAGTGAAGAGCTTAATGAGCATATTGCAATTATAATCTACTAGTTATATATTGTCTCCTTTCTTTTAAAGAATTCTTGAAGAACGTCACACAATAAATAGGTAGAAATGCTTTGGAGATTTTTGGAGATTCTTTAAGAGAATAAACCCTGAAACGTAGTGGCTGAAGTCATGTTGCTTAGCACAGTTAATACATCACAACTAAACTAGGCCCACTGATTCAGTGAAACATATGGAGGAGTTGACTCACCAAATGACCACTGTTTCAGTGAGCCTACCCTAGTTGCCACAAACTCACTAAGCAACAATGTTTTCAGCCAGTCTCTTGCTCTGATTGAATTCTTTTGGCTTTTGCTAAAGAAGTCTATGTTTTAAGGAATCATTGTCTCATGTCCCACTTCCTGTACAATTGCAAGGGTCTCTCAACAAATGTTGTTTTATCTTTGCAATTTTATAAAGTGTTTCTATGTCACTTTTGGAGACTGCAGTGGCTCAAGTGGCTAAGATGCTGACTGGGAAGCGGAAGGTCAGCAGTTCGATTCCCGAGTACTGCAGGACGGAAATGAGCTCCCGTCTTTGTCCCAGCTCCTGCCAACCTAGCAGTTCGAAAGCAAGAAATTGCAAGTAGATAAATAGGGACCACTTCGGTGGGAAGGTAACAGCATTCCGTGCGCTCCAGTGTCTAGTCATGCCTGCCACATGACCATGGAAATGTCTGCAGAAGCAGACAGCGCTGGCTCTTCGGCTATGAAACAGAGATGAGCACTGCACCCTAGAGTCGGATACGACTGGCTTTCAAGCAAGGGAAACCTTTATCTTTACCTATGTCACTTTTATAGAAGATTTTTACTTGGCTTTTTTTGCTTTTTAAAAAATTCCATGGCTGCGAGTTGCTTTGAGTTATCATACTGAAAAAGTAACTAGCAAATTAAATCATGATATTAGTTCTGTGCAGTCCAGATTGTTGTTTGAGATGCAGACATTTACATCTAATTAACTTAATAGTCTTAAGGTTCTGTGAGACTGCTTAAGTATATATTTCTTTAGGATTTGTGCAAGTTTTATCTTATCATTGCATATCATATTGTATTATTAACTTTATATCTTCTGTTTCATCAACAGATTTAATTGAGGGGAAATTAATAGGCATTCTTGATATCTTGGATGAAGAAAATCGTCTTCCCCAGCAAAGTGATCAGCACTTTACATCAATGATTCACCAGAAACACAAAGACCACTTCAGACTCTCAGTAGGTTTATTTTTAGTACTGACACTAATTGGGGCCAACTAGAGTTGTTGTTGTTGTGGTTGTTGTTGTTGTTGTGGTGGTGGTGGTGGTTGTAACTCAAACCTGAAAATGTGGTTGAGAATGAGAATATGACTGTTGAGAACTCCTATTATTTAAGATCCAAACTGATAAGAAGCTCGAACATTGCAGGCATTATTCTGGTTGAGAAAAAAATTGGTTAAACTGATTGATGTGTCAATCTCAGGTGATGGTCAGGTGGAAGAAAAAGTGATTGAAAAGATCCAGAGATATCAGGATTGGAGAATTGAAGTACAACATCTCTGGGAGAAAAACAACAACAGTGATACCAGTAGTGAGAGGAGCACTGGAAGCAGTCTCAAAAGGGTTGAAAAAACATTAAGTAGGATTGTCATTGATAAGATCATGACAGAGCAGTTGCAGAGACATAGCTCTACTAGGTACCAGCTTATCAGACGAGACCTCACTGGCTCTTAGGTCCAGACCTAGGACCTGAACTGTGGGGTTCCAAAACTTGTCCCATCGTCATCATCATTGTTGCATGAAATTGGGTTGTATCCTTTTTCTGTTAATGTTTGAGACTGCTCTCATAGGTGGACCCATTTGCCTGTGGCTAGAGTATAACTACTGTACATGCATGTGGATGTTTTGGTTTTGTATGGTTATAAAGGAATGTGGTAAGTCATAGTGAGCAGGGAAATAATCAGTTGGACTGAGTATGCAGACAAAGAAATAGATTTATCGTGTTTTCTTTTTATGAAGGAAGGGGCTTGCGGTGGCTCAGTGGCTAAAAAGCTCACCTTGTTAGATGGAAGGCTGGCAAGTCAGCAGTTCAAGACCCGGGTACTGCATGACGGCTTTGAGTTCCTGTCTTTGTCCCAGCTCTTGGGGACATGAAAGGAGCCTCATTTGGGTGTTCCCTGAGCGGAGTTTCTTCTGCAAAAATCCTTTCAACCCAGAATAATTTCTGACATGGAATAATAATAATAATAATAATAATAATAATAATAATAATAATAATAATAATAATAATAATAATAATAATAATAATAATAATAATAATAATAATTATTATTATTATTATTATTATTTATTCATCGGTATCGGTACTATATGAAGGTTTACAATTAATGGCTGGCCCTTTGAATAGGCAGATCCTGGCACAGAGCACTGACCTGCTGACCACCTTGGTTAGAATATGTCTGTACATGCCATAAAACCTGCTGTTGGAGTTCAGGTGTGGTGGATGAAGCTAGCCTATCACTAGGACTCAAGTAAGGTTTGACTGTCTGACCAGTAAACTTCTGTGCACGGACCAAGGAGGTTCTTTTGTCCTTCAACTTAGGCGGGAAAGTATCTTCAGCTGGCACTGCACGACATATGCTTGGTTAGGATAAATGCTAGAAATTCATTGCTACAGTTTCAAAGTGAGCAAAATCTTTTGGAAAAGGTGCTCTTTTAGAGAACTGATGGAGTCTGTGGGTAGTAATTCTGCTACCTAGATGGTTTAACATGAGGTGAGGTGCAACACACAAATGCTTGGGGAGGGTAATGCAATCCCTACAGAGTTGCTTAATCCTGGTTTAGGACCTTGACAGTGGTCTTACTGCATTAAATTAAGAGTTGTCATATGGATTTTGGTGCCTGTATTATTACCATAATAATATTATTGCAACAATCATGGCAGTTTTAATCTCCATGTGTCTTGAGTCATTTACTTCTAACTATTGTGACCTGGAAATGTTGTGTTGTAACCAAGCATAAAGGAGCAGTCGGCATTTTGCGGCTCGAGGACAATGACAGTTTAATGTTCACAATATGAACATAGTTAAATAATGCCTTTCCAATGGTTTTGGCTATCAGTTTTATTTTATTTTTGTTTTGTTTTAAGTGAAGTCATATCTGTATCCATCCAGAGACATAAGGATTTTTGTCTTCTCATTGTGCTGAGACAAAGTCTACAAAGAATGGCATTTCCAGTAAAAACAAAGGTCTAATTTTGTGCTCTCTTGTGTGTGTGTGTGCGCGCGCACGCACACACGCACGCACACACACACGCACCTAGTTTTGCTATGTGGACAAACTCATAAAGTCAGATTGTCCTGATAATCTTCTCACATATAAGAAGTCTCAGCAAAAATGTGGAATGGTTAAGTGTGTGGGTGGGTGGGGAGAGAATGGGACTTATTGAGTTGGGAATAGAAATACCCCCTCACCCCCCCGAAAGGATGGAGAGCATACTCATCAAACTCCCCTTTGAGTATTAGCCAGGTCTGTTTGGTGTATCTGGCTTTCAGCCTTTGAAGAGTGTTCAATCACAGGTTTATGGATAGTGTAAAATATGGCTTCTGGCCTGTCAACTAGAAAGGGCTGCAGAGAACATATAATGGCAGTGTTGGAATGATTGCGCTGGCTCCTAGTTAGGTTACAGGTGTGGTCCCAAGAGCGGTTTATGACTACTTAAGCCCTAAGCTGCTTAGGTCCTAAACTGTTGGGTCAAAAGCCTTGCCTTTTACTTGAAGTGTCTGGTGCAATCTGCTTCTTAATCTCTTAAAATAAATAATGGGTTTTGCAATAGCCAAGGCTTTGGCATGCTTTTCATGGAGAAAGTGAATTCTTCCCACTTGCTGGTAGCTTTCCAGATGTGGGCTAAGACAGTTCTTTTTGAAGGGTTCTTAAGACCCTTTCTACTGATTTTTTGGACTGATTTTGTTGGTGTAGCTAGATTTTTGTTTCTCAGCTAGTCTTTTCGGCATGTGTAGCTGCATCCCCCGTCTAATGTCAAGGGGGTTTGGGCACAGAAGGGATGAAGGGTGTGTATTTAATGAATGAATTTGTAATTAAAACAAAACAGGGATGAATTGTAATTGTAATTTTTATTTGTATACCACCTACTCAACCCCAATGGGCGACTCAAGGCGGTTCACAGGCAACTAAAAATACAGTCACAAATCACAACATATACAAAATATAAATTCAACAATAAAACACATTTACAAAAGGTAGCATCTTACAATATTCAAAGAAATACAAACTATTAAGCATCATAATACAGAAAAGCACAGAATAAATAATCAGCAACACAATATGAAGAAAATTTACCACAAAGCAGCATAACGACACAGTCCCATAACAAAATTGCAGCAATGCAGTCCCCACACGTGTCAGGACTCTTCGGCGTCAGCGGTGGGAGGTGGTGGCCGCACACGTCCTTTTATTCCTCCCCGCAGGGGCTGGCGCAGGTCCTCCACTCCTCCCGGTTTGCCAGACCGGGAGGAGGAGCCCAGAGCCTGGGCGGGCTTCGGCGGCGGGAGGCAGTGGAAGGTGGTGGCTGCACAGGTCCTTTTATTCCCCCTGCAGGGGCTGGCGCAGTACAGATGGTCATTGCATTCCTTTGAAATACTGTACATAATTGTGTATACCTCAGTATACTGTATTACAAATTGCAGAATACCGCAGGATGGCACAATAACAATTAGAATTGTCTCAAACTGCTATAACTCTGAATGTAGATACACTCTTAATCTGTTGCCATATTAAATGTTGCATGTTAAGATATGCTATGTACATGAAGGATTTATCACATGATCAATTTCTGTTGCAGTTGTATATACCTTTTGTTTTTTTCTTTCTTTAAATTTCAGATACCCAGGAAATCTAAATTGGCTGTTCATAGAAATGTCCGAGATGATGAAGGATTTATTATCAGACATTTTGCAGGTGCAGTGTGCTATGAGACGGTAAATGTTATTTTATTTTTATAGATTTTTAACAGTTACTAATAGACTTAAATAGTAGACAGCTGAGGATCATGGTTGAGCATCTTTAACTGCAGCTATATGGTGGAAGCTCCAGAATGTATTTTAAATATTTTATATTTCTGCATGAACTTAGTAGTGATTGTTTTGTAAACTTTTATTTTATAATATCCTGAATTTACATTTCATTTTGAGTCCATAGGATAGCTAACAGTAACCCTTAAAATGTTATGCAAAATCACATCCCATTAATAACAATAAAGGCAACAGACTGTCCCTCAAGTAATCGATTAAAATATTAGTACCATTTAATGGTCTAATTAGGCAGAGTTGCCCATCTCTTGTCAATGATGTTAGGCCAGAACTAAAACTCACCAAAGCGTCCTCCATCAGATCCCTTGGGCCAGTTGAAAGCTGAGGGCAATGTCATGGTCTGCCTAGCCCAGGGATTCTCAACCTGCGGCCTGTAGACCGGATGCGGCCTGCACCATCATTTTATGTGACCCCCCACATCCTCCACCACACCAAGAAATGCCATGTGGTGGAGGAAGGGGGAAATGGATATCCAGCCCCCGAAGCTGTCTGAGGGAGCATGACCCGGCCCCCAGCTTAAAAAGGTTGAGAACTCCTGGCCTAGCCACTGGGTGACGTGATATCCAAATGGCTAAAGAAAATGTACGCAATGATTTGATTTCTCAAGTCCGTTTGCATGTGTGGAATGTCACTGCAGCGATGTCTACAAATGTGCGGACTCCTCACTGAGTCCAAGGTAAGGTACCATTTAATGTAACATAATTCTATTTAAACAACAATAAAGCATGACAGCCTTGTGAAAGAGAAGTCTTAGCTTGCTATTGGAAAGCTGGGGGAAATGGTCATGATCCCACATTGGAAAAGACCAGCTCCTTATGGATTCCAAATTTTGCTCATCCCTGCAACATCTAGATATTGAAGAGGTTCTACTGGAAAGGACCACTTTATCTTAGGTTAACAGCATTCTTGTGAGGCTCAGCTAGTAATTTCCAAGGAAATGATTCACCCAGCCCAAACCATTAAGTTTTGGTTCTTGTTGATTTACTTGAATGAGCAAATGAAAAATGGTGACTCACTTGGCATAGCCAGTAAGCCTGGTATGGTTCTTAGGTATCTCTCTTCTATTCAAAGTGTTTATTTATTTGTCCAACTATCACTTCTCATCCCATGAGGGCCCCCAAAGCAATGGGCAGTGTTAAATCAGCTTTTAAATAATTTTAACACCCAAAGGTCTTAAGAGAAAATACAGTCTTGGTTGCCTAGTGGAAATGCATCAAGGGTGAAGGAGGTCTTACTTTGGAAGGGAGTCTACCTGTACAGCTTGGTTGAAAAAGTCATAGTCCAGATAGGCACATAAAAGAGGAGACAGTCTTTGATAATTATCAAACTGTCAAGAAAATGGAACTCTTTGCTACTTTAAAGACTTTGAAGTAGTAATATTTATATCTAGTACTTTTGAGATGATCACATGGACTCACTCATGAAGTTATGAGTATGAAATCACAGATTTGATGAAGGAGGGAATTATGTTTTCAACACCAATTTCTTATTTGTTCTTCCATAACATCCTGTTTTTCTTTGCTATGCACAGTTTTCAGTTATTGGCTGTTTGAGAAAGAGAAATATAATGAGGAACTACAGTTCAAAGCCATGACCGCTCTGCTCTTTTATAAGACATTGCCTTTTGTAGTACTGCTGTCAAAGAGCAAACATACTTCTTTTTTTCTTTCTCGTTTCTCAGAATTAGATGCTTGGCTCGGGAGCTATGAAACTCTTGTGTTTAGATTTAGATGGGGTAACACTTAAGAAATGAATTCAGAAGTAGTTTATGGGTGGCTTGAGAGCATGAAAACAAATATCCCTTACTTAAGAAGCTGCTCTACTCATTTCAACTTCTCTGCCTTAATTCTATTATATTGAGCAATATAGTAATACCTCGGAAAACAAATGCATTGGATAATGCTAAAACCGGATAACGTTGTGAAATTTTGAAAAAAATTGCATCGGATAACATTATTTTAGTGTTATGCGATGCATCATGTTTTTCCCTAGTTGCCTAGTGAAGAGACACCCATCGGCCCTTTGGGAAGGGAACCAGCCAGGCGCATGGCCTGTTCCCTTGCAGAAGGGGCCACAGGTGAGTGCAGACCCACCTGTGGCCCCTGCTGCAAGGGAACCGGCCAAGCGCGTGGCCTCTTCCCTTTCCAGAGGGCCGGAGGGTGAGTGCAGAGATACCCGCCGGCCCTCCGCGAAGGGAAGCAGCCAAGCACCTGGCTGGTTCCCTTTGCGGAGGGCCGGTTGGTGAGTGCAGACACACCCGCTGGCCCTCTGTGAAGGGAAGCGGCCAAGCGCCTGGCCGGTGCCCTTCACGGAGGGCCAACGGGTGAGTGCAGAGACACCCGCTCTGGTTTCCGGCTTGGTTTGGGGGAATGTGTATGGGCGTGCCTACCTGCTTTCCCCCAAACCAAGCCGGGGATCAGATGCTATGATCCCCGGCTTGGTTTGGGGGAAAGTGGGCGGGCGCACTCGCCCCCGGCTTCCCCCAAAGGAAGCCGGCTTTTAAAAATGTTATCCAGTGCATGCATCAGATAACGCTAAAAATCGGATAACGCTAATATTTGTGGAACCAAGTATTACCGTATTTTAAAGAGTCATTTTATACATGTAGTTGCTTGGATTTTCAATGCCTTACACAGCATAGTGATTTTTTTTTAGCAAGTGAGGCATACCTTGTAGGATTTCAGAGGAAGTGATTATAGGCTGAAAAAATTAGAGTCATTCTGTATTTTTTATTATTTTGCATAGTAAGCGGCTCATTATATCATATGATGTACATTAATTTAGGTCTTACTCTTCATCTTTCTCTACTGATGAATGTAGAGCTCCTGTGTGTAGATGGTACTACTCTGCACTTCCTATGATGTTTTTCCCATTAAATCTGCAATCATACCATAAATAGACAGACAGGCAGGTTTCCCCTAGTGGTAGTGCTGACTTAAGTTCTGGAAAGAGAATGTCCACATTATCTCTCACCTTTATTTCTGCCAACTCGAATGTCAGTATTTCAGGCATTGAGTAAAATTATTGGAGATAAGCAAGTTTGAAGGGGGCGAGATATTTTTATGTTTACTAAAAGAGGACATCTATTAAGAAAGGCTGAAGAACACTGTTATAGAATGACTAGTAAAAAGCATCCAACACCATTTAGAATATTAAAATAAAGGATTGGCCCTTGTCTCAACCATGGCAAAGTTTGTACACCTAGGGACTGACATGTAAGAGATTCTTGTGTGAGCTCTCTATGTTTAAATAACTGCATTTTTAGCAACTTATCCTTGAATGGGTTAACTAATCCTGTTGGAAAGCATTGCATTTGAAGGGAAATGGAGGTTTGCTTACCTAAGACCTGTTTATCAGTGCAATAGTTTCATGGAATGCAGTAAACATGCACGAGTTCTCCTTCTAGTTAACTGGTTTCATTATTTTCCTTAGACTCAGTTCGTGGAAAAGAACAACGATGCGCTACATATGTCTTTGGAGTCTCTTATATGTGAATCCAAAGACCAATTTATCCGGCAACTCTTTGAATCCAGTACCAACAACAATAAAGATCATAAACAAAAAGCAGGGAAACTCAGCTTCATCAGCGTGGGAAACAAGTTCAAGGTAGTACCTGCCTATTTCCAGTGTATGTGTAACAATATAGGATTGTAAGGGTAGGAAAGTAACAGAGTGAGTTCCCATTTATGTCTTATTATTATTCAACCACACTAACATATTTATTGAAAAGTGGTGCCTGTAAATTCAGTAGGATCTTCTTTTTAGCAAGAAAATTCAATGTTTCACCTTTCAATCGCTTTGTGATAGAATCAGTGGAGTTGCTATATTCTGGATTTTGCAATAGTGAAAAGAAGCTTATCTCCTGTGCCCTGAAGGTCAATGGGACTGGAGATTTGTTCTTCTTGAACATTCCTTCTGTCTTCAGCTCTCTTTTCTCCATCAGTGCCCCAGCTTCAAACCAATCTGCAAGACCTCTACATAACTCTGACCCATGTGTTTCTTTCACATGATCTTCTCCCCCTCTGGAATCTCTTCTTGAATGGTGAACCCCTTCCTGTCTCTCTCTGTAATGTTTTCTAAGAGGGCTTTTTGGCAGACTTTTTTTGACACATGCTCATGCTCCATGTACGTTTCCACCACTGTCTCTGTCATGTGACCTGTTCTCCAGCGGCACCTGCCAGAGATGCAGTCGAGAGCTCACCACAACTGAATGTTTTGCCCTTTGAGCTAGTAATTGTTGAACCATAATCTGTATTAGTTGATGCTTAAATAGTAGAATCTGCATTAATTAGAGGTGCTAAAACCATTTTTTTTAAGAAAAAAAATCAAAAGCAAAGCAAGGATGTTTTCACATTAAAAAACACTTTCCTGATATCCAGTGGGACCTCGCTTAAAGAGCATAATGCGTTCTACAGGACAGTTCTTTCAGTGAGTTTGCTCTTTAAGCGAAACACCATTGTAAGTGACCAATTGTGACTCCTAGTGGAGTGGAGTGGGGTTGCAATCCCCGATTTAGTTGTTAAGCAAGTTTTTGGTTGGTTTTAGTTGTTAAGCGAGGCAACCATTCAGAGAAAATACTGCTCTTTAAATGAGTTAATCTCTAAGCGAGGTGCTCTTTATGCGAGGTTTTACTGTACACTGTTTTTGAAGGTTGACCTTCTGTTGATTAGGTGTGGGTGTTCCACTGAGACATAAACTAGTACTTCTGAATTTAAAGCAGGGGTAGGCAATTTATGACCTGCGGTGCCAAATAATCCAGTCTCCACCCTCACTCCAGCCACCGCCGAAATCAGCCGTGGACCATACCTGTCAAGTTTCCGGAAATTCCTGTCAAATAAGGGAAATTTTCCATCCAAAACGGGAAACTGGACAGCTATGCTTATCCTGTGCTGGCCTCCAGTCTAACTCCAGTCTAATTGCAGTCTAACTAATACATGATGATGGCAGGAAAGAGTGTAAAATATGGGGGTTTGAGAGAAATTTTCCGAAACCTAACAGGTATGCCGTGGACTCATTTATGGCAGCCATAAACGGCAGGGGGGGACCACTAGTCCAGCCCCCTCAACTGTCTGAGGGAGTGCGACCCAGCCCCCGATTTAAAAAGGTTGGCAACCCCTGATTTAAAGTGTTATTTGTTCCAATCTAGCAAAATTGAGCTGCGTCTCCAGACAGTGTTGCTGCCCTTCAGGAAAGGGTTAAAAACCTGGCTGGCAGGTGTGGGGCACCAGAGACATGGTAAACCCCGGCCTGCTGGCTAATTTAGTAGAACACACACTCTTTCTCTTTTAAGTTTTTTTTTTATCTTTTTAAAATTTTTGTCAGTAGTTTTTAATGGGTTTTATTGCTTTTTAAAAACTGCCATTGGTTTTATGTTCTGTGAGCCACCCAGAGTCTTTGGAGTTGGGCGGCAATACAAATTAGAAAATAATAATAAATAAATATTATCAATGGCTTTAAGCAAACAAAATCTGGGGTGAATTGCTTTATTTAGTGGCTTTGACCAAACAAAACTTTCCTAGAGTTCTTGGCATTTCCTTTCTCTTTTTTTCCTAACAAAATGTAGTCGCAGATGCTTTTCCTAATTTTTCCTTTTGTTCTTAGCTGTAAAATCTGACCTCTATACCTTCTGCTCTTCATATGTTAAGCCTTTTCTATTTCTCTGCTTCCTTTCCCCATTCATCAGTTTTTATTTTAGTTGGCTTTTACCAGCTCAGGATGTGGCTGGAGGGAGCTATAGGGAAGGTGAGAGGAGAAACAGGCAGAGGCAAAACCAAGGGCTGCAGGTAAATGTATCATCATGCTCGTGGGCTCGTTCTGTCACACACTGCTATAATTTTCAACTGGAGTCCCTATTTCTAGCATGTCAGTTCTGCTTTTTCTCTGTGTAATGATCGGAAGATTGCTCAGTAGGGTGTCGCTTCCTCTACTGATCTCTTTATCAGTCCCGCTGTTAAGTAGCATGAATATGTCTGCAGAGGGGATTTGGGAAAATCTGTAGCTCAGTAGGAGACCACCTGCCCCTCGGATAAGACCCCACTCGCTCCATGTAGTGCTGCCAAAATTCCTCCCTGAAGCCTTGTAGACTTTCTGCTGGACAGCAGAGATTAACCAATGGTATGAACTGGTGTAAAGTAGCTTTCTAAATGTTCAAATGGAAAAATGGCTACAAAATAAGTCCTTATTCCTAAGCAGAAAAAGTATGAGTAATTAAGGAAGTGAAATACACAAAAGTGAAGCCTATTGATTTCTTTCTCCTTATATACAAGCAAAGGTGCAGGTGGTGTGTCCGGAATGAGCTGCCACACCCCTTGACCAAACCCCGTGAAATTCGGCACACATATACCTTGTGTACATGAGCAGGTCACTGTCGGGGTCCCGAAGCTCATTGCCCCCCAAATTGATCCTTTAGTCCTCAACCAATCACAAGGGCTGACTAGGTCTGGGCCTTTGTGATGTCATGTCCTTTGTGCTGTCTTGCCCGGACCTGGTCAGCCCTTGGGAGTGGTCAGCCCTAGGGAGTGGTCAGCCAATGTGACATCACAGGGCCCCGCCACTTGGCCAGGCAGGCCAGCTGGCAGGGCGGGGCAGGAGTCCAGTGGACAGAGGTCAGCCCAGGAGAAGGATCACCTGAGCAACGCAACCCCGGGAGGTAGGACAGCGCCCACCCCCACCCCACCCGGACGAAGCCGGGCACCCCTGTTAGTTTCCTAAAATCCAGACAATGTTTTACAAAATAGCATAGAGGAAGAGTAAACACAGTCCTTCCCCAAAGAGCTTCTAATGTAGTCTTTGACAGATGATGAAAAAGAGGGAAAGGAGCAGTAAGGAGCTTGTGGAGGTTCTTATGTACAGAAGCTCTGATCCTTTTGGGGGAAGTGGATACATCTGGTTTTTAAATCTAGACAAGGGGTTCCCAACCTTTCCAAGCCGGGGGCCATGGTCACACACTCTCAGTCAGCTTTGAGGGCTGGATGGCCAATTTGCCCTGCCTGCATGATGGGGGTGGCCATTTTGTCCCAACACTTTCAAAGTGGTGGCCATTTTGTTTCTCGAATACCCTTGGAGGGATGGGTTCCACATGAAATGGTGCTGTGGGCCAGATTTGGCCCACAAGCCTTAGGTTGGGAACCCCTGATCTAGACAGTTCATCATGTGACAAAGCTGCTCTTGGACTTGGTGGAGTAGAAGAAGGAATGAATGCCTCATACAAGGCAGGAAAAAAATCCTTGCACATAACAAAAATCCTAAATGTATTTATTTGTGTCATTTTCCTGCTCCACCATTAGTCAAACTGGTTATGGATTTTATGAATTAAAATTTAGAACAACAAACAATCATGGAAAGGAAGCCAGGTTAAAAAAAATCTCTTCTGATTTACAAAATCAAGAATGGTCAACAAAGAGTCGGTAATCTCAGTTTTCTTTGAGTGCCTGGTAGAATATATAAATTTTAATCTTCTGAAATCAGGGGGAAAATAAAGAGCTAGGAAGTGAAGGTAAATAGCAGGTACCGCAATGGAAATAAATGTCCCCTTAGTCTGTATCTTAGTTGAAAGTAGAACTCATTGAAATTTCAGGCTGATGACTATAACTGCTGAGAGAGCTTACTTAGGAAAAGGTACTCATACAATACTGCTACCTCACTTGGGGCTTGTCTACACCAGACATAATTGAGGCAGGCTAAGGAGGATCACTTAAGGTCAAGTCAGGGTCCAAGATGTCTTTTGGTATGCTCTGTGCATCTAGATGGCATGTGCACCAGGTCTGCCTGCCTGTTGAAAACAACTATAGCAGCAAAATCTTCCTCCTTGTCCCCTCCTCTCTCCTACTTCTGAGAAGAAGCTTCCAATTTGTTTCTCTAAGTGGTATAGCACAAAAACACCGTCATAGAGAAAGGGGTGGTTACGTCCTTCTTCTGCCCCTTCAGGGAAGAACAGAGGAAGTGTTTGATTTCCCAATGTTGTAAAGTGACTAAGCTGTCTTCTTAATCCAATGAACAGTATTGGGAAAAGAGAAACTCAAGGTGAATGTTAAAAGTGTGCGATTACTTGTGCTGGAAACAAATCAAAATGGAGTGATCTGACCCACATCAGAAAAGTAGTAGTGATAATGGGAGGGTAGTAGATTAGAAATTGCTGTCTTGGCACATGTGGTCTCTCTGACCCCGTACATACTTTGATAGCTTGGTCACATGATGTTTAGCCTTGCCCAAGGGCTTTGGTTTCCTCATTTGCCTGACTACTTCCCTGATACACTATTTATTTATTTGTTAAATTTGTATCCTGCTTTTTCCTCCAGAGAGTTTAAAGCAGCATAAATGGGTCTCCTGCGCATCTTTTATTCTTTGTGAGGTATGTTAGATGAAGTGGTAGGAGAACCACAAGGCTGTCTACTGAGCTTCATGGCTGAGTGAGTGAGGGTTTGAATCTGAGTCTTCCCTGTCGGAGGTCAGCATTCTAACTAACATTGCACATCGCTTTATGGTGTACTCCCGTTGCCCTGGAAGCCCAAGAGTTATTCAACAAGGGGAAAGAAGCCATTATCTTTGAGGCAGTTCCAACCTAGATGCACGTTTACCTTTGTCCGTCCACTTAAGCAAATCCTTGCATGTGCAGAAATCTTGTACTGAGTGTTGCATGTAAATAGTGGCACGTTCTTTGCCATGCAAAAATCCCAGTTCTCCTTATTGATGCAAATGTTTTTGCTTTTACAGACTCAACTAAACCTACTGCTGGAAAAGCTTCGTAGCACCGTAAGTAAATATTTATGCAAATTTGGCACCTTCTGCTTTCTGTTCCCATTTATTTGTATTTTATTGCGGGAAGGAGATGCATAATGGTTTATCTCAGGAGTAAGATAACAATGAAAGTAAATCTGGAGTTCCCATTGGGATGAGTTGCTCTTTGTTACAACATGGGTGCCCTGTGATTCCTGCCAACTGTTTTAATAGCTAAGGGCCTAGTATAAACCTCCTTTAAAATGTGATAGCCTCTGTGAACTGATGGTTCTAGCATTTTTGGCTTGCCAATGCTGATCTTCTGTATGCATGGTGTTGCCCATCTCCTCTTAATGTTTTTAGGTTCGGTTTCACTGAATGCCTCTGTATCAGCACCAAAGTACATAGCAGATTGATAATGGCCAAACTGCTGTATGCTTGTGCATGCAAAATTTCCATGTGGGAATCGCAACACATGTTAAAACGTATGCTTCATGTGGCTAGAGCAGGGGTTCTCAACTTATGACCCAGGGACCAAATGTGGCCCACGACACCATTTCATGTGGCCCCCTACCGCCTCTGCCACACCCAGAAGTGCCATATGTGGCAGGCAGGGCAAAATGGCCATCCGGCCCCCGAAGCTGTCTGAGGGAGTGTGACCCGGCCCTCAGCTTGAAAAGGTTGAGAACCCCTGGGCTAGAGAGACCCCCTTTCTAGTCTGTGGCTCTCTGGAGTGTGCACCAGTGCACCAGTATCTGAAGAATAGAGGTGTTTTTTGGATGCAAAACAAAGCTCAAAACAATTAAATTGTTCAACCTCTTCAGCTGGAGTAATGTTAATCCAGGCAGCAGAAACAGGCAACTTGGTGAGGTTTTGGGCTCTCAGTCTCAACTCTTAGAAGGATGAGCCAGTTCCTTTGCCTCTCAAACACCCCCCCAATAATAATAATAATAATAATAATAATAATAATAATAATAATAATAATAATAATAATAATAATAATAATAATAATAATAATAATAATAATAATAATTTTCTAACCGAAAAAGCTGATTTACATCCTCTTGTGGTCATCTTTTTTTACCTTCAACATTTTTGAAGCTTGTGTGGGGGTTGGGGAGTGCAAATTTGGAATACTAAGAGGATAGTTACAGGCATTATAATATCCTAGTAGTCTTCTAATAATGATGAACAAAATATAGCCAAATTAGAAATGCTGACTTTAAGCATTATCTGTGTCTCTTGCTTAATATGCACTTCAAAATCAGGTAAAAACTTGGGAAGTGGGAAATTAATATTCCAGAGGAGAAATAAAGGTTCTGCAGTCTTTTTAAGAGTATTTTGACAGTGCCGTTCATTAACTGCAGGTTGGTTTGGCTTTTCTTTTTCTATGGTGCTTAAGGGCATTTGAAACAGGAATCTGAGAGTACTTGGTCATAATTTTTAAAATACCATAAGCCAATTTAAGAGCCTTTCAGAAAGAGAATATCCATAAGATTCATCTTTTTATTACCGTTCAGCCTTGATAAGTGAATATTTTTTGGCCTCTCTCTCTTTCTCTGGGATGCAACTACATGAATTCTAGAGTAATGCTAACTCATTACAGACAGGCTTACTTTGATGGTACATGTTAAGAGTTCTAGCTAGGGATCAAGGTTTTGATTAACCCCCTCCCACTTTTGAAAAAAAATCTTTTGATGGACTTTTAGAGGATGGAAGTGAGAAACTCACCTCCATTTCCAAATTTACCTCCTTTTCTAACCATATGTGCCATATCCAATTCTAAATATTGGCAATCTTCATGATGATCAGCCATGAAGATTGTCCCGAGATCAATGCAGTGGCCTTTCATCTGCCTTCTGCATCACAGCATGACACCCATACCACTGATCCAGTTTTGTGAGTCACTTTCTGGTCCTGAGCCCTTTTGGCATGCAAAGTCACCTTCAGCCCTAGGCCAATATTGATGAAGCTGCTGCCCTCCATCAAGATGGATTCAACTGGGATTTAATTTTATTATTTATTATTATTTATTTATATACCACTTTACTTGTCATGAGACAACTTGAAGCGGTTTAACAATGGAATCATATATGCATATCAATTAATAACAATGCAGAAATGCTAAATATGCAAAAATATGAAACAATACGAGATACTAAGGTACAAAAGATACAAGATTACACTTATAATAATCAATACTCAGATACAAAGTACAAGGTCCCTCAGCTTAGCAGCCAGGCGGTGACGGGGGGGACGGGGAGAGGCAGCGACAAGATCCCACAGGCGTCGGGCACGTCGTTCTTATTCCTGCCGAGGCAGGGCTCTGAGGAGAGCAGCCCAAGTGCCTCGAATCCCCTGGCCGGTGACGGGGGCCAGGGAGAGGCAACAGCGAGGTCCACCATTCCCTGTGGATTTCGTCTCCCAAGACCGTTAGTCCTCAGGGTAAAAAGTAAAACAATGGATGTTTATTCTGGCTCTAATTTGAACACTGCTGCATTTCCTGCACACACAATCCAGGGTGCAGCTGGTCTGACACACACACACACACACACACACACACACTCCTCACAATGCTTCTTTACAAACTCCTGCACTCTGACCTACTGCTCCATCCCCATTTGTCTGGTTTGGAGATAGCTGCAGCAGGTCACTGGTTTGCCTGGGAAATGTGGTTCTCCTATGTCACTTGAGACCTCTGTATGGTTGGTAGGCATCTTTGAAATGACATGTTTTGGCTACTACTAGATCAGGTAACTAAGCAGGTGGAATAGAAATATTAAGCAGCTAGTCACACTTCTTGGTGAGGCCTAAGAGTGATGTGATGGAATCTATTACCTCTCTATTACACACTCACCTCTATTACACACTTACCTCTCTATTCTAGGAGGTAAGTGTGCCAGAGATTGGAGAAGCAGTAACAGGTAGGATCCTGTGTTGCTAAGAGCAATATAGAATCTTTGTTTTAAGCTAAGAATCAAAGAGAAGCAACCAGGCCACTTTGTGTAATACTTAAGGTAGGAGTTCTCAACCTTTTAAAGCCAGGGGCCAGGTCAGACAGCTTTGAGGGCTGTATGACCATTTTGTCCATCCTCCACCACATGGCACTTCCGGGTGTGGTGGAGGCGGTGGGGGGGCACATGAAATGGCACTGTGGGCTGCAGGTTGAGAATCCCTGACTTAAGATAAGCAGTAACAGTCTCACCTACACACTGAGTAAATGGGACGTGTAAATGCAATTCATTGAACACATCAAATAAAGATGTTGGAAGTCATTATTTTTTATAAAAGAAATACTGTTAACTCATTACAAATGTTCTTGCAAGCTCTAGAAAGAAGCAAGAATCTTCTGCAAGCTTTACTCCTTTCCTCCTCCTCCTCCAGTGGAGAAACTATTAGTATGTACTAGCAGGATACAGTAGCAGTTAAGTGTACATACTGTTTCTAAATGCCAGCACTAAAGTAGCCTAAATGATAAGCTGTGGCTTTAATGGACGGCTTAGCCCTGGACTTGTTGCCAGAATTCACCTGAGGATGGAGCCTGCATCCCTTGTATCTATTATTTAGCTCTTAAATGTTTCCCAGAAATTTATGTGGTGGTAACAACCTGCTATCTTTCCATTAGGGGTCTAGCTTTATTCGCTGTATCAAGCCTAATTTAAAGATGACAAGTCACCATTTTGAAGGCGCCCAGATCCTTTCTCAGCTCCAGTGTTCAGGTAACGGGATGCGGCTAGCTCAGTGTTTGAGTAGCAGTGTTATAATGGCCATGAAGCAGCACTGCTTTAGGTGCGGGTCCTTTAATTGGAGAGATCTGATTATTTCTAATTTTGTCAATGCTCAGTCAGGGCCAGTGGGATTACTGTGCATAAGATAACTGCAGTAGGCAGTATTGATTCTTTGTTAACGGGATTTTGAATTGACAGCAGGTATTGAAACCTAGCCTTCCAGTAAGCATTTTGAATATAAAATGAAAAAAAGAAATTCAGCATCCTTCATACTTCAGAAATTAATGTGTGCAGTGGAAAGGAACCTTATTTTTAAAATCCCAAATCTAAGAACATAAATAAATTATTTGATTAGAAAGAAAACATCACACCAACACCAGCTGAAGTCATTTGAAGTCTCCACTTTATATTGCTTCCTCCGTACTTGCAAATACTGGACTTGGCTTTAATTATTGAATGGTGGATACCACACGATGAGCTAGCATCAGCATGCCATCTCCTTGTGAAGTATTGGGGACAGTGCTACTGTGAAAAGTTTATGGTTGTGCAGTTTGATTCTACTAAAAGAGAAAAGTAACTAATGACATTTTCCTGTGGTTCTGAGTCAGGTAAGGGTAAGATGCCAGTACAGCTCATAAGGTATTTAGTGGTGAGCTGCTAATTTTTGGATACAGCAAATGGAGGAGAAAGAACACATTAATAACCATTGCTAATAGTCCGAGAAAGGAGATCATGGTAAAGCTGTGCCTCTATCACCTTTCTTTAAAAAGTAGTAATTATGATTTGTCTTGTGTCTCTGCCTAACTCTGAAAATCCACTTTGAAAGATCACCACAGGCAGACCCAAAGTTGTCTGTTTGGAAATAAGGATGGAATACCAAACCAAGTGTGGGGGTAGATGAGATAGAAAAAAGCAGATGTAGGCTGAGTAATTGGGGTTCATGTGACTTGCACAGCAGGTTTCCCTTATAAACAGTTCTAATGCCCACTTGCTAGATAGTCCCTCTTCAAAGCAAAGATGCACCAATCACTTTTCATTTCCTGGGCTTTTGATCTTGCATAAGTGACAATAATGTGTATGCCATTCCTACTATGCACTGAGCCATACGGTTGGCGTGCAATAGGTAATGCCTACACCATTTTATTTTAATTTACAGCCATTCAGTACTAAAGCTTACATTGCTGGTGTCAGGGTAGCAGGTAAATCAGAAGGGATTTGGGGCATTCCTCCTATGTGTAAGAGTTGAAAGATGTAGGTTGGTTGTGGGTATCTTTCCTAAAAACCATCCAGTTCTTTGTGTGGTGGGAGGCAATGAGACATCTGGCAGTGTCTGTGGGTCCCTCTTCCACCATGATGAAATGAGTACTTTGCTGAACAAACGTTTTATTGCTCCTCACAGCTAGGACCAGCAAAACATAGGCAACCCCTTAGTCCAACTGGCTCTTCTGCTCTGGTTCCCTTCACCAAGCTGGCCATACTATCTCTATAGTCTCAGAAGAGCATGGCCTGATGGTGACAGCAAGAACAACCCATTAACCTTGAGCTGGAGGTGCCTGGAGATCTGATGTCATTGCTATGGCTATCTTGAGGGCAGGCCTGGCAGGCTCTAGCAGCCCCAGCAGTAGAGTTTGTTACTCCTCCTTCTCTACGGGCTTGTTGTCCCTGCTGACATTCCTGCCTCTCTTTCTTACCTGAGTATGAGAGCTTAGGTGGTGGCTTCTGGCTCTTAATTCTCCTTGCTTTGGATGCAGGGACCCGGAATTGAGTGGGAGCTCTGGTACCCAGATCATCCTAGTGTACATACTCTGGATTCCACCTCGAGAGAGGAAGTGGTTCTTTGGGTGGTTCAGCCTTCGCGTAGCACCTCTCCATTGGGACCTCCTGGTCATCTTTGCACTCCTTCTCTACCCACTCCTTCTCGGGGAGTAGGTCCTCGGTCTGTACTGCAGTGCTGATCCTCTTATCTTCCTTCAGGAACCTTCTTATATACCCCCAACTCCCAGGTTTCCCCAGCCTCCATTTCTATACCTCTTACCACCCTTTCCAGGGTCGTTGTCGTCTTCTGAGGCTGCCTCAAGGTCTTTTCCTCCACCAGCACACTCCAATTCCACTGGGGATCTGGAGGTGGAAAATCCTGGCAGCTCTTGGGTTGGGGGTGGGGGCAAAGATCCATCGACTGGGACTCCCTCGCCACTGGTCTCCCTCGCACACCGTCTCATCTCTCCTTCCTTCAGCATTGTAGCAATCAGATGGTTAAAATTGCTTTTGTCTGTCACTGGATGCATAGGCAAAGTTTTCTTACCAACCCTGCCTATAGTGCTAGCCGACTTTTGAGTCGTGGTGGGGATAGTGTGCCATCCAAAAATAGCTGCAACACAAGAAAGCTAATCATGATGGAGGTGAATATCAAGAAATCTGGAGCACAGAACAGATTCAGATTATTTTAATGTGTTCTAAAAATAAGCTTTAGTTCCAGTTTTTATCAACTGTCATGTTGGCTTTTATTATAATGTTGTGGTAATTTTAGCATACCAAAGGGCTTTAAGCATCTGGTTCATCTTGGCAAACTTCCCTAATGATTCTCATGTCAACTCACATTTGAGGTTTAATTTAGCAAATCAGTCACAAATGCTTAACAACTTAGCTTTAATTAGGGTTTTATTGACACCATTTTTGGCTGATAATCTGAAGGTGAATTGCTTTTGGCAGTTTGATGAGAGAGGCAGGCAGGAAGTAATGAAGCCAGGGGTTTTTTTTGCATTACTTCACAATTTTGTTTTATGAGCCCTTGTTCTTATCTTCTAGTTAAGAAATAAGCTCATATTACCAAAGCAAACCATAACAGGTAAAGAATGCTAAAAATAAAAGGCTTATTAATATGGAGAGCTAAATAGGGAGAAATGAAAGTAGCACAGATATCTCCAAGAATACACACAGCAGTAGGCTTTCTCTTTTCTTTCTTAAAAGGCCCATTAGTTACATGGAAAATGCATATTTAATATTTACCCTATTTGCTGGCATATAAGATCCATTCCCCTGCCCCTTAAAATACACTGGAAAAATGTGGTGCATCTTGTATTGTATATAGTGGCTGATGGTGGGCTATTTTGGTAATTATTGGATTCGTCTTATACTCCAATGCATCTTACATGCGCCAAATACGGTATCTACTTCCAAAATTACATTTTAAAATTCCATATATAAACATCTAAATAGTAGTAATATAGCTCATAATGCACCAAGTAAGAAATTTTATCACAGTGGAAAAGAAAATACTGAAATTTTCTCCACAGATATTCAATATATATTTTCATATGTGGCATTCCTAAAGAAGAATTGATTGTCAGAACAGGACTTTTCATGCCTCTTATAATTTAGGCATTTAACTACTTTGCTTTTAGAGGAGTCTCAACCACACAAACAAGTTAGTCATTTACACCTTTAGACCTGGCAAGGTAAGTTTTACTATTAACCAAGAAGTAATATGCTCCTGATTTCTCAAACTTGAAAAACTGCCTTCCTAATGTCTCTTGACGCTAACACAATTTCTTTCTAGTAACAAAAAACCTATAGTGTGTAGTTTGGTTTAGAGCAGTGGTCCCCACCCTTTTCTAGGCCATGCCCCACCTAAGTATCTCTAAAACCCTGAGGCCCTCTCTGTGACATATAATTCTTATTATTCAAAAAAACGAACTCTGGTTTAAATGGAGGAAGCCTAAAAGGCCATTAACTTGGTCTAAACATTTTCAAATTGCCCCACCTTGAAAATCAAATTGCCCCCCCTCCTCGTGGGGCGTGGAGCTCATGTTGGAAACCACAGGTCTAGAGTGACAATTTTCATGCCAATCTATGGTTATAAAGTTTGTTGGATCTTCCTCCCACTGTTGTGTTGTTGATCATTGGAATGTTGTCACTACATCTTTGGAATACAAGGAACCGATTCTGTGTGGCTCTCTTTGTTGGGGTGCAAAGCAGCCTTGCACAAAGCCAGAGGGTCCAAGGGGCTATTTTTTGCACCCTGGACCTGCTACAGGCCACAACAGTTCATCAGAGTGAAACTGGAACTAAGTAGAAGCCCTATTCCAATTTTGTTTAAAAAAAGAGAGAGGAAACAACATCCTGTCTTGTGGGTGGGGATGTCAGCAACCACACATATGAGTAGTAAACCTAGTCTCCTGTGGGCTGTGTGATTCCCACTCCTGCAGTAAGCAGCTTGTGCCAAACAGTATCTCATTTGCCCTTTCTTCTATAAAATGTGATTATGATGTGAATTTGTACAAAAGCAGGGCCATTAATGGTTTTGTGGTTAGTATGTCAGATTAAGTCAGTGGGGGACTTAGCCATGATGCTCTAGGAGGGCTCCTCAATCATTGGCCATGGATCCAAATGAAGCTGAAGCCTTTGTAAAGGGTTTGTCTATTTTCAGCTAGCGTTCTCGTTCTTATTCCTGCCTCAAAGTACTGAGAAGGTGACATTTGTCTCTACCACCCAAATGTGGGTGACGTGTTTTTCCCACATCTGTTACTCTAGGCATGGTGTCCGTCCTGGATTTGATGCAAGGTGGCTTTCCATCACGAGCTTCATTCCATGAGCTGTACAACATGTACAAAAAGTATATGCCTGCAAAGCTGACCCGTTTGGATCCTAGACTCTTCTGCAAGGTATTCATGTCTGGAAGATTTAATATGCTCCTTTTGTACGTTATAGAGCAAAATGAATTGATATTGATATCTTTGTGGGGTTTCCCCCCAAAACGTATCTTGTTTGCCAAAGTGTTCTTTCCTTTTTTTTCTTAGGCACTTTTCAAAGCTCTTGGGCTAAATGAACATGATTATAAATTTGGGTTAACCAAAGTCTTCTTTAGACCCGGCAAGGTAAATTTTACTATTAACTAAGAAGTAATGACAATGAATTAAAGCAGGGGTATGCAACCTATCCTGTGGGCCAGCCCGACCCACAGCACCATTTCATGTGGCCCGCCTCTGTCGCCCTCATCACTAGCGGAAGTGGATGAATTTACAACAGGTGTAAAATGCACCTGCACATGCGTAAACATGCCTGTGCCTACCATAAATGCTGCTGTAAATGCACCCTCAGCTGTCGTAAACACATTTACATCAGCCGTAGATGCATTTTTCAGCAGTGATTACAGGGGGAGGAACCACGTGACTGTCCCTCTCAGGTGTCGGGGGCTTGGTCCAGCCCACGGCATGAAAAGGTTGGGAACCCCTGAATTGAATAGTTAACATTTTTCACCATCCTTATTTGCAAAGCAATTGATGTTTAAACAGTGCTGCTTTACCACAATTGTGTCTTAAGAAATTCAGTTTAATCTTATCTGTTTCGCAGATGCAAATGAACATACTGTTGTAGCCTCATCATATTTTATTTATCTCTTTATTTTAAAATATTTCAGTCACAACTGTCTCCATACTCAGAGGAGCTTTCTGAGAAATAAAGGCAAACCTTTGAAAATCGGGGCAATGCTCAAACCCTCTACAGTCATTAACATAGCCATATGTGCAAAAAGTATTTACAGACAAATGGGACTATTCTTCTTTCTCTAAAAGCCAGGAAGAGAGGCTTGATGTCAAAGAGTTTGCTAAAGGATGGCCTGCAATTAGTGCATCTTCCCTTTCAAAAGCTGTTTTTCTCTCACTGTGGGATTTTCTCAAATATTGTGTTGTGGTAGTCAGTAAGAGATTGCATATTTAACTTCCAGTGGCGAGTTGCAAAATAAAGCATTCAGAATGCTAGATACTTTGAAGGAAATTTTATGTCAGGACAAGCAAACATCTTTCATCACTTGAGGGAGCACCGCTTCTAAAAATGTGCTAAATGTAATGTCCAATTCGACCCTGCATCTTTCTTCTGGAACTTACCAAAGGCTTGAGTTTAGAAGCCTTGGTTTACTTCTCTATCTAATCTATCTATCTATCTATCTATCTATCTATCTATCTATCTATCTATCTATCTATCTATCTATCTATCTATCTATCTATCTATCTATCTATGCCTAGCTTAAAAGTGAAGCGGAGACTTCTGTCCTACCATCAAGTAGACAGCTGAGGGGTAGTTGGGTTGTGCATCTTGTATGGAGAAATTCATATATCTCAGCTCTAGGCTGGCCTTAAAAGTCAAACCCACCAGCTTGAATTAAGCTCAGAAGCTTATTGGCAGCCTGTATGTTCACCACACAATGTTGTCAGGGGGACAGCATTCTGTTTGTGGCAGAGCTGTGCAGTCCCCAAAGTTCCATGGAGGTTGTCTTCTAAATACCCTTCCCATTGTGTGATATTGAATTTTTTATTTTTTTTGCTTTCAGTTTGCAGAGTTTGATCAGATCATGAAATCTGACCCAGATCATCTTGCTGAATTGATTAAACGAGTCAACCATTGGCTGATTTGCAGTCGTTGGAAGAAAGTTCAGTGGTGCTCACTATCAGTCATTAAATGTAAGCATTTCGAAATGTGTGTATGAATCTCTTGTGAGAAAAATACTGAAAGTTGTCTGTAGTTGCTAACATAGAGGTGATGAATGTGTTTACAACTACAGGCAGAAGATATTGAGCTGTTTCTCCCATTGTTCCTTACTCTGGCAATAATAAGTAAAGCTTCTGAGAGAGGTAGTCTGACAATATCTCGGGAGGGGCACCTTCCTTCGCCCAAATCCTGTGATAAAAGATATGTAAGCATGATTAATTGGGATGGGTATTAAACAAACGAAGGAACTGTAGGGACAATAAAATGGAGCAGCACTTGCCTTAGAATTGCACTAGTGATGGTTCTTGAGAACTTGTAGAAAGATAAGCAAACCGTCTGTAGTATCCACTAAGAGTCTCAAGCGAATACAGATGTGTGGAAAACAATATGATACAAATATCTCAATTAACTTTTAATACTGTGAACCAAAATTCATTTCTTCAGGTAACTAATATCTTCCAGAAAAACAACAATATGCCGATCCACAACTCAAATTCTTATGTATAATATAATACCGAAGCCGTTCCGGTATACAATGGCTTTTCTTAGAATTGCTTCTTCAGGGGGTTCTAAAAATTAAACAATAAAGTTAAATTATCTAAAAATCCTGTCCATCATGTTATAAATAAACAAATGACAATTCATATTAAGCCTTAATTACAATTTTTTGCAATTTAAAATAAAAGCATCCTGGCTGATCTATAAAGTAAGAGATATATACATTATTTATCTTACCTTATAAGATATGGTTATTTATACAGGTTTTTTATATACAATGCGTCAACAGCCTCATTAAACGTATTTTAGATGTGCTTCTGACGTTAAAGAGTACTACTGGTAACAACAGATATAAAGAATAACCCATTAACAATAAAGAATAACCCATTAATTTCAATCATTAGCACAAATTAGCAAAAATTATACTTCTTAAAGCAACACACTATTTTCATTCTCTTATATTCCGAGGAAATAATCACAGATAGCAGGTTAAGTCTAAGTCTTGGTTTAGTCCATTTGGTGTTAAAGTCTCAAATAAATGTATGTAGAATGCCTGCCTATTTTCTCTGTGATCTTGAGAACTTGTGGCTTCAATTCCCAGAAGCCTAAGTCAATACATTGACTGATCAGTGCTTTTTGGGAATTGAAGTCTATGGGCCAAAGGTTGGGAAACACTGGGCTAGAGTGTCCTGCAGGCAGTCCCACAAGACCACATGGTACAGTCTCTTTTTCTTCTGGAGTATCAGAATGGAAAGAGGTGAGAGGAAGCTGTTATTATGGTGCATGCAGTGAGACACATATAAGCTAGGACTTGGTCATCTATTTACTCATCTTCCATTTTTTAAACATCTTATGGACTTAGACATGTGCAACTGTTTGATTCTGAGGTGGCTTCCATTTCTTTCTTCTGTTTTGCAGTGAAAAACAAGATAAAATACAGAGCTGGTGCCTGCATTAAAATGCAAAAAACGATTCGTATGTGGCTGTGCAAGAGAAAACATAAACCACGGTAAGAAGAATCAGAGGTCCATAAACACTTGCATCCTAATGCTAAATATGCTCACCAGCAGACCTAATGCCTTCTGCATTATTGGTGCTGGTAAAGCCTGCATATTGTATCCAGGACCTTAAGACACAGAGAAATAGGTGTATTTCCCTGCATCCACCTGTTCTTTTTCTCCTAAAAAGAGTATGCGGAAGGAGTGGCTCTGTAAATGCTCTTGGACTGCAACAGGTACTGTCCCTCACCTTTGGCTGTGCAGGCTAAGGTTGATGGGAGCTGCAGTGTTTCAGAGGTCTTGCAAAGAATGAGTTTGTGACTAGTTTTTTAATACCTTTTGCTTATTATTAACAATTACTGGGATGGCTTAGGTCAGTGGTGGCCAACCTTGGCACTCCAGGTGTTCTTGGACTTCAATTCCCAGAAGCCCAAGTCACACACCTGCTGATCAGGGCTTCTGAGAATTGAAGTTCAAGAACAACTGGAGTGCCAAGGTTGGCCACCACTGGCTTAGGTGATATTTTTACTTCAGTCCAGGCCATTTCATTGAGCAGACTAAGAGTGTCCCTGTTCTAATTGTCTTACTGGCTTGCTAGCTCCACAACTTGCATGCCCAGGTTGCACATGTAAGCTGACATCAGATGTATTACTATCATGAAGATGATGGGACAGAGGAAGACAAGCACATGTATTCTGTTGGTCAAATTAGCTCAAGTATTTGTTTTAAAAGACCCATTATGCCCACAGACCTACAGGTGAAACTCAGAAAATTAGAATATCGTGCAAATGTCCATTCATTTCACTTAAAAGGTGAAACAAATCTATGAGATAGACTCGTTACATGCAAAGCGAGAGATGTCATGCCTTAATTTGTTATAATTGTGATGATCATGGCATACAGCGTACATGAGATTATGTGATGATTATGGAGTACATGAGATTGGGGGGTTGGGGTTTTCATAAGCTATAAGCCATAAGCATCAATATTATAACAAAGTAAGGCTTGAACTATCTCACTTTGCATGTAATGAGTCTATCTCATATATTTGTTTTACCTTTTAAGTTGCATTACTGAACTGAATGAACATTTTCACGATATTCTAATTTTCTGAGTTTCACCTGTATGTACCTGCAGAGATCTAAAGCAGGAAAAGCGAGTCTTGCTGAACTGAACATTAGAAAATCTTTGAGAGATCATGCTAATTTCTTACTCAATATCCTTTCCTCTACAAGTCCCAGTTCATTGTGGATGTAGTACCTTTGCTTTACTTGCTATACTTACTACATCTACATCTAGTGGCTTTGTAGGTATTAGAGGTGCATTTTAGTCCACATTTGCTGTCTGAATGCAGAAATCTGCCTCAAACTGAAAGCAATATTCCTTTTACAGCATAGATGGCTTAATCAAGGTTCGTACGCTGAAGAAGAGGCTAGACAAATTTAATGAAGTCGTGAGTGCTCTGAAAGAGGGAAGAGCAGAAATGAGCCAACAAATCAAGCAACTTGAACTGTCTATTGATGCTTTGATGGTCAAGATCAAGGTAAGACCCCGTTGAATTCTTCAAGAGGAAAAACAAGCCAGCATCCTGCTGATATTCCCTTGAGAGTTGCATACATTGGAGTGCTAATGTAGCTAGTGGGCAAGGCCATGGGTTTCATTTCTCAGTTGAATGCATGACTTTGACACATATCCTGGCAACTCGTCAGTTAGTCAGAAATAGCCAGTATGGTGTACATATGGAGCAGAGCTTATATGTACACCAGTAGATTCCAACTGAGGGACTGCAGTGGCTCAAGTGGCTAAGATGCTGACTGGGAAGCAGAAGGCCAGCAGTTCGATTCCCGAGTACTGCAGGATGGAATGAGCTCCCGTCTTTGTCCCAGCTCCTGCCAACCTAGCAGTTCGAAAGCAAGAAATTGCAAGTAGATAAATAGGGTCCATTTCGGTGGGAAGGTAACAGCGTTCTGTGCGCCCTGGTGTCTAGTCATGCCTGCCACATGACCACGGAAACGTCTGCAGAAGCAGACAGTGCTGGCTCTTCGGCTTTGAAACAGAGATGAGCACTGAACCCTAGAGTCGGATATGACTGTCTTTTGAGCAAGGGAAACCTTTAGATTCCAACCATTATGTTCTAAGCAACCTTTACATGAGGTTCAGGTCATGAAATGATTTGATCACTTCAAAATCAGCTCATACTCTTGAACCAAACTAAAGCAAGCCAGCTTTTTGTGTTCCTTATTAAAACAGTTAAAATAAGATCAAATAATTCTAAATTATTGTAAAAAAGTGGAATTTTTGTCCAGTGGGGACACATTTTGTTTATTTTTGTGTTGCATAACTTTGTACTTAATTTAGCTCTGACTAATACTTTTCGTTAGTCATCGAATGAGTAAGAGTGTCAGATTAGACCCCCGCCCCACCAACACTACTGAAAATCATATAAGGAACCTCATTAGTGGATGAAATTTGAGAACTGTCCTCATACCCTTTCAATTACATGCTTGTCACCATGATTTTGAATGGCCTGTTTTGTAAATGAAACTGCTGTTCTTAAGAGCCTCATTTTTGCATTCAAGAGCATTTTCACTTTTTCTACATGTTCAGGGTATTTTAGCATATACACAGCCCCACACTAAGCTGTACTTGTTAAACAGTATCAATTCTGTATATGGTTATTGTGTTCATTGTTCTACTTTAAACAAGACTATTGTTTAAAAGTGTATTGACTTTGAATGTGATCCTAGAAATGAGGAGCGATAGTCACTCTTCTACTGCATATAGTAAAGTCTGCTATGTAAGATAGTAGTTTGTGCAGTTCCTGGATCCAGACTTCACTTTATTATGTTTCAACATTTAATTGGTTTTTAAAAGTTCTAGCAGGAAACCATAAAAATAGATAATAAGATAAAATGTCTGTTTCTAGTGATGCTAGAAGATAAAGCTGGGACAACTTAAAAGCTTTATAAAGGAGCTAGAGAATTCACTTCAGAGAGTGGAGCAAAACAGTCCATTATTTGCAGGGTTTTAAAATTTTTACCAAATATAACAATTTATACATATATTCACATAATAAAGCTTTGTAAGCAAACAAAAATGCTGAATTTAATTTCAAAACAAAGTTATGGACTTGTCAAGAGAACAGCATAATCCTACTACTCACATTCTCTTGAAAGTAAATCCCACCTTGTTAAGAAGGGTTTAATCCTTTATGTGTATGCAAGAATTACAACATGCTGTTACAAAAATTAATAAATGGACTCCTAATAAATTGATCTTATTTTTCCTTGCTTTTCTTAAGCTTTAAATAATCAGTCATTTTGGCCTTTGCAGAGAAATTCTTAGGCATTAGGCTTTGATATCCTTGAGGATTTCTAATATTTAGCATACAGAACTCTGTCTCTCCTACATTACGTAATATATAGCTGCATGATGATTTTACACTGTGTCGTGAGTACTAGTGAAAAGGAAATGCAATGTTTTTGTCTCATGGGAAAACAAAGGATGTTAGAAACCTCTATATACTCTTCACTATCTTTTTGTATGTGAGCATGCCTACCATGTGTGCTAAAATGTTTCATGTCACTAAAGTGTATTCCTAGTAAGGACATGGGGGGGGGGAGAGATCAGATCTTGCCATTGTGGGTTCAGAACACAGCACACATAGGAATTCAGGTTTCGCTCACAATTCATAAAAAGACAAAAGTAAGTCCATGTAATAACAGAAAGTCAATCCTGAACTCACATGCTCCAAGGAGGATCACCACTGCAGTTCCTCAAACTTACCTCTCTCCAATTAACTAATTGACCATCAGCATGTGATCTTTAAATGCCTCCCTAAACAGCATAGTCTTGAGATGTATAACAAACAAACAAACTAAGTCTTTGCTGGAAATCTATTGCTTCCATAAAGCTCTCCTCCAATACCACATTTTGGATGACTACTTTCCTATGAGTTTTCTTCATACTCCGGTTTTGACATCCATAAATAGAAATAAGGAATGCCAGTGTGGATGTTCTTTGACATTGGTCTCTAGTAACTCCTGTTTTACAATCAAAATAAAGCCCTTGTAGTAGAGTGGTTATGGTGCAGTGATGCAGCCAAAACTCTGCTCAAAAATTAAATTCAGGCCTGATAGGGCTCAAGGTTGACTCAGTCTTCCATCCTTCTAAGGTCAATAAAATGAGTACTCAGCATGTTTAGAGACAACATGCTAATTACCTTGTGAATTGCCCAGAGAATGCACTAATTGCTATGGGGCAGTATATAAGTATAATTGCTATTGCTATTTAGGTATTGCTGAGTTTCTCTTTTGGAACACAACTCAAGTATTTAAATCTGATACAGGTATACCTAGAGGCCTTTGAGAGGTGGTGTTGGAGGAGAGTTTTGAGAGTCCCCTGGACAGCGAGGAGAACAAATAGGTCGATCTTAAATGAAAACAACCCTGACTGCTCATTGGAAGGTCTAATAGTAAAAATGAAGCTGAAGTACTTGGACATCAAGTGAGAAGCGAGGATTCACTTGAGAAGCGCTTGATGCTGGGAAAGGTGGAGGGTAAAAAAAGAAAAGGGGCGGCCAAAGATGAGATGGCTAGATGGTATTGTTGGCGCAATGAGCACAAAACTGTGGGGGTTGAGGAGGATGGTGGAGGATAGGGGTGCCTGTTGGGCAATGGTGCATGGGATCGCAAAGGGTCGGAATCAACTATGCGACTGAACAAACAACAAAAATACACACATTTCTGGTTTTACTCTCTGCAATTTTGTTGGTCTCCTCACCTGCAACAATTAGATTGTAAGCTCTGTGGCAATAAGAGCTACCTTCTGTTTTGTTTGCGTTTTCAAACCCCCCCCCCCCCCCCCAAGGTGCAGATGGTTCTGTCAGTTTTAATGGTTTATTTTGCAGGCCACCGAGATGCCTAGAGAGCAAATACAGAAGGAGTATGATGCATTAGTCAAAAGCTCGGAACAGCTTCTGAGTTCATTGCAGCAAAGGAAGCAACAGGAGGAAGAGGCAGAGAGGCTGCGGCGTATTGAGGAGGAGATGGGGAAAGAAAGGAAGAGGCGCGAGGAAGAGGAGCAACGTCGGAAGAAAGAAGAGGAGGAAAGGCGACTGTGAGTACAAAGGGAAGGTGTAGCTCAGTGGTGGGCATCAGCAGGTTCACACCAGTACGCACATACGGTAGTAAAAATGGCTGGCCCCGCACACCTCCCCACCCCCCCCCTCCTCCTCCTCCTAGAAGAGGCTTTGGAGGGGGCTGGCTCCATTTCCCCCTTCATCAAAGGCTTTTCCTGGGCTCTGTATTCACCCCAAAGCACATCCCCAGCCACTCCTGAGTGGCTGGGGAGGCACTTCGGGGTGAAACGGAGCCCAGAAAAAGCCTTGGAAGAAGGGTGAAATGGCTTCAGATGTTGGTTATAGAGTGATGAAAATAGAAGAGGCTTCTATTTTCATAACTCTATAGCGAAGAGCAGTCACATGGCCAATAGGCCACACCCACTCTGTCATATGGCCACGCCCACAGTGTGGTAGGAAAAATTTTTTTATGCCCACCACTGGTGTAGCTGATAAAAACTCCATCTTTCTGATTGTAAAAGTAGACTGCATAGCTTTTCATTTTCTTAGCTGGGTTGGTATTAGCTGGCTTGGATGCCTTTTTGTTGTTGCATATTTTAAAGAGGTAAAATTATAGATCTGGAAGTGGTGCAAAGGGTTGTCAAGTCCAACACCCTTCTGACGCAGGTAATCTGCACATAGAGCCATGATGGCGAACCATCACGTACGGAAAGGGTTTTACTACAATTCATCCGGCCCGTACTGGCCTCATCGCTCCAGGAAGCGGAAGTAAAATGCACCCGTATGGTTGAGGTTCTTCTGGGTTAACCCTTTCTCCATATGGGTGCATTTTACTTCTGCTTCCGGGAGCAACGAGGGCGGCGTGGGCTAGATGAATCGCAGTAAACCCCTTTGTGCGGATTCATAGGGGCCTTGGGCTTCTGGGAATTGAAGTCCAAGAACATCTGGAGTGCCAAGGTTCGCCATCACGGACATAGGGCATCCCTGACAGACGACCATCCAACCTTTGTTTGTAAACTTTCAGTGACACAAGGTCTACTACCGTATCTTCTGACATAATATCGTGCACTAATCAAAGCACCTCTGATTGGAAGTTCTTCCTAAACATACTCTCCAACCTGATCCATATGTGGAGGAATCTTGGTTTCCCACCATGTTTCCACCAGGGGAAAAGGTCATTCTTTCCCCAACTAATTTTGGTGCATTCATTTGAGGCAAGACAATATAGTTCGCAAGGTCATATTTAATTTCTGCGTGACTTTGTTTCCACACTACTCCCTTGGGTGCATTTAACAGCCACTCATTCCATGAGTTTGGATACTCCTACAGCCAACAGGGTGCTGTCCACACATGGCAGAGAAGGGTAGGATGAACTTTGGGAGAATAAGCTTTGCAGAAGTACAAAAAAGGGAGAGACATGTTTTCAAATATTGGCTATGAAAAATCCTCTGAAGCAGACCAATGAGAAGTGGACATGTTCAGTCATGAAAGACTGATTATTATGAAGGAAAGAAATGGAACAATGCAGGGAAGGTGTGGATGGGATGCAGCATTGTCCAAGATACTCCAGACATCATAGTTTGGTTAAGCTGGGACCCTGGACTGAAGTACTGCACGTTGGCAGCCCCTATCATGCTGCTTTAAATCTTGGATAATTCTGAGATCTCTGCTTAGGGGTTATTAACATGGTGTCATACTGACATTTTGTATTGGAACTCCTGAAAGTTACACTCAGCAACATTAAGGGCTGTTGAAGTTGTCAGGTAAAGGGAAGGTGCAGTAAAGAGGTAGAAATGTTCCTGGTGTTTATTTTTCTTTCTGCAAGCATAATTTCTCTTTCTCTAGGAAATATGAGATTGAAGTAAAGAGAAGGCAAGAAGAAGAAGAGAGGAAAAAGAGAGAAGAAGAAGAAAGACGGATTGAGGTGGGTCAGAACTGGCTGAATAACCTAGTGTTTTAGGTATCTGGCTGCAGAGCCAAAGGTTGGGAGTTTGACTCTTCACTTTCTCCTGGGAGAACAGCCAGCCTATGTAGCTTTGGACAAGCCACACGGTCCCATAGTGCCCCCAGAAGAAGGGAATGGTAAACCACTTCTGTATATAATTTTTTTATCTAAAATAACCCAGGAAAGGGTTGCCATAAATTGGAATAGACCTGATTGCACACAATCATTATTACTGCAGTATTCAGAGTTTACTGTCAGTACAGTATCTTCCAGTACGTTCCTAGCATTTCTACTTTGAACTAGCTAAATTTTGGACTATAGTAGCAAAGTAAGCCCTCTGAGTCACAGTTTGCTGAGATGGGGTATGGGGAGACCAGTCCAGTCTTTGCTTAGCCAGGTGTAGCACAGAAAGTTACTTTCTAAGTGTCATATGTAAGAAGGCCAAGTTCTTCAATCACTGCAGCACTGTCTGCATCTGCAGATGTTTCCATGGTCATGTGGCAGACATGCTGTTACCTTTCCTGTTTTGAGTTACATACATTACATACAGAATACTCTATGGAGAAATAGAAGATTCAGTTTAAAATAAAAAGTCTTAATATGTACAAGAGAATACAGACGTTATTTATTTATTTATTTATTCACATTTATATTGCCGCCCACTCGCCATAATGACTCAGGGTGGCTTACAAACAATACATTACAATACAATATCTTGATGGGGCTCAGGGGGAGGGGTGGTGAAGTCCTCAAATCCTGTCAGCCCAACAGGCTGCCAACCGAGGGACTCCTGGGTTCCTCACTAGACCAATATCAGGGGCACTGGAGGAGGATCCCTATTAAAACACCCCTTATTGGTCTTCAGACCCTAGAGTCTCCTGACCCACCTCTTTCAGATTCCTGGATGAACCTCAGGCCTTAGTCCCTTTAATCTTGCCTTTCTAGGGGCCCCCTTCCTCCCTTACCCAGGGTCTCAGACCCCTGGGTCCCTTGCCCCCCATAAATTTCCTTTTACCCCTGTACCCCTCAGCATCTGAGCCCCCTCGATGCCCTTGGCTCTGTAAAAACTGCAAACTGGGGGTGGGGGTCTTTCATTCTCAGCCTTTCTGGAGGGTCCTCCCCATGGACCCCCCAACATCCCGAGTGCCCCCCCTGGTCTTCCCCCTACAAGCAGTCCCTCCAAGTCCTGCCTCCGCCTCCCCCAAGCTAAGCCCAAGGCAAACCCCCCCACCACAACCACCACCGCCTAACTTCCCAGTTCCTCCGACCTGCGCAAACTCCGACCTGCGCAAACTTCCTGGTTCCTCCAACCTGCGCAAACTCTGACCTGCGCAAACATTTGTGAACATTCACCTTTAAATTTGGTGATGTGCTTTAAATTGACTACTCATGTTTAGATCATTTGAAGAGGGACCAATTCCTTTTAAAAAGAGAGAAGTACTGTATTCACTGGGAGGAAACTGTCAGGTTCAAGAGCTGAGGTTTAATGAGCAGACTCTTGCTATTCACAGGTATGACAGAATAATGAAACCATGATCTAGATGTCAATCTTGTTAAAAAATTCTTTGCAAAGCAACACCACTTATCTATGGAAGCTTTCAGTCACCCTCTAATAGAATCATAGTGACACAATAAGTTGCTCTTTAGGTAGATTTTGTATTTCTGTGATTGCCTGTCATCTCTTTATGTAAGGTAGCTTTTTATTAACCTCTTAAGCTATTTTTAGTCTATGAGAAATAAAAAGATCATTTTTTATGTCATTACTCATTAATTCCCAGATCATCTCTTGCTTCCTGAGTGTTTCTGTAACTCTTGACTATGACATATTAATGATCAACTAATACGTGGATAGTTCTGAAGCCTGTTTGAAGAGGTTGTCTGCTGAGCATGCCCACCAGTTTTAAAGTACATTGACCCATCTATATTTACAGCCAAACAGCCAGCACTGTCTGCATCTGCAGATGTTTCCGTGGTCATATGGCAGACATGCTGTTACCTTTCCTGTTTTGAGATACATACATTACATCATGATGAGCTCTGTCGGGATCCATTTGGGTGATTTCTTTTTCCTTTGTAAGAGCAGATGCTCCTTTCCGGAGAGCTTTCCCTGGGCCCCCTTTAAATCAGCTTTTCTCCTGAGGGCTGGTTGGCAGTGCATGATCTAAAGTAGGGATCTGCATGGGAAAGTCCTTGTAGTAGCAATGATGATTACTTGATAATGCAATAACAAGACAGATGCCGAAGGAATGATCAGATTAGGGAAAATCAGGTGGGTTTTCCATAGTATTGGAAGAGGTTTAGCATGTGACTGCATGAGAATGGAAGTCATGGAGAATTGTCACAGAGGAAATGTATCTCACATTTTGTTGGAAATGCAGAGTCCGCATTTTTCAGTGAGGACCCTGACATTTTAAATTTTGCAAAGTACAGTACATCTTTGTAGAAAACAAGTGTTATTGAGATATTTCATTCACAAATAAGCAGTAAGTAGGAAAAAAACCAGCTTCTGTACACATTCTGGAACATGAAACAGCAAACCAGGATATTGCAAATGACTTGAGAAATGGATTTCAGGTTTGTATTTGCATGAGTTGGCTCTGTAAATGTGAGATTAACACCGTTAAGGCTAATAATAAAGTCTATATTTATTCTTGAAAGAGTAATTACTTGATGCTTTAACTTCACTTTAACTTCAAATAAAAATAGTAAATTCACTGTATCTGATTTACAAAAAGTAATGTAAACAGTTCATAGGATTCTGTATCAAAAATAGGTGATTTGATAGAATACAGTTCGTCTAATAACACTTTTCTCAAACTTCGCTGGTAGAATATGTGTTAACACTTTGCTTTGACTTTGCTTTAACTACGTTTAGACTTCTGCTTTAACTTCAAATAAAAATAGTTAATTCACTGTATCACTGTTTGTAAGCTTTTGAATGCATTATGAGTGTTTATCATGCATGTCAGAGTTGGAATATGATGTTAAAATTTTTAAATGTTTATTGTAGAAGTGTACTAATCTTCCTGATGAAGAGTCTCGAAAACTGTATACCGGAACTGGTTCAAAGTGAAGTTAAAGCGAAGTTAAGCAAAGTCAAAACAAAGTGTTTATGTATATTCTACTAGCGAAGTTTGAGAAAAGTGTCATATAGACGAACTGCAGTCTACCGCATTACCAATATTTTGTACAGAATCTTATGAACTATTTACTTTACCTTTGGAAATTGGATACAGTGAATTAACTATTTTTATTTGAAGTTAAAGTGAAGTTAAAGCATCAAGTAATTACTCTTTCAAGAATAAATATAGACTTTATTATTGGCCTTAACGGTGTTAATTTTTCTTCTGGATCATAACCATTAGCCCCATATTTCTTGCATCTGTAAATGTGAGGCCAGTTTGGCAATTCTAACTGGCTAGCATTATTTTGCACACACAAAATGTACAATTCTGTTGACTTACAGCAGGGGTGGCCAAACTATGGCCTGTGGGCTGGATCTGGCCTGTGGCGCCAAATCACTCACAGCTCCCAAAAGCGGAAGTAAAATGAGCCTGCACATGCACAAAATGCTGCCATAAATGCACCCATGACAGCCATGGACGTGTTTTATAGTGGGAGGAACCATGTGACCGGCCCGCTTAACTACCTGTCTGGCCTCCAGCTGCATTCTAAAATCATTATCTACTATAGCGTTTCCCAAACTATGTTCTGTGGAACACTGGTGGACTTCAATTTCCAGAAGCCTAAGTCAATACGTTGGCTGATCAGTGCTTTGGGGAACTGACTTAGGCTTCTGGGAATTGAAGTCCACCAGTGTTCCATGGAACAAAGTTTGGGAAATGCTGTTCTACAACACACTTCTTATTTTAAAACCCATTGGCTAAAGTCCTCTTACTTCACTAAATTATGCTAGAGTAGGCTCATTGACTCAATGGAAATTTACGAGTCATTTCCTTTGTAAGTTCTGTTTATTCAAATGGTCTTACTGTAACTGTGATTTACTGTGCTAAAGTAAGTTGCAGTTCGAGTGGGCATATTTGAATCAGTGGATTTTATGGAGTACAGCCTGACCAAATCCTTACTGATTCAATGGGCTGACTCTGGTGTGATTTATTATGCTAAGCAATAGGGATCTAGTAGTTGTCTTTTATGGGAAGGTAATAAACTAAAACTGGCAGGCATTCAATAGCAGTATATAAAGTGAGGAGCATTGTTAGAAAGCCAGAAATCGTCTTGTGGTCAAAATGATCTAAATTAAAAATGGTCTAGGAGCCCTGCTGGTTGGAAATTCGATCCTGACCAGGGCTCAAGGTTGACCCATCCTTCCATCCTTCTGAGGTCAGAAAAGTGAGTACCCAGCATGTTGGAGGCAAAATGTTAATTAACTTGTGAACCGCCCATAGAGTGCACTATGCATTATGGGGCAGTATATAAGTGTGATTGCTTTGTGATCTGTTTTCTTAATTTGATAAAACCATTTTTTTTATATGGATAAAGCCTGACATGTTTTGACAGTGTATTTTTTTCAGGGCCGAAAAGTAAATAAAAAGTAATAATAATTTTGTGTGAGAGATTATTCTGGGTTGAAAGGGTTTTTGCTGGAGAAACTCTGCTCAGGAGACACCCAAATAAGGCTCCTTAAAAAGTAATAATGCTTGCATGCTGTCGAGTTGATTCCAACTTATGGTGACCCTTGCCAAGGATTGGATTTAATTTAATTTAATTTAATTTAATTTAATAGATTTATATACTACCCTAATCCAATGGACTCTGGGTGGTGTACACAAGTTAAAACCAATATAAAACAATTAAAAACCCTTAAGAACATAGCAATACTATCCACCACTGTGCCATTATTATCTAAAAACAAATATAAAATCAGCATAACCTTAACGTTAAAATTAATTACAGGAGGGGGGAGCCTCAGACGAGCCAGAAAGGGGAGCTTGTTGACAATCCCGGCCCCCAGACCCATTTTGCCAGCCACGTCTTCAATTCTTTCCTAAATGGTAGCAACTGGGCCTGGAGGCATAGTTCTACCGGGAGGAGGTTCCATAGTGTGGGGGCTACAACCGAGAAGGCCCTCTTCCTTGTGCTGGAGAGGCGAGCCTCCCCCACAGATGGTATCTGAAGGGTGCCTTCTCAGTTTGCTCTCGTGTGACGGGTCGATGTCCTAGGGACGATGCGGTCCCTGAGGTATCCTGGTCCGCTACCATGAAGGGCTGTAAAGGTGACAACCAGCACCTTGAATTGCACCCAGAGACATATAGATAGCCAGTGCAGCTTCCGCAGCAGTGGCAAGGCACGGGCAAAATGACTACACCTCACCACTGCATAGGGTGCTGCATTCTGGACCAACTGCAGTCTCCAGATGGTCATCAAGGGCAGCCCAATGAGCGCATTACAATAGTCCAAATGGGAGGTGACCAGGGCATGGGTGACCGTGAGCAGGGCCTCCTGGTCTAGGAGTGGGCACAATTGGTTAATGACACACACTTGCCCAAAGACCCTCCTGGCCACGGCCGTAACCTACTCCTGGAGTAGAAGTCGCGAGTCCAGGAGGACTCCCAGGTTGTGCTCCTGGTCAGATTGGGGCAACAATGCCCCATCCCAAACTAGAGGTGATAACTCCTTATGAGGACTGGGTCCCCTCACCCACAGCCACTCAGCTGTAATCCGTTGGCCCCCATCCAGACCCTAACCGCTTCCATTCTTCCAGAGGTGCTCTAGGACTGTGCAATTTGCCTGTGACTTCAAATGCTAGCTGTTTTCCTGGGAGGACCAGAGGGATATTGAACTTCTAATCTCTGGCTCCACAGCCAGATACCTAAACCACTGAACTATCCAGCCAGCTAAATAATTAAAGCACATTGCTTACATGAGGCGCATCAGTCACATAAAAATACACTGCACTATTCTTTTCTTTACAGCACAGATGAATGTACAGTACATTGTAATGGAACCTAATCCTTGTATTTTCAATTAGATAAAATTGCTTGAGAATAAAAGGAGAGTAGAAGGCTTCACTTGTATATAATCTGGAAATCAGTTATATCTGGCACTTATAAACCTTGGAACAAACCCAAGAGGTTATCTGTATATTTTCTTAATGGGTAGGGCCTCTTCCCCCCTTCAATTGATAGTACTTTTTTTCATTGTATTTACTGCTTGCCTTGGTCCACATTTTTTGTAGCCTTCTTATACTAATGATTTAAATAGAAAGGTTTAGAAATTCTCCTTCAGACGCCAAAATGTTTCTCCTAGTTTAGCCCTGGGGTTCTCAACCTAAGTCCTGTGGGCCAGATCCAGCCCGTGGCACCATTTCATGTGCCCCCCTCCAAGTGCGTTCTAGAAACAAAATGGCCACCCCTTTGAAGCTATTGGGACAAAATGTCCACCCCCATCGTGCAGGCAGGGCAAAATGGCCATCCGGCCTTCAAAGCTGACAGAGAGCATGACCTGGCCTTCGGCTTGAAATGGTTGGGAACCCCTGGTTTAGCCTATTGTTTAAATGGTACACTAGTAATCATTTGTCTCCATGAGTATTGATGGATGAGTGGGCTTGCAAATAAATTATTTGAGTAACCTTCTTCTATCCATGCGTAGGCTGAAGTAGAAGCACAGTTAGCAAGAGAACGTGAAGAAGCCAGCCAGGAACAAGCAGTCTTGGAGCAGGAACGCAGAGATCACGAGCTGGCCATGAGAATTGCCCAGAATGAATCAGAACTCATCAATGATGAATCTCAGCTGGACCCAGGACTGCGCAGGTATTGTACTTTGTTGGCGCCTCTCTTTGGGAAGGGGATTCCAGTTAAAAACAGCTAATAGATGGCACCACCTCCACTTGGCATTTGAGTATCTCTAATCTAGATGTTCTCCTGGGCCAGATGCTGGCTCCTACTGTACTTCCTATCTTCTGTTATTATTGGAAACGGAATTGTTGCACATACCCTGGTTCAAAAACAGTGCTTGAATTGTAGAGGAGGAAGGGTAGAAAGGGCTTCGATGAAATCTAGGTGCTCCAGTCCCTGGACTATACCCACAGTGTTAGTCTAATTGTGTTCTATCCCTTTCTCAGAACTGTAGTTATAGCCATTGCATAAGGCAAGGGAGATGCCTTCTCCCTGTGGCTGGAATGCTGTCTGAGTCATATGGGAGAAGTGCTGTGGTGTAGACATGATGGTTTGTACATGTGGGACCTCCTCACATTACTTTGTATGACAGTTTTCATTTCCGAGTTTCAGCTTCCCAAAGGAAGTAAAACCATTATGTAAGCTGCTGTGACTATGTACAATTACATAGAGCCCTAATTTTGCAAAGACTCCAGCAAGCAGTGGGTAGCTTTTATGTAGGAATCCCTCTATCTAGATTGGAAATATATGGAACAGGTTTAACTGTTTCTCATATTCCTGCCACCCTTTTAGCCTTTCCAAATGCTTCAGGTGTAAAGCCTGGAAACGGCTCTAGTCATACCATCCTCATTCCATCAAAGAAGAATGAAGGTGGGATATCAGTGTAGTAAATAGTGTTGTGATGGCGAACCTTGGCACTCCAGATGTTCTTGGACGTCAAGTCCCAGAAGCCCAAGCCCCCGTAAATCAATCCAAATGGTTTTGCTGTGATTCATCTGGCCCACCCTGTCCTCGTTGCTCCTGGAAGTGAAAGTAAAAGGTGCCCATATGGGCGCGTTTTACTACCGCTTCCAGGAGCGATGAGGACAGTGCGGGCCGGATGAATCACAGCAAACCCATTTGTGTGGTTTCATGGGGGCTTGGGCTTCTGGGAATTGAAGCCCAAGAACATCTGGAGTGTCAAGGTTCTCCATCACAGAAATAGTGTGTATCATGTGGAAACATCCTTTTCCTACATTGTAGAAATCTGCAGGAAGTTATCCCCTCCCTCTAAATGTTTCACATCAGATATGAAGTTATTGGGTAAATGTTAACTACAGTATATACAAAACAAGGTCAAAAGACATGTGAACGTAGGAGGAGATGATCACAATTTATGGAATAATGGGAATTCTCCCATCCACCTCGCAAGAATGAAATATATCCATATTTCAGGCTCTTGGCAAAACTATGCCTGAAGCAGTAGCATCCCTTGTTAAAGATGGTTTTGAGGAATAGTGAAAATTGTATTTGTGGTACTGAAGGAGGAGAGTGCAAAAGCTGGCTTGAGACTCAATATCAAGAAAACCAAGATAATGGCAACAGGCCCTATCAAGTCCCTGGATAATAGATGGGGAAGAAGTAGAAGCAGTGACAGATTTTACTTTCTTTGGATCTAAGATCACTGCAGATGGTGACTGCAGCCATGAAATAAAAAGGCGACTGATTCTTGGGAGACAAGCAATGAGAAACCTGGGGAACATAGTGAAAAGCAGAGACATCACACTGAAAACAAAAATTAGAATAGTCAAAGCAATGGTCTTCCCAGTAGTAATGTACGGATGTGAGAGCTGGACAATTAGGAAGGCTGAACGCAGAAGAATAGATGCCTTTGAAATGTGGTGTTGGAGGAGGGTTTTGAGAGTACCCTGGACAGCGAGGAGAACAAATAGGTCAATCTTAGAAGAAATTAACCCTGACTGCTCATTGGAAGGTCAAATAGTAAAGATGAAGCTAAAGTACTTTGGACATCAAATGAGAAGAGAGGATTCACTTGAGAAGGCATTGATGTTGGGAAAGGTGGAGGGCAAAAGAAGAAGGGGGAGGCCAAGGATGAGATGGCTAGATGGTATTATAGACACAATGGGCACAGAGCTGGGAGGGCTGAGGGGGATGGTAGAGGACAGAGGCGCCTGGAGGAAAATGGTCCATGGGGTCGCAAAGGGTCGGAGTCGACTGTGCGACTGAACAACAAAATTATTGATCAGGAGTAAATTTATAACCTTAGAGTAGTTAAGTATTGTTATGTTTTGTGTCATAATGCTTAGTTTATTAGGCTGTGTTTTTTTTTAATGGCTAGCAGTTGTTCAATAATCCCAGTCTACTTTTCTGCCTGTGCACATAGTGTTAGTTTCAATTCTAAACAAGGCTGGAAGATAGCATGGTTTCAGCAGCTCCAAATGAATATTTTGAATGAAGTTTCACTGAAAATCTGTTCCTGTCAAAACTTCAGTTCATTACTCTGTGTGTGGGGTATTATTATTTTTTGCTTTGTTAAGATGACGCCAAATCATTTTTAAACAAATATATAATCCCTAAATTTGCTGTTGCTGTTACTTGCTAGCAAGCCACTTCTGATTTATGGTAACCCTATAAATCAGTGACCTTCAACCATTCCTCTTGGGTTTTATAGACACACAGTTGTAGTTTCCTTTACTGATTTGGTCCGTCTCATAGTTGGGTTTATTCTTCTTTTGCTGTCTCAGATCAGGCATTAAAAATGCACAGTTCTGCCCTTGTGTGGTAAATAATAATTCCGTGTCAGAAATTATTCTGGGTTGAAAGGATTTTTGCGGAAGAAACCCCACTCAGGAAATGCCCAAATGATGCTCCTTTCATGTTCCCAAGAGCTGGGAATGAGACGGGTGCTCAATCCATCATGCATTGCCAGGGTCTCAAACTGCCAACTTGCTGACCTTCCAGCTAACTAGGCGAGCCTCTTAACCACTGAGCCACCACAGTGGTATGATTTGTAGAGCTGATTTTAAATCTGCACTAAACCTCATTCACAGTAATTCCACTTTAACTGTAGGAGAACATCTAAATTGCTCAAGTGGAGAGAGATTGGAGGAGGACCATCCTGGGTACAGTCAAGCCAGAATTCAGCTGTAAGACAACCATATCAAAGTCAACAGGATTTGGATTAGTGGCCTTTCCATTTATATACTACTGAAGCATGCCCATACATAAATAAAAACAAATGGTTAAGGATGGTTTCTGTTAACTCTATATTCCAAACCAAGTAGGTGTCAGGGGGTGGGGGAATACCACAAAGAAGGGCAGCCTTCAGCTCATTTTAGGCATTCAACCTCATATATTTTATTTTTTAAAAAGTGTCGGTTCTTTGAGAATAAGAAAATGCCAGTTCATTTGCCCTTAAAGGTGTGCGGACAAAAATCTTGCTTACAGATTGTTTTCAGGTAAATTAGTTAAATATTTTAGCTTTAGAGTTTGTGTGTGAATATAGTTCGTTCCTGGACTGAATTCAGAGTAGCAGTATCAAAAGAAGTTGAAATGACTTCCTGTTTGATACCTCTTACAGGATGCCAATCATGGCCATTTAAGAAAGAGTCCCAGTTTTGGTTTATTTTCCTGTCCGATGAATTCCTTTGTATAGTTTTCCTTCACTAGGAGTTAGATGGTGTGGCGTGAACACTGAGGGAAGGCTGAGAAGGTCAACAAGGCTTATAGGTAACTTTAGACTATTCTTCTGCCTCTTTCTGGGTGATCTTATGGGGATGTTGTGAAAGGGGATACCGGTGAAGGAGTACTATGTATCCCCAGAGGAATGATAAGATAGAAAAGCAATACGATAGAAAGAGAAATAAATAATATTTAACAACTCTGACCTAGATGACAGCAACTATTTGTTAACTTGTTGATTTTATAATGTTGCGGATGGGTACAAAACTACTTAGGAAAATGGTAGGCTAACCCCAATATCTTCTGTTTGCAGACACAGTGGAGTGAACAGCCAAATGACTGCGTATGACATCATTTTTCTTTCCTTGGGGGCATGCTATAGAAATTTGTGGGTTTTAAAAATTAGAGTAATTTTCATATCATAAATCACCTTTGCAAAATAATTTTCTCCCCTCCTCCCCACCAATTCACCTTCAAATACTCATAATTTGAGCATGCAATCAACACTTCCTATTTGAGTGTCAATCTTTTGGCCAGCCATTTTTTCAGTAAATGCCACATTATAACTGCAAGATGTGGAAGATGGATGTGTTATTCCAAGTACAGTAAAACCCCGGCTTATAAACACCTCGAGATAAGAATTTTTCGACTTACAAAGCGATTTTTTCGTAAACCGGGGTCCTGATTCACCCCAGGTTACGAAAGAAATTTGTATCTTGAAAAATCTGGTTTTTTCACGCCAAAAATGGCGGCGGTGCCATTTTGGGCACTAATAATTACTCCCAGTACCGTCTAAAGTGTAAGAAAAGGAAGCAGCAGCAGCCAGAAGGTAGGAAATCTCTCCGTTTTTTAAATTTAAATTTTTTAATGCATGCCTCGACTTACAAAAAAAAATCGAGTTACAAAATAGGCCATGGAACTGATTTTTTCCATAACTCTGGGTTTTACTGTACAGAATGAGTGGGTGTATGCCGCTGCTATCTACTAAACAGGCATTAATTATCTTTTTTGTGTGAATTGATTTAATACAGTATACATTTTAGGGAAGGACATATGTTTTCTGAACCAGCATTCAATTTTTATATAGCTGTTATTGGGACTGTATTAAGTATTATGTGCCTCTCCTCCTCATATGCACTTATCTCTTTTATAGGGAGCAAATGGCCAGAGAAATGACAGAACTTTTGTCTAGGTGGGTGTTAGAAATTGCCAGAAATATATCAATTTAATCACCACATGAAAAAAATATCATGAATCAAAATAAAAGGCAAGTCTCTTACTCTGAGAAAATGAATACAGTCAATGATTTCCAATCAAGATTCATTCACTGCACCAAATTAGTGCCAATTTGCAGCTGCCTGATTTCTTTTTAAAAAAAATTCTACTCTTAGGTTTATATATTGCATGACGAGGTATTAATTTTCAATAAAGAGCTTCTACAAGATTATTGATTTAGATAATTTCAACAAATTTCTCCTCCCCTATCCTTTTGAAAGTGTGTATTAGAAATCCCGCATTTCCAGATTTGGAATTGACTTAATAAATATCTTTTTGACGTCACATAATATTATATTAGCATAGGTACATGCATGACTGCTGAAAATAAATCTTGATATTCTGACAGCTATATCTTAAAGAATGGTAAGATCAGAAGCTTAATTTGTTGCCTGTATCTTGTAATACTGATGACTAAAGCACTTATATTGAGGTGCCCAAACTATGACCCGTGGGCAAAATCTGGCCCACAGCACCAATTAATCTGGCCCACCCCCTGCATAAACACATTTATGATAACCATGTATGGCAGCATTGTGCACATGCACGGGTGCATTATGCACACATGCGTGCACGTTTTATTTCCGCTTCTGGTGGGAGGAATCACGTGACTGGCACGCTCAACCACTTGACCATGGCCTGAAACATTTGCGCAATCCCTGACTTATATGGATATACTCAATCGTCTTCTTTAATTATGTTGCCCTTAGTGTTCCTGTTTAGGAACATTGTTTCTTCAGCTGCTAATTTTAAAAAGTCTAACCTCCAGTTTTAAGGAAATCCTGCATGTTACAGTAGAAAGACAAACTTTTGTTCCATTCTGTGATTAAAATACTGGTGTTTTAGAGGAAGTGCTTAAATTTTAGGGCGCATCTGATAAGGAGATGCTTGTAAAAGATGTTTTTGTTTTGTTTGCTAGCTTATGTGGCAGATGAACTGGGAGTGCTACTAAAGTACTATTCAAACGGATTTGTGTCTTTGGTTATCTATGACTTTGTGCTGTTTCACATCCCACACAGCGGGAGACCCAATGCTAGACAGAAGGGTGTTATCAGCTAATCTCTTCTCATTGGCAAATAGGATGCCCATGTTCATTGTTTCCACAATTGTAGAGCAAATTCTCTAGAAAGTAAAGAGGTTTCTGAGAAGCCAAAGTGGCCCTTGGACTGCTGGCTTTTTGTAAGAAGACGAAGGATTTTTAATGTGATCTTTGTTTTGATACCACACTTTATGCCCTTAAAGTTGTGTGAGGAAAAACAAAACAGCAATTTCAGTAGATCCATCCAATGAAAGTTAAGCTACTCAATTGGATTACCATTCTTACAGAGTGTTTGTCATCCCAGAGCTCTTTGCCCTTAGTTCTGTTGTGCTAAACTACCTGAAGGATACTTAGGCAGACGGTGGTACAGCTAAATAAGGAAAATCCTTAGGATTTGTCACATTAATTGTTCAAGAAGCTTAGCTGTTGTATTGAGGAAATTAGATTTAACAACTTCCCTCTTTGTATTTAACAGGTAGTGTGACAGCAATTTAAAACTTAACCTTGACATTTCATTGTGGACTCACATGAAAGATTCAAGTCTCTTGCCTTCCTTGTATATGTAGCTGTAAACACAATGGACTGTGGTGGCTCAAGTGGTTAAGATGCTGAACTCGCTGACTGGAAGGTCGGAGTTCGATTCTCGGGCACTGCATGACCCAATCCGATCAGGAGTGCAATCTGGGGGTCCTTCTGGACTCGCAGCTTCTGCTCCAGGAGCAGGTTACAGCCGTGGCCAGGAGGGCCTTCGGGCAAGTGTGTGTTATTAACCAATTGTGCCTACTCCTTAACCGGGAGGTCTTGCTCACGGTCATCCATGCCCTGGTCACCTCCCGTTTGGACTATTGTAATGCGCTCTACACGGGGCTGCCCTTGATGACCATCCAGAGACTGCAGTGGGTCCAGAATGCAATGGCCCATGTGCTGGTGTGGTGTGGTTATTTCTCCCATTCCTTGCAACTGCTGCGGGAGCTGCACTGGCTGCCTATATGTCTCCAGGTGCAATTCAAGGTGCTGGTTTATCACCTTTAAAGCCTTTCATGGTAGTGGACCAGGATATCTCAGGGGCCGCATCGTCCCTAGGAGATCAACCCGTCCCACAAGAGCAAACTGAGAGGGCACCCTACATATACCATCTGTTGGGGAGGCGTGCCTCTCCAGCATGAGGAAAAGGGCCTTCTTGGTTGTAGCCCCCACATTATGGAACCTCCTCCCGGTAGAATTGCGCCTCCCAGCCCAGTTACTAACGTTTAGGAGAGAATTGAAAACATGGTTAGTGGAACGGGTCTGGGGGCCGGGATTGCCAACAAGATCTCCTTTCTGGCTTGTCTGAGGTCCCCCCCCTCTTGTAATTGGTGTTATTGAAGGGCTTTTAACTGTTTTTATATTGTTTTTAAGTGTTGCTGAGCAGCCAGTGAGGTGTTTGCTGGACTGTGTACACCACCCAGAGTCTATTGATTGGAGCAGTATATAAATCTAAATAAATAAATAAATAAAATAAAATAAAAATGACAGAATGAGCTCCCATCTCTGTTCCAGCTCCTGCCAACCTAGCAGTTCGAAATCAAGAAATTGCAAGTAGATAAATAGGGACCACTTTGGTGGGAAGGTAAACAGCATTCCGTGTTGAGGCATACCTGCCACATGTCCACGGAAACGTCTGCAGATGCACACAGCGCTCGCTCTTTGGTTATAAACAGAGATGAGCACTGAACCCTAGAGTTGGATATGACTGGCTTTCAAGCAAGGGTGACCTTTATCTTACCTAAGCACAAGAAAAGTTTGAAATTCATTTCTGTTTCCAGCTGGTTTAATGAGGATTTATGGGTGTTTTTCTCATGTGAGGTCTACTTTTATGATGCACACTAATGTAATGGATGCAATAAAAGGCTGTTGATTTTTCAACAAATGACCACACATTGATACATTAAATACGATAAATAGTAGGAAACAGATTGCTACAGTAATATTTAAATATTGGAAGTAGAGTTCCTGTTGGTAAGAATAGCTCAAGCAATATAGCTGGTTTTATTTTGTTTAACTTGATTACAAATGTGTAGGCTCTTATTTAGTTCTAGCGATAGAATAAATACAAAAATATATATTTAAAAATAAGGGTCGGAATCGACTGTGCGACTGAACAACAACAAGAAGAAACAAACTGAACTTGCAGAAAATAGTGAAAAATAGCACTGGTACTGTATTTCAGACTGAATAGACTTTCCTTCTTAGAAACATACAATTTTTATGCCTGTACTCTGTGGGGACTAGTCCAGAGTAAATTGAGAGAAATGTGGAAGTGGTAAAGTAAAGCTGTCAGCTTCCCTTTCATTGAAAGGGGTTTTATGATTATATTACATCACTGGAGCTTGATTTTTTTAACAATTTTTGTCTATGAAAAGGTAGGGTAGAAAATTAATGGAATGAATCAAGTAGGGAATAGATTTTTTTATACATCTGTCCTTTGAACAATATGTCTTCATTTGACCAAGTTATGAAGAAGTTTTAATTTTTTTCTGTTCATGTCGTGCACCATGAAGGGTGCAAATGTGTAAAATATCTGTGTGCCTAACTCTGAATGAAGCAGATTGACCATCATTTCAAGCAACTGGTAATTTCACATACTTTGGCAAAGGTTATTGGGTATGCATGAGTACTAAAAAAGAGAGATGAAAATTAAAACAAGGTAGGGACTTAACATTATTCTGCTATACATCAGATTGCCTGCTGGTTGGGAAAAAACATTGGTTTATCTTTTGATACTCTTCTGCCTTTCATTATCCCTCTTGGACAGGAGTTCTCAACCTTTTAAAGCCAGGGGCCGGGTCATGCTCCCTCAGACAGCTTCGGGGCCAGAGGGCCATTTTGCCCTTCCTCCCCCACATGCCACTTCCTGGTGTGGTGGAGGTAGTGGGAGGTGCCACATGAAATGGTGTCATGGGCTGCATCTGGCCCATAGGCCGCAGGTCAGGAATCCCTGCTTTTGGAGAACACTGAAGCTGAGATAAGAAGCAAATGGCAACATTAATACATTCTGTTTTAAATAAGTTTTTGTTAACACAGGGATATAAAAAAGTTGACTTTCTTGGGGTTTTGGACTCTCCCTACCTCCCCAACTACTATATTTTTGACCATCCTCAAAGGTTTTTTTGTAGTTGAAGCCCGAAATATCTGGAGGGCCAAATCTTTCCTATGCCCGCATTAAATAATACAAACAAATGTTGATTTAATAAATGTTTTCATAAATATTTTAATTGCCTTATTGACAATATTATCACCTCTGTCTTTGATGCCTGCTTCATTACAGTTTTTAGATCTACGTACCCTAATTCTAGAACAACTGTGCCACTTGCTTTTTTGGACTTCCTGGTCTGTATCTTATATATTGCTATAACATTTTAATGAACATTTATAGGGGAGCTTCAGTTCAAGCCACCAAAACTGTCTCTGTTGCTAAAAAGTATGATTTGAGCAAGTGGAAGTATGCCGAGTTACGCGACACAATCAATACCTCTTGTGGTAAGTAATTGGTCCATTCTGGGGAAGAAGAGTTCAGTTGTACAGTAACATTTTTGTTTTATTTTCTCTGACAGAATTCCAAAACAACGGACTAATTAAAATCCCAGTATAAATCTAGGAAAAGTAGAGTGTTTGTTCTTTAAATGTTTCCTAGTTACGCTTAGCAGAATGTGAGAGCAAGGATGGAAAGAGATGGGGTCAGCTTATTCCTTCTTCCCATGGGTTATAATTGTCCCATTTGTTGAAATCCTGAAAGAACTGTGTGAATAGCTCACTTGGGAATGGTGTTCTTATGGCAAGAGTTTTACTGCACAGTTCCAGATGGGCCCCAGGAAAAAAGAATGGTAAACCACTTCTAAGATGAGAGATTTGTGTCCAGTAGGGCAAAATCAACAGTATAAGTAGAGGGTTAATAGCTTCATGGTTTGTTTCACAAATGTATTGTGCAAGAACATGTTTGGTAGTTCATGCGGTGTTTTAGTAGCCTATACAAGCGTATATTTCCGCATGTAGGCTGTTGCACCGAATAATGAGGCAAACATTGGCACTGACATATTAGAGTGAGATAAGGTTTTGAATGAAGCCAAGCATTTGTTGTTGAAAGTGGGCAAGGTTTTTTGAAGCTGGAAATTTTGCATAGCATTTTTCTAATGATTTGTTAAGATTGGTGTTACTTAAAGACCGTAGTAGGAGCAAGAAAGGCTCAAGCTTTTCAATCACAAAATAATGTTGTAGTTTGTAAAGAAACGAAATCCAGCAACCCAACCCCTCACCCTTCTGTCATGCTGTCTAGGCGGTTTCTGTTCTGATGGCAAGATGGGGAGACGGAGAGCAATGTGTGTTCTCTTGAGCTGATTTTTTTTTTTGGGGGGGGGGGATGAAGTATAAAATGTAAATAATAGGTGAGAGCCTTATTGGGGTCCAAGGGCTTGAGCAGTCTAACTAGGCAGTATTGCTCATCTCTTAACAATGATGTTAGTAAAGGTTTCCCTTGCTCGAAAGCCAGTCGTATCCGACTCTAGGGTGCAGTGCTCATCTCTGTTTCTAAGCCGAAGAGCCAGCGCTGTCTGCTTCTGCAGACATTTCCGTGGTCATGTGGCAGGCATGACTAGACACCGGAGCGCACGGAACGCTGTTACCTTCCCACCGAAGTGGTCCCTATTTATCTACTTGCAATTTCTTGCTTTCGAACTGCTAGGTTGGCAGGAGCTGGGATGAAGACGGGAGCTCATTTCCATCCTGCAGTACTCGGGAATCGAACTGCTGACCTTCCGCTTCCCAGTCAGCGTCTTAGCGACTTGAGCCACTGCAGTACCAGCTGGGACTAAAACTCACCAAAGCATCCTCAATCGGATCCCTTGGGCCAGGTGAAAGCAGAGGGCACATGTCATGTTCTGCCTAGCTAGCGGGTGATGTGATATCCGAATGGCTAAAAAACAAAAAAACTACATGCAAAGGGACTTGATTTCTGAAGTCCATTTGTATGTGCGGAATGTCATCACAGAGATTCCTGCCAATGTGCGGACTCTTCACTGAATAACGACTGCACTGCTGTCCCGAGTGTGGAGGAGGAGAAAAAGCAGCTGCCAAAGTGCCCTGCTCCCTGCTCTCTGCAAGAGGTAGTGCTGGTGGTGCCAAGGGAAGTGCCCCGGGTGACAGCGGCGGTGCGGCTATGCTGGACCCATAGCACTTCCTCCTCCCTGGTTCTGGAAGCTCTTCCTCTTCTTCTTCTAGGCTCCTGGATGTGCCTGGAGTGTGGGGAGAAGAGGTGGGGGTGGGGAGGTGGGAATGGCCAGCTGGTTTTGCTACCGGTATGCCCATACCAGGGCGCACTGGGAGCAGCACACCACTGCTGCAAGGTATCTAATGTATTACATTAGTAAACAATATACTTCTGTTGCACAAATTCTAGCATTGATCCATATTCAAAACACTATGTTTTATTTGGGAGTGGATCTTTGAAGGCTAATGAGGAATGATTGCGTGGCTAGACTAGGCTATTGGAGTGGGGTTTGCAAGACACGTCAGAATCTCTACAGAGCAATGAATGTTACTGGGTGACCCTGAATCAGTCCCTCTTTCTGAGTCTGAGGTTTCTCTGCAAATCATCCTACCTAGATATTTGAAGCCACAGAATTTTATAATTTCGGTTGCAATATGATCTCCCGCCATTATTCTTGGTGCAGAGCTGTCTCCGGCTCGCTTGGGAATTTTTTTTGGTCTTTAAAGAGAGAAAAATGATTTTTCGCCTAAAACATACTTCGTTCTAGAGGAAGTAGTTCACACCGGCTTTTATAAAAGATACTTTATTCCAACATGCACAAATGAAGCAGGGTGATGGCGAGGGGGGCCTGCCACAACTAATACCCCAATATATACATAAAACCCATAGGTGGGGCAGCACACAGCTATTAGTGTAACCCACACCACCTGATCCCCACTATGTTATAACATAAGCTGCCTTAAGGCAACAGTAACACATACACATTACACTCCACGACGACCAGAACAGAAATGAAGAAACAAAGAGACTACTTACCGGAAGAAGCCCCACCCAGAGGCCAGGAGAGAAAAAACACGTGAAACTGAAACAGAACAACTAGCAGCCCCACCTGCAGGGCAGAATAGTAAAAACAACTCAAAAAACACAACAGCCCCACCTAGAGGCCATAAGAGTAAAAACAAGTCAAAAACATAAATAAATCTCAATTTTACACAAATCACAAACATATGTCAAAAAAATAAAATAAAAAGATTTATAACATCCTGTGTTGAGTTTTAACTCAAATAAAAACCCAACACATTAAAACACAGTTTAAAAACATTGAAGGCAAAAAACATGTACTTTCACATTTTTAAAAATATTACCTACGGTACAACTATTAAAAAATCCCACAAACTAAAACATTATTTGGTTAAATAAAACAATTTGAAACAATTATATCATCCTTTGTTGTTGTTTTTTGAATCCACAAAAAACCCCAAAAAAGCTGATCACAGTTTATAACAACCCGGCATCGCCAGGTAACCTCTGCTAGTACAAATTAAAAATGGACCTGAACATAAATGTTAGAATGTCCTATTTTTAATACAATGTAAGTTAATTAGACTTCTTAGTTCATTAAGAGTTTGTGGCACATCATGTTGCATAGCAGTCTAGTAGTATATAAACCAGATCATTTTTGAGATGAATATGTTTTGAGTGTACAGGAAGTCTCCTTTGGATCTAGTCCTTTGAGCTGATTGGAAGTCAGGCAGCTTATACATATAATTAATTAGTACAAGCTGTTAAGGTAGTTTTGACTTAAGGGGACCCTATCTGGGGGTTATCTAGGCAAAGAACAATCAAAAGCAGTTTCTTTTGTGGCCTTATAGCTCCCTCAAGGCTATGCAGGCTGGTCTAGCTCCTGGGAGGCATGTATATTCTTGCATATTTATACAAGTTGAGTTGCTTGGGTTTATCAGTATTTGTTTGTTTACTATTTCCAGCAGTTTAGCCCAAATCCAAAACACTGTAAAGAATACAATCATTCCTATTTTGCAATCCTTTTTTAAAAAATTGCAATGTCCAATTCACTTACATTGCAAAAAGTCATGCTATAAAAATGTTACCTTAGAATAATTTCATCCATAAAGTTATGCCCACACAAGTCATAAATATATTGCATTTCTTTTTCCTACTCTTGTCGTGTGTGTTTGAGACAGATATTGAACTGCTGGCAGCTTGCAGAGAAGAGTTCCACAGGCGGCTAAAAGTTTATCATGCTTGGAAATCCAAGAATAAGAAGCGCAATACAGAAACGGAACAGCGTGCTCCAAAATCAGTTACTGACTATGGTAAGGGGTAAACACTCTTCTCTAAAAGTGTGGAAAAGGTTAATAGCACATCTGCTGACTAGATATATCTTAAAGGTGTAGTCTCAGAGAGCTTTGTGGAGGAACTAAAACATAGAATGTTTTAATAGGCAAGTTTCTAGTGTCTGTACCTATTGATTGATTGATTTGATTTGATTTGTATCATCCTATGAGATTCAGTGGGAAACGTCTCACAGGACAGCAGATGACAGATGGATTGTGGAAGTGTGTCTGCAGAAAAAAATAGCTCTAGATGGTTTGAGGAACTGAGACAACTTGTGCACACAATGAATTGACACCCCCCCCCCCAATACCTGTTGTGTTTAGCCTACATTTGTTTTTCATTTGTATGAGTACAGTGGTACCTCATACAACAATTTTAATCCGTTCCACGGGGCTCGTTGTTGTAAGAAACAATTGCTATATGATACATGCATCGTATAGCGATTTTCCCTATGGGATGCATCATACAATGATTTTTTTTGCTAAGTGGTTTTTCCCATTGAAAAATTGTACGATTTTTTCCATAGGTAAAACTGTTATGCAGGACACCATTTCCCTAAAAAAACCTAATTGTTATGCACTTTCATTGCTATACGGGGCAATTGTTGTATGAGGTTCTACTGTATAAGCTCATGTATGTACACTCCCCTAGCTGTTACTCTTGGGACCCAGAAAGTTACACCTTGGTTTAAGCTATAGTGAAGAGGAGAAAGCTAGAGCAGTCGAATTGGAACAGAACATTTCTGTTTTTAAAAGTGGCTTTGACTAGTTTATTGATAGATCTCATGTGGTGATATTGACGTATTTCCATAGCATCCTCAGTATTAATTATTTGTTTGCAGATTTTGCACCATTTATGAACAACACAAGTAAGTGGAGAAGTGGTCTATTTCAGCTGCCTTTAAAATGGGAAAATACAGGCTCTTGCTTTACTAACACCGTAGTGTTTTGCTACATCTATTCAACACTTACTTTTCTATTTAAAATTACATGGAAAAAAATCAGTGCCCAGCAGAGAGGTACAGATTATCCCCACGGGGAAAGAAATACTCAGTTCAAATTGTAAATCTGCCTAAGGTTTCATTCTTCTCCTTGGTGTGGTTAAATCCCTCTTTTTCTCTTGTAGCAAAACACTACATTCCTTGTTAACCCACTGATCTTTAAAGCAAAACCTACCATTTTAAAGATCTTATTTTAGAAAAGGAGAATAACGTCTGTGGCAAGGAAGGCGCTTTCCTTCCGTACGCGATTGAAGCTTTGGCTGGGGGCAAGTGTGTATGTGTAGAGGAGAAAAAAGACCTCTCAGCTGCTCTCAGATTTCAAGCAAATGCCCTTTCATTCTTAGTTCTCCTTCTGATTTGCTAATGAAGGGAGTGGGTAGCTGCAACCTCCGTTTGCTGCAAAGCAGATGGAAGTGGTTTACAAAAATATATATATCGACAAATTTGTTGGAACATTGGTTAATTAGAATGGAATTAGAGACCTCTGAGTTCTAGAAGAAAATGTATGGGCGGTTGTTCCGGTTAAAGTTTGCTGGTGCTGTTTGTTGTTAAACACTCCATAATTATAACTTAAATTCATTTGATGTAAGGGGGGGAAAGGTCTTCTTTACTCATTTTAAAAATTATAGATATATTACTGTGTTTTTCACTAATGATGGGAAATCTTAGTGGATCTTTTTTTTTTTACTGTGGGATAAACAGTTTTTATTTCTCTGTGTATCTGAACTTAACATTTTAAAGTGACACTTATTTTTTCGGTTCCTTGTTGCTAACATCGTGTCTAGAAATATGGAGGGAAAATAAATAAATCTGATGTGACAGCAGCTTCATCCATTTTTACTGAGCCCAGATCTGGGAGCAGGATTACTACATAATGGTTGCTTGGCTTACAATCAGAGGAATTTCCTGTTAATTACTTCCTTTATGCTGAATTATTGAACTGTGTTTTCTGTTCAGTTGACTCCAATAGACTTAAATTTCTAATTTATCTCTGTTTTTAATGAGCAGTTTACAGAAGAGATCTGTGAACTCAGACAAGATAAATTGAATCCAGAAGGGCCTTCAGAACCTGGATTATCTACTAGGTTTTAGTAGAATGGACATCTAGAAACATGTTGCTGCTAATGCATCAGAAATCTATGAGAGTATCATTATTTTTAAACAGTTCTAATGATTAATTATTTTAACAGTATTTTTGCCTTTGGAAATTCAGAATATTGTCCTCTTTTCCCACTCTTAGAATATGGGATTACAAGTAAACCAACTGGTGCCGTTGTCACTCTGTCCCATACTTTCATTCTCTCAGTAACATAGAAGGATGCCCATAATGAATGCAACCCTTAGTCTGTCTAGCCCAGGAGTTCTCAACCTTTTAAAGCCAGGGACTGGGTAATGCTCTCAGACAGCTTTGGGGATGGCTATTTTGCCCTTCCTCCACCACATGGCACTTCCTGGTGTGGTGGGGGCCTACAGGAAATGGTGCTGTGGGCCACATCTGGCCCATGGGCCGCATGTTGAGAATCCATAGTCTAGCCCCCTGGCATCAAAACTGCCAGCACTAGTCCTAAGTGGTGCTTAGCAATTATGTTTTGGCCCTTCCTGCTTCCATTTCCATGCTTTAAAGACATCCTGGTGAAATATGGGTTTGCTAAATGCATGTCCTCTTGCTCCAATAATCAATGACTGTGCTGTGCCTTTTTGATAAATCAGAGGGTTCTCTGGTTTTTCTTTTTACACATTGATTCATCATGTTCAAAAGTACACAGGTAGGGAATTTCAGCAGTAGTCCAAACTTGGAATTTCCTTGTGATTGTTACCCATGGTTGGAACTATGATGATTCCAAAAACATCATGGAGAATGTAAGATCTCTTTCTTACTTTCTTTTTTTAAAAAAATCCATTTCCTTCGGAATAAATGCATTACATTTAAGCTTCATTCACTTTCTGCAGCGATTGGGCCAAAAGGTGATGGCAGTGATTTTTCTTTTGTTGAGTTACAGATTTTAATACTGGTTATTTCTCCTAGCTCAACAGAACCAAGCAAGTCAGTTGGTTGCAAGACAGCAGAGAGGGATTGATGTGAGTCGGCAGCAGCGTTATTTCCGCATCCCCTTCATTCGTCCAGCAGATCAGTACAAAGATCCCCAGAACAAGAAGAAGGGTTGGTGGTACGCACACTTTGATGGACCGTGGATTGCTCGTCAGATGGAACTACATCCTGATAAGCCACCTATCTTGCTAGTGGCTGGTTGGTATTCCTTTTTGGGGGGTTTTAACAGTTAGACTAGAAATGTAGACATTGAGTGGCATACACCAGAGAAATCAAAATCTGAATTACATTAGATAACAAACAAACAAACAAACAAACAAAAACCTCACCAAAGCTCAGAATGACAACAATGTAAGTTTGACCATTGCTGGTTGCAACTTTAAGAAGGTCTCAAAATTGTATTTCCACTTCCTTTGTTTAAATGTTTTACAACTGTGGTGCTTGTTGTCAGACTGTCCCCTGAAAAGTCCTTCTCTCATGGAAAGTAGTGGGGAGAATATAGTATCAATGCTCAGGTAACTACTTATCCCAACGTGTTTTTTTTTAAAGAGGAACATTTTAAAGTTCTCCAAATCATGCACGGGGTTCTAGTGGAGATTACAGAGTTCCATAGGAGCAGAGATTTCTGTTCGTAAGGGAGTTGGGGGAAACATCTCATGCACCAATATCTTGTCAAAATGAATGAAATAGTCCCTGTTGAACTGTCCATGCTTCATGAACCACTGGGTTGAAGAAAATGTATGAAGCATGTTATTTTGGCTTTAGAGAGTGGAACAATGGGATGCGTCATCAGAAGTACTCAATCTTACTTATATTTAGTATGCTGCCGTAACTATCAAAAAGTATACTTATTATTAACCAGTCCAATTAGAGATGGAAGTCCAGACATCAGGGCACTTTTTTGTTGTTGTTCAGTCGCACAGTCGATTCTGACCATTTGCGACCCTATGGACCATTGACCTTCAGGCACCACACCCCAAAGGGAACATCTCTTCAGGCAGGTGAGTTTCCAGGTGGAGAAAATAATGATGAAGAAGGAAATGGTCTTTGCCCTGCTCTCTAAGTCTACTCCTAAGAACCAGGTGAATAAGTGCTGAACAGGGCTTGTTTCCGGAGGCTTCTAGAGGTACCCGTAATGAATTGGTGAAGTGAGCTGCAGTCAAAGTACAGTTGATTCAGACATGCAGTGGAACCCCATATAACGAATGCCTCATAAAACAAAAAAAATAATATAATGAAAAGGATTGGAGAAAACCGTTATACCCTGTATAACGATTCCCCCTCCCCCCCCCGGTTATACGAAGCAATGAATCTCTATGGCATGCATCGTCAAATAAAAATCTCTATGGGATGCATCATGCAATGAATTTTTGTTGTTGTATGGTTTTTCCCATAGAGATTTTCATTATACGATGCATCCCATCAAGATTTTTGTTATACAAGGCATGCTTGGTATAACAAAAAAAAAAGTCTAATGAAAGACATCGTGGAACCAACTTTTTTCATTATACGGGGTTCTACTGTACTCCTATATGTATGGAATCAGATGGCTGGGTAGCTCAGTGAATTTGAGTGCCTGGCTGAAGAGCCAGAGGTCAGGAGTTTGATTCCCCACTATGCCTCCAATGGGAGGAGCCTTGGAAAGTCCCAGAGCCAACCCCAGGAGAAGGGAATGGTAAGCCAATTTTGGAATATTCTTGGCCACAGAAAATCCTGGAAAGAATTGCTATAAGTCGGAAGCCAATTGATGGCATGTAGCAATTATTATTATATGTTTAGAACAGGGGTGCCCAAACTTTTTGGAGTGGGGGCCTGACCATGCCCCTGTAACAGCTGAGTGGGCGAAACCACGACCACAGAACAGAGCATGTTTGCGTATGTGCAGCATAGCTGCTTCTGTGCATGCGCAAAAAGCAGCCACTTTACTTTCTGGTTTGGTGTGGCCACTTCTGTGCATACTTGAAAGTGGCCATTTTTACTTCCTGGTTTGGCACGGCCGCTTCTGCCCATGCGCAAAAGCTGCCATTTTACGTCCTGGTTTGGCGTGGCCACTTCTGCGCATGCATGAAAGCAGACATTTTACTTCTTGGTTTGGCGCAGCCACTGAAAGCAGCCATTTTACTTACTGCACCAAACCAGGAAGTAAAATGGCCACTTTTCGCACATACACAGAAGCAGCCATATTTACTTCCTGGTTTGCTGAGGGCATCGCGGGCCTGATGGAATGGCTTTGGGGCCCTTATCTGGCCAATGGGCCATAGTTTGGGCATGCCTAGTTTAGGATAACCTCTTGTTGATCTTGGCCAGCATGCTGAATTTGGTCATAGAAGTCAATTTTCTTTATGGTTTCATTCCTAATTTCATTGGTGTTTGTTTGAAATACAGCAGTCTTATTGAACCAAACAGTGCATTATAGTCCAACCAAACAGACATTGCAAACTATGTCTTGTGAAATTTGGCTGTTTCTCAATTTCAGGTAAAGATGATATGGAGATGTGTGAGTTGAATCTCGAAGAGACTGGTTTGACTCGCAAGCGGGGTGCTGAAATATTGCCGAGGCAGTTTGAAGAGATTTGGGAGCGCTGCGGGGGAATTCAATATCTTCAAAACGCAATTGAAAGCAAACAAGCTCGGCCTACTTATGCAACTGCCATGTTGCAGAACCTATTGAAGTAAATAGTTACTTTGCACATTTGAATTTGGCGTTTTCAGACCTTCTTCTACCATAATAATAAAGGGAAATAGTTCCTCTGCGTAACAGAGGGCACTTAAACATTCCGTAATCAGATAGAAATATTTAAGATAAACAGATTTTATTAACGTGATGGTTTTTAATTTGTACTTTTGGTGTTTTGTGTAGTGAATTCACTAGTTCATTGGAGCTCTGCATTTGTTTCAGTGAAATACATGGTTTGTTTTTGTTCATACTCTGACTCTTCCGTGTATTATCTCTCATGACACTAACAATATTGTGATGTAGAGTAACCTGCTGCCTGGTACATACCTATAAAGAACTGTGTTTTTTCCTATTCTTACAGGATCTTTCCTTAGTAATATCTGGAATGTAAGTTTCTTCAGACGGCATAGAATAATCTTCCTCAGTTCGATGCCGTCTAGTATGTTTTCTACTGGATCTCCCATTATCTGCTATAGAGATGATGGGATGTGTAGCCTAAACGTTCTATAGAATTCCAGGAGGGGAAAGGCTAGTGTAGCATAAAACACTTGTCTAGAATTGCGAGGCCTTAATATTAACTTCTTTTGTTCAGAAGTTAAAGCACACTTTTATAAGATGAAAGACTTTATGTGTGGATATTGAAAGCTGCTCAACATCTATATATACACATATATTCACTTAAAATTTTCATATGGGGAAATCTGTTAGATAAAAGGCGAAATTTCACATACTGAGAAAAGACATTGGTTGTGAAAGGCATTAATAGTGGAGTCACTGAAATATTGTTTTCACGCACACTTACCTAGTTGTGGGGGTGTGATTTCCTTTTAAAACAGCTTTATTTTTTTTTCCACACAAATTTCTTCCGACAATTCATTTTTACCTTTTTTTGTCATCATTTCCTTGGAAACCATTCTTTAGTCAAAATGAAAAGCTTATTTCAGAAATAGCAATCAAGATACACATAGTATTAGGAATACTACAAACTGAAAGTATGGGTTCCAGGTGTTGTTGCTAGTGATGATTTGTGACAGCAAAGCCTCATTGGAGAATAGTAACCTAACTTTTATATTTCCTTTGTACTTCCATAAAATATACATAGATATTTGTCAGAAGATGACTTTTGACAAATGTTTTCAGAGTCTTAATGAGTGGTAGAGCACTAGCATTTCTAATTATGGTGTGCTGCTTCAAATTGTTTAATTTCATAGTGTTAAAATAATAAACATTTACATCTAACCCAAGAGCTATTTTTGGAGCTAATCTCCCATCTTCAAGCTTCTTTCTTTTCTTTCCTTCTTTCTTATTTTTCTTCTTTTCCCCCACATGGCAATGAAAATTCCTTATGTACAACCATTTCTTGTTATACAGATTTAAGTTGCCTTTTTATTGCTGCTTCTGGATAGCCCTATTACTTTCTCATATCAACAAATTAAGTTTTGGTACTGTCTCAGTGTTAGGGAATTTGGTGAAAACAAAGAAATATGATCAGGTTTTTAAAATCCCATTAAATACAGAACGCACGTAGAAATGCTTTCTTTTCTCTGCTACATAAAAAAAACCAGATTACATTCCTGGGTTCTAATTTTTAAGTTTGCAGATACATTTTCCTGGTAACATCATTATGCTTTCTGCTTCAGTATGTATCATATGCAGAGATGATACTATACAGTATATTTACTGTAGTAAATATAAGACTGAATAGCCAAGTGCTCCTGTGCTTGCTAAATTTTTGGCAGAGAGGGAGGATGTTAAAAAAATATGAAAGTATTTATGAACTTAGAAACAAGGGCCCTCTGAAATCATTCCCCAGGAACAGTTGACCAAACCCACCATAAAAAATGGTTGATTCAGTCCGCTTTGACATAGGTGAGTTGAATTTAGTAGTTGATGGGCTGTATCTGTATCAAATATCCACTAGAGATTACAGGTAAAACTTGGAAAATTAGAATATTGTGCAAAAGTTCATTCAGTTCAGTAATGCAAATTAAAAGGTGAAACAAATATATGAGATAACTCATTGCATGAAAAGCGAGATAGTTCAAGCCTTACTTTGTTATAATATTGATGCTTATGGCTTATAGTTTATGAAAACCCCTACCCCCTCAATCTCATGTACCCCATAACCATCACAAAATCTCAAGTACTCTGTACACCATGATCATCACATTTATAACAAATTAAGGCATGACATATCTCGCTTTGCATGTAGTGAGTCTATCTCATAGATTTGTTTCACCTTTTAAGTGAAATGAATGGACATTTGCACGATATTCTAATTTTCCGAGTTTCACCTGTACATGTGCAATCTTGGTGTAACTGAGAATTAGTGCCTCTATCCGGAAGCTTTTTCTGCCAGCAGAAAATCCTTCTACAATAAACTTCTCCTTTCTGTCCACTGACAACTTGTCACACCGACCACTCAATTGGTTGATTGACCTGGAGACTTTTCTTAGTACTAGTTAGTTATGGGATCAGCTGATAGCGAGTATGTGTCATTCTGCTGGGAAGGTGGACACATAAGGATGGCTATATCCTGTCTTCCCTGCTTAAACTGTGTACCATCAGCCTCAAGACAGTTGCTTGGTGTGTGACTGTATTGGGGAGGACAGTGTGCCAGACCACCCCTATATACAGCCCTCCTCAGATCAACTAATTGCCTGTCAATCCAACCTTATCAACCTGAAGGTCCTCAAGATGTAAAGAGGGCTAAAATATGGTGATAGCAACACACATAAACCGGGGCCATAGCTGGGGGGGCCGGGGGGCGGCGAAAACCCTCCTGAGCTAACAGCCCCACCAACCCACCCCCGTGGTGCCAATGTTATATATGTGAGTGTGACATTGTTGCCCCTCCTGAAAATTTTTCCCCTCCTGAAAAATTCCCTCCAAGTCTAGAATCCCGGCTATGGCCCTGACATAAAGCCTGCACCAACTGAGATGTAAAGACAAAGGTCTGTGATGGCTGGAGTCATGTTTTGTAACTTACAGCTTTGGAAAAGTGATGATGACGGGGATAATTTTCAGGAATTGCAAACTTCCTGCAGCTTTCCTGACTTCTCTTTCATTTCTTTCTTTGCATGGAAGCTGTGAGGGTCACAGGAAGGAAAGAGGAGGCCCTTAATTCCTGAAAATCTCTCCTTGCCTGTGATACCTGTCCATAAACATACGTTATGGAACAGGATTTCAGCCAATAACTTTAAATGGTGTTCCATTAGAATAATGGCTTAAATTGATACTTCACAATTAGAATAGGTTGTATTAGAGTAGATTGACCTTGTATTTATTATATCAGTTGCATGAAACAGCCATTGGAGTTGAAGGAAGCAGGGGACAAACAGTCCATGGTAAATTGATTATCTGGGCATTACTGCATGGAGAGATTCATGTTTCTCCCAGTTTCCTCTTAAGGAGAAAATACATGCCTGATTTTAAAATGCTCCCTGACCTATGTATGGTCTAATGCAGGAGTTCTCAACCTTTTTAAAGCCAGGGGCTGGGTCATGCTCCCTCAGACAGCTTCGGGGGCTGGATAGCCATTTTGCCCTTCCTCCGCCACATGGCACTTTCTGGTGTGGTGGAGGCAGTGAGGGGCCACATGAAATGGTGTCTTGGGCAGCATCCGGCCCATGGGCCAGAGGTTGTGACTCCCTGATCTAATGTCTTCTTATAGCCTCTGAAACATTTTAAATCTCGAGGTACTTTGTGCATAATCAGAACTTATTGCTTCAGTCTGTGGACGGGATCTTACTGCCTGCTGCTGCTGCTGCTTTCTCCCTTTTGTGTGGGCAGCCTCTTATGAACACACATCACACCCAATGCTTAACGCCGGGAGAATTTTTTTTTTAAGTGGATCTTTCTACTAAAATGTGTGCCTTTGTCCAGGGCGTTTAGCTTGTGGGGAAAACATGACTAAGGATGACATCATCACATCCAATGGTAAATACTTTGTAGGTTGATGCCATGTTAAATTTGGGCTGGGCTGGTGAGTTCCAGATCATCCCCTCTGTTATATGAACTCTCTGGCTGTTTCAGCATGGAAATGACTTGGGGAAAGTTTGTTTCTTGAGAAAATAGAGGCGGAAACTGTCTGCTGAAACTAGGAAATGTTTCCTGTCATTTCCCCGTGCATGATGTGAAAACCACAGGGAGACAGGTGGACAAATAGATGTATGATCACGTCACTTAATTACACTGGAATATGTGATGCTATTTTTGAGGGGGACACAATACAATTAGTTTTTTCCTGAAGTGTTTGCTCTGTGATGGTTGTTTAACATGTAGAAGTGTAACATTCAAATTGCAGCTGTTTGGTGGTGAGAATGTACATGTGAGCTTATCCCAAGTCTTAGAGCAGGGGTTCCCAACCTTTTCAAGTCGAAGGCTGGGTCACACTCTCTCAGTCCGCTTTGAGGGACGGATGGCCATTTTGCCCTGCCTGCACCATGGGAGTGGCCATTTTGTTTCTCAAATGACCTTGGAGGGGCGGGGGGCCCACATGAAATGGTGCCGGGGGCTGGATCCAGTCCACGGGCCTTAGGTTGGGAACCCCTGCATTAGAGTATAGCATTCCCAACTCACATGATTCAGAATGCAAACCTGCGCATCAGTTGCTTTTCACAAAACAATGCAGCATGGCTAAAATTCCAGTGGGAGTTGGCTTATTTTCTATCATTGTATCTATTTTATTTCTGGATTCATCCTAAAATGACTCAGCTAGTTTTGTCAATGACCTTAAGTAATGATGTACTGAAAACTGCGGCAAAATAAATTATCTCTAATGATGTTTCTGGAATATTATTTAAGAAAGAATGGAGATGACAGGGGGTTCTGAAATCCATTTTGCCCCCCCCCCCTCATTTGATGTATCAGTTAAAGCAAATAAATGGAGAACATTTGACATTAAAAGAATATTGCCTCCTAAAAACCTTTGTTTCATAAACTTATAATAGTGCGTTAAATTAAAAATGAATTATTTTAGCACTTTGGGACAGGGGATGAAGGTGTAACCATTTCTTTTTTTCCCATATATTCAATAACACTATTTCAGAATCCAACAAAAAGTTGTTCTTTAAACTCTTTTAAAACAAATGAAGGGAGTTGATGATAATTTTACTGGTCAGAGAATAATGTATGTGATTTGGAGATACTTTATAATAAAAGAAAACCCTAATGAATAATTATTTTTAAGATGGATTTTTCTTTTACCCCTCTACAGGTTTAACATTTTAAATATATTTTTAAAAGAAATATGCAACTACAGTGGGATATTTGTGGCATGGAACATATAGATGGACACTCTTCTGCACACCTACACACATTAAATAAGTTTATTGTTTTATTGAAATACAAAACATTCTCATCCAGCAAAGATATTTGGTACTTTAGACTGGGTAATAATAAATGATGGTCATGAACAACTGCTTCAGTAAAATCAAAGTGTAAAAATGGCTTCTGTTGCTTGGTTACTATACATTGGTATCAAGAAACACATACAAAAAAGAAAGAAAGAAAGAGCTTTGAGAAGAAAACTGAATATAATGAGACTGCTAACCTATACTATGACCAGTAATGGCTGGGATGTATGAGATGGGGTTCTTCCATATGTATGTCCTAAAACTGGTGCCCAGGCTGTATGTTAGCTTCTTCCGTGATTTAAAAGGTGAGCTCTTTTGCACAAATACACAGAGGATGTTCTACTACCCCTGTAAACACTTTTCTCTCTCCTTTTTGAGATGACTAACCCTAACCCTAGTGTTAGCATCTACAAAGCCATAGGAGAAAATAACACGGCAGGCAGTTTTCTTGACACCATAGAAGAACAGATGAGGATTAGCTCAGCATTTACATGTATTGGCTCTGAAGAGTAAACATGCATGAAAAGCAATTAAACTTTTTATTGCTTAGATGAGCTATAATGCCTAAAGCACCCTGGAAGATGGTTCACAGTGCCATGGATTATACCCAGAGCAGAAATGCACTTGATAATTAAAGTAAACCATCTATAAGAAAATAAGTGAATGCTAAGCAACCCTAGTAAAAATATTAGTACTTCCAGCTCTGTTCCCAAGCTCATCTACTTGCTAGTGGTCGTGGTATTGGGTACTTTCTACAAAAGGAAAAAGTGACCACACACTGTGTTTCCTTTTCTTCAATGCTGAGTTTTAGTCCTTGTGGCAGATAGGTTATTCAGACCCTCTCACCAATCTGTCTCCCCACCCCACCCCAATGCTTGAAAACATTGGAAATACATCTTACTGAAAATAGAGAGGATTGTTGCCAATTATTCAATGTTTAGCAATGCAGCAAAATACTAGATGTACAGTGGACCCTCGATTAATGAAGCATTTGAATAGCATCATTTCCGCTTACCAATGTGTCATCACTCACCACATGACTATCCGCACAATGACAAAAAAATGTTCTGCGGATTAACGATGTTTTTTAACGTCATGCAGATAATGACAGTTTTTTTGCCGCTAGATGGCGCAGCTGCCATTGAAAACCACACAACGACATTTCCCCTATAGTGACGCTACTTGGGGGAACCAAGCAACGTCGTTATGTGAGGGTCTACTGTACCTGTACACTACTAGCTGAGAAATCTTGACAAGCAACTGGTCATTACACAAGTGCTTCATTGTCTTTGTAACAATTGTACTGAATAATCTATCTCACAGTTCCCTAACCTACAGTACTGCCCGCCTGCTGTGTAGGATTGCAACTCTCTTCTTTGCCCTTTATCACAAGCTGGTTGGGGGATGATGGGAGATATAGCTGGAAGACAGCAGGTTAGGAAGGATTGAGCCTTTGAAAGCACACAAGAAGAGGAAATATGTCCCTTCTGTCCGACAGCCTAAAATTTACCAGCTGATTCTAAAAATACTAGAAGGAGAACTGAATTCACTTCTTCCCAATAAAAGTGCTCACTGAGGTTTGAAGTACCGTATATTACTTTATTTAAATTCTGTAATGATACCATTGGTGGTAGATGTTAGGGCTAAAACCTGCCAACCAGCTGTAGCACTAAGCATTATCAAAAGCCTATGTATGGTAATCCTGGAGTAAAACTCCAACATTTCCATTATGATTCTTAGTTATTACATTTAAAAGTTGCTAAGACAGCACTGACTCCTGTCACAGTATGTTGCATATAAGTCAGCCATTTTGCTCTCCCTTTATAAAAATTATTTGGGAATAGAACACCACAGTTCTTAACATTTCCAGCACACACTTCTGTGTCCGTACATCTAGGCTTAAAAATAACAAAAATAATCATATAAACACTGTACAGTTATTAAACACATTTAGTGTGGCATTTAGGACAATATGGATAGCAGTTAATGAAATTTAACAGTTCTGAGGAAAGTAGGTGCAGTCTTTTTTTTTAAAGCAAAAATAAACTTCAGTTGGTGTTCTTTATCTTTGTGGGGGGAAATATTGGAAGCCTGCTGAAGTTTTAGTTGCCAACCCCTTCCTCCTCCAAAGACTCAACTGGAGAATGAACTTGAACATTATAAGAAGTCATCTTGCTGAAACCTGCGGAAACAAGAAGATGCTTGAACAAAATTTTAACTCAACCCAGATTGAAAAGCTACTCAGGAAAGAGTTAAACTTCTGATGAACTGAAACTCATAATTTCCTCCCAGGTCCTCCCTGATCTACTGGAAATTTCACACATGCACATCCTAGGTGAGACTATTCAGCAATGGCCCACTTTCCCTCCACTTGTCACTTATGAATAGTGGGGTGCAACTTTGGGATCAAACATCAATATTGAAATTATCTTAATATTGCTGTAGTAAGTAATGGCATTGGGTTCTGTTTCTTCTATCTAGACCAGTGGTGGTGAACCTTTTAGAGGCCGAGTGCCCAAACTGAAAACCAAAACCCACTTATCGCAAAGTGCCAACACAGCAACAGGGGAGGAAGGAAATGCTCATTGGGCTGCTGGGCAGAGGGGCGGATCAAACTCTGTGCTGGGGGGAGGGAGGAAGTGCTCCCACTGGGCTGCTGGGCAGAGGGGTGGGGTAAACTCTGTGCTGGGGTGACTGCACAGATACCCGCAGAGAGGGCTCCGAGTGTCACCTCTGGCACGCATGCCATAGGTTCGCCACTACTGATCTAGACCAGGAGTTCTCAACCTTTTTAAGCTGGGGGCCAGGTCATGCTACCCGAGAGAGCTTTGGGGGCTGGATGGCCATTTTGCCCTTTCTCGACCACATGACACTTCCTGGTGTAGTGGAGGCAGTGGGGGGCACATGAAACGGCACTGCAGGCTGCATCCAGCCCATGGGCCGCAGGTTGAGAATCCCTTATCTAGACCTACTTGCCGTTGTTCAGTTCATCTTGGAGTATGAATTAACAATGTAATTCCATTGTTAATTCATACTCCTGGATGAACCGAGCATAGCTCATTGTCCGCCGATAAGAGGTTCTCAGTTCAGCACTAGAATTTAAGGTTTAACACAACCTTTTTCCTTTTGTTCCTAAAATGAGGAAACATATGAAAAACATTTACAGAGAAGAGAAAAATCATGCCTTAGAAAACTACGTTTGTAATGGCTACTATATGTAGCAAAAGCAGCAATTACTCTTCTATACCATTCCATAGCACTTAGAGTACTCTGGGTAGATCACAAGGTAAACTGCATTTTGCCCTCAACATTTTGGGTACTCATTTTGGAAGGATGTAAGGCTGAGTCAACCTTCATCCTATTGGGATTGAACTCAGATGAGTTTAGGCTGCAGGTACCATGAAGGCTTCCTTAGAGTATATTATAGGTCTTTCTCGGGGGCATTTGAATAGTCTAAAGAAAATAATATATCTGACTCACTGTCTTGCACTGGACCCTATTAAAATTATATTAAGACTTTGGAGGTCAGATTATGTTTTTATAACAACCTTCTGTGATGGTTAACACTATCTGCTAAGCCCGGGTGGCCAATCTTGGTGCTCCAGGTGTTCTTGAACTTCAGTTCCCAGAAGGCCTAGTCGGCAGGTGTGCTGATTTAGGCTTCTGGTAATTGAAGTCCAAGAATACCTGGAGAGCAAAGATGGGCCACCCCTGCACTAAGGAATATTTTTTTTCCATTTAGCAACACAAGATGGATATACTGTACTACCTGAAATGTTTCTTGACTTAATAACGGCAAGTAGAATGTTGTAAATAAAATTTCTCCATCAAAAATACATAGAACATTTAAAGGGGGGGGGGGCGCGATATCCACAAACCTTCATATCCTCTGGGTTATGGCCTGGGATCTTGGTGTTCAGACACTAACTTCTCAATCTTTGTTTTCCATCTGGTGGCCTGTGAGAAAAAGGATGTATATTTGCTCTTTGCATGCACGCCGTGAAAGATAGGAAGGTAAAACTGACACACCATGCAGAAGTGCTATCAGATGATCTCTGCTAACAGAGTTCTAATACAGAGAAGTATTACAGGGTCAAACTAGATGAGGCATTTAACCCGTATTGAGAAGTGATGGTTCCTTAAGCGATGAAAGACATCTGTTGGCCATGTCAGCTGCTTTTCCTGACCTACCTATGTTACAGTCAGCATTCTTCATTTTGTGATTGGTGACTGGAAGAAAAAGACAGCCTTACTTGACGAGTGTGACTGCTGAAGCACTCATCTCTGCGGAAATGCTGCCCTCGGAGGGAAAACGTGTTATTTGCAGGGAACATGCATTTATTTCCCTTGATGTCTAGTTTGACCCATAGTTGATTAGTGACAGTGAGGATTAGTATTTTTTAGTCCTGCAATATTGAAGACAAGAGAACCAGTAAGTTAAAAGTTGATTGTGACTGGAGGGTGGGGAAGACACATTTTTTTTAAGAGTGACGAGTACATGCGTGTATTTTACCTCCGTACTCTGTTCTGCGCTCGGTACTTTGTAATGTTCCTTGATCATTGCTCTCTGAAGAATTGATACAAGCGCTTACGCTACATGGCCCACGGCAAAGACTGCTGGGTTCATCATGATCAAAAGCAGGATTAATCCTTACAGCAGCCTCTGCACTGTACGGGCTGAGAGGAGGGCCTCTACAAAGCAGAACATGTTTGTTTATAATCAGAATTTTCTGTTTGCAGTTTTAATATTTGAAATAAAGGGGGGGGATTATAACATGAATGGTCGAGCTGCTTACTCCACATTAGCCTTGTTTTTGCATCTCCTTCGTAATGCAATTATTAAAGTGATGAGAAGAAAAAATAGACATAAAAAGCCAAGCATCACAGCTTTGGATATGTTGGATCGGGTACGTGCCGGAGCGTATTTTGCACAACGCTCTCCTCTGTTGCTATGTACTGGGCATCTAAAACATGGAGGGAGAGGAAAGCAAAGTGATATGTAGCATAGGAAGGCCAAGGGTGCAAACACAAATCCATCCATATCAATAAACTAGGGGAAATCTTGCAAATGAAGCCCCAATGTGCAGGAAGATGTTTACCAATTGCTTAGAGCAGGGGTGCCCAAACTATGGCCTGTGGGCCAGATCCGGCCCCTGATACCAATTCATCCAGCCTGCACTGCCCTCATCGCTCCTGGAAGCAGAAATAAAATGCGCCTATACGAGGGTGATGCAGGCTGGATGAATTTGTGTCGGGGGCCAGATCTGGACCATGGGCTATAGTTTGGGTACTCCTGGTTTAAGCAAAGAAAATGGCAGCCTAAAATCTATCTCATCCTGTTGCAAAACCGATGGCAAGGCGCGTTTTCCCCTTCCCATGGGAGAAACCACGTGATCGCCCCGGCAAACTATATGACCGGCTCATGGCCCAAAAAGTTTGGGCACCCCTGGCTTAAAGCATGCACATAGCAAAATCGTAGGGGGTCAAGAAATAGCATCCATTCTCAAGTTCGTGAGTTTTTCTGAAATGTTGGCAGAGCATCCAACATGATTCTATTGATTTAATCTGCATTTTTCCTTGGAAGAAATAGGGTCAAAGAGCTGAGTGTCAAAAATCACACTGAGGTTTGCAGAATTTTGTCACTGAGAACTCCTACATGAGGCACCATGGTAGGATCGCTGATTGTATGGTAGTCTCGTTTCAGTACTAGGTCTTTTACTGTGTCTTAGTTTTAAGTTGTTTAATGCTAAATTTGGGTTCAATTGAAGGTCAGTAACCCATCCAATATTTACACACAAACACAACCCAAACAGCAGAAGCTGCTGCAGTGGACTGATGACGTGTGTTCAAGCATGTGACCACATATACATGACCATGATCTTGTCACACCACCGGAGAAGCCTGTGCAGTTTGTGTTTCGTATGTGGAAGTATTGAACATGCCATTGGCTGTAACTGTTTTATTCCTCACTGTCAAGAATGCAAAAAATATTTTTTTTTTGTTACTGAAGCACTCCGTAAACACTGTAAATAAACTAATAATGGCAATCATAAAAGTTCCTTGTAACTTGGTGTGCATGGTTGATACTTTTCTTTGGATTCATTTCCTTCATGAAAACACAGGTTAGTCTCATGATATTTACCTCATGCAACTCCATCCATTGACTTGATCATGTAAAGGAAAGAGCTTGTAGTTTATCTTCCCCACAAACACTTCAGAGCAGGGTTGGGTAGGACATGAGTCCATAACAGAGGAGCAGTAGGGATGTTTCCCCATCATGGGCATGGATATAGTTAATTAGTTGTTGTTGTTCAGTCGCACAGTCGATTCCGACCCTTTGCAACCCTATGGACCATTGTCATCCAGGCACCTCTGTTCTCCACCATCCTCCTCAACCCACCAATGTGCCCATTGTGTCTACAATACCATCTAGCCATTTCATCTTTGGCTACCCCCTTCTTCTTCTTTTCCCAGCATCAAGGCCTTTTCAAGTGAATTCTCTCTTCTCATTTGATGTCCAAAGTACTTCAGTTTCATCTTTACTATTTGACCTTCCAATGAGCAGTCAGGGTTGATTTCTTCTAAGATCCACCTATTTGTTCTCCTCACTGTCCAGGGGACTCTCAAAACTCTTCTCCAACACCACATCTCAAAGGCATCTATTCTTCTGCGCTCAGCTTTCCTAATGGTCCAGCTCTCACACCCATACATTACCAATGAGAATACCATTGCTTTGACTATACGGATTTTTGTTTTCAAGGTGATTCTCTACTTTTCACTATGTTCCCCAGGTTTCTCATAGAGCCATTTAATTCACACTGTAACTGTCATGGTGAAGCAGACTGAATACAATGTTGGATCCTATCAGGGCTAGAGACTTGTATTGAGCTACATCTCTCATGAGGCCCATCCAGCATAACCAACATTACAACTACTGGAGTAGTTGCAGACCCCAGTATCTGTTAGGGTCAAATATTTCATTCCCTTGATAGTAAGGTATTCTGGAATGAAGCTAAATTTAAACACAATCCCTTATACAATTTCCTGGTGTATATGATGTTCAAAACATATAAGGTTTAGTCCATACAGCCTTCTGACTCTTGCTGGGTTGCAGGAAAAGGTTTCTGGCTTATTGCCATTATTGTGCATGTGAGGAAAGTTAATGGTACCATGTAAAACAAGTCTGCCTTGGCTGATATTACTACTCTGATAACCAGCAGCACTCTAGGGTCTCTGGGAAACAAAAATAACACCAGATTTTAGAGAAAGACATTTTCTAACTTGCTGCCAGAAAGCTTTTCTCTAAAGACACCAGGTTTGAACAGGGAACTTTTTGAATGCACAACATATGCTCTCCCATTGCGCTATGGTTCCTTCCCAGCGACTGAATTTTATCTTGCAAATAAAAGTTGACGCTTGCAACGTATTTTGTAGTATTGATCAATTTCTACAGCCACATCAATATTCATACCTACAGACCGCCCCTCTTCCAGGAACTAGTTCACACTTGTCACCGTTTACACAAATGTGTGGCTCCATCTCGCACAGACTTTGGCATGGCTGCCCATCTTTTCTTACATAACCAGGCTTGCAGAGACAATCTGCCTCTTTTGTCCAGTCATTCTTTACGCACTGCGAAAACTCATCACACGCCATGAACTTACAGGGGTCTGCTTCATCAGCTGTAATAGGATAGAGAAAATATTTAAATGGGTCTATTGTACAGTACCACATGTCCTTGGCAAATGAGTCAAGGGAAGAAGGTCAACATTGCAGCTACAGATCAGCATGATGTTGTCCATTATTCTTAGAAGCATGACAATCCCTTGTCTTAAGCAATTATTTAAAATATGTATAACCAGTTTTTAGGGCAACTGTCCTCTCAAGGCAACCTGCTGAGTAGTTACATTCAACTAAACATTTAAAAAGGAAATGAAATGAAACTATTGCAAAATCATGAAAGTAGTCTGTAGTCACAGAAATAAATCAAAGTCATACCATTCATCTTTCCTACTCATTCCACTTTCTTCCCTAAGACCAGAGTCTGGAAAAGTTGCTTTTCAAAGGTCAAAGTAGACATATTTGTTGGGGGAGTCTGAGAGTTGTAGTCCAATAAAGTGATGTAAGCATTGTGTGTTACAGAATCCCCATCAGGGGAGGACTGTTCACAGAAGACTTTTGCTCCAGTGGTGCAATTCCACTGGTGGAGTAGAGAAGAGACCATCTTTGTAGACTTGTTCCTTCCCCTAAAATTCCTGATGGCCCCAAGGTAAAACCTTGGTGCACTGTGGGAATACTTTGCATCTTAACCTATAAATCCAAGGGTTAACCGTTGGAACTGGCTATAGGTTGCTATGCCTCGCCCTACTTGCCTGCACTCACCCTTCGTGCACACGGCCGATCTGGGTACGCAGGTCAACGAAGGATTGAAAAAACCGGCAGTGGGGCAACAGCCCCACAAACGCGAAGAAAGGGAAACAACTTCACTTCCCAACATTCCTTGCGCCACGCCGCGCCAGAGCCAATCAGGCTGAGAGGCTCTCGCACGGCGCAGCGTTCGGAAATGCGCCGCAGCCAATCGAAAGAAAAGCATTTTAAAAAAACGCAGCACAAACACAAAACAGCAACCCAACTCAGCAGAGCGCTGAGGAAACCGGCAACCGAAAAATGAAAAAGAAAAACAACTCACACCAGCCGGCTTTCTTTCCCTCACCCGCGGCGCCTGAAGCTCCCGACTGGAGTTTCTCCTTTAATATCAGTGGGTGGGGGTTGCGATCCCCCTCTCCGCTGGCTACCCTAGGGTTGGGAGGTTTGTGGGGAGAAAAGGAGTATATTGCCCCAACCCTTCTGGAAACAAAAGATCAGGCAGAGAGGATCGATCCCCCACCCCCCCTCCTTAAAACAACTCCGTCTTTTCTTCTCTTTAAAAACGGAGTTGTTTTAAGGAGGGGGTGGGTGGGGATTCGATCCAGTCTGCCTGATCTTTTGGTTCCAGAACTGTGGGGGTAATATACCCCTTTTCTCCCCACAAACCTCCCAACCCTAGGGTAGCCAGTGGAGAGGGGGATCGCAACCCTCACCCACTGATATTACAGGGGAAACCCGATCTACATTCACGACTCCACACAAACAAAGCACCATAACACACTAAAGCCCCCCTCCCCACCACCTAGCCCACCCTTCCTAACCCCCAATGACCATGCCCCCCCTCCCCACCACCGAGCCCACCCTTCCTAACCCCCAACGAAAAACAACTCACCGCTTCACAGCGAAGCAAACACCAGCTGGCTTTCTTTCCCTCACCAACAGCGCCTGAAGGACCCGGCTGGAGTTTCCCCTTTAACATCAGTGGGTGGGGGATTGCAATCCCCCTCCGCTGGCTACACTAGGGTTGGGATGTTTGTGGGGAGAAAAGGTGTATATTGCCCCAACACTTCTGGACCCACAGGAAAAGGCAGAGAGGATCGATCCCCCACCCCCCCTCCTTAAAACAACTCCGTCTTTTCTTCTCTTTAAAAACGGAGTTGTTTTAAGGAGGGGGTGGGGGATCGATCCACTCTGCCTGTTCCTCTGTGTCCAGAAGTGTTGGGGCAATATACACCTTTTCACCACACAAACATCCCAACCCTAGGGTAGCCACCAGAGAGGGGGGTCACAACCCCCACCCACTGATATTAAAGGGGAAACCCGATCTACTTTCACGACTTCACACAATCAAAGCACCATAACACACTAAAGCCCCCCTCCCCACCACCGAGCCCACCCTTCCTAACCCCAATGACCACGCCCCCCCTAGCCACCACTTCCTAACCCCCAACGACCATGCCCCCTCCCCACTACCTAACCCACCCTTCCTAACCCCCAACGACCATGCCCCTCTCCCCACCACCTAGCCCACCCTTCCTAACCCCCAATGACCACGTCCCTTCCCCACCACCAAATAAATAAATAATTTTTAAAAAAATTACTAAAAACAGTCAAACACATCCAAAAATACACAAAAACAAAAACACCAAAAACAATATGAAGCAAACAAAGACACAATCAAAAACAAAGCAAACAGACAAAAAATACAAATTCCAACCCACCCACCCCCGCCCACACACACACACACACACACACAAAACAAAGAAAACAAGCAAACTTACCAAAAGATGTGCTACCTCCAGCAGGACTGAAAAAGAAATGATTAAAGAAAGAGACTACTTACCAGAAGAAGCTCCACCCAGAGGCCAGGAGAGAAAAAAAATCAAAATACAATAACCCCTACCAACACCATTTGCTGGCCACAATAGTAAAAACAATTCAAAAACACACAAACATTTATATCACACTTTCTTCTTTTATTAATCCACAAAAAAACCAAAAAAATCAGATCCCAGTTAATAACAGCCAAGTCAAAAAAGTTTAACATAAATAAACATTTAAAAAATTAAAATTTCAGACTAAGCAATTTTTTAAAAAAATTAACACAATTTAACCTTCCAACACAATGTAAAACTATTGCAAAAATAAAATTGGTTCATTTTTTATTAAAACACACGGGGGGGGGGGACGCCCGGCAACACCGGGCAACCCTTGCTAGTAATCAATAAAAACCTTTTTTCACCATCGCCAAGTATCCACAACAGAACTCAACCCAGTTCATGTGTGTGCATGTGTGTGTATGTCTATTTGTCTCTCTCTATTAGAATATCTAGACTAGAGCTTAGAGTGCTCTAGTGCTTAGTGTGCTCTTTTGTGCTCATATTGCATGGGGACTCAGTGTGCTGAACCCCCATTCTGCTGAGCACTTCTTTTTTAACCCCCATTAGAGAGGCAGAGGTTTCCCTTGCTCGAAAGCCGGTCATGTCCGACTCTAGGGTGCAGTCCTCATCTCTGTTTCAAAGCCAAAGAGCCAGCACTGTCTGCTTCTGTAGATGTTTCTATGGTCATGTGGCAGGCATGACTAGACACCGGAGTGCATGGAACGCTGTTTACCTTCCCACCGAAGTGGTCCCTATTGATCTACTTGCAATTTCTTGCTTTCAAACAGCTAGGTTGGCAGGAGCTGGGACAAAGACAGGAGCTCATTCCATCCTGCAGTACTTGGGAATCGAACTGCTGACCTTCCACCTCCCAGTCAGCATCTTAGCCACTTGAGCCACTGCAGTTCTTAACCCCCATTAAGGCATTCTATTTTTTGTTGTTGTGGTAGTCAAGAATATGGTGATCCCAACATTGTGAGACACTGGGTAGGCTTGCAACTGAAAGGCTGCTTCTGGGATAAATATTTGGTATGCTAACAGGCTAATGAGCCCTGTCAGCATATTGGATGTTGCAGTTCAACAGTCCCCCTGCACTCCTCTGCAGAGGGGTAAGGGAACTGGTTAGCTTTTCCTCTCCTGCCCAATCGTTGTCGTGCTGGATTGGATAAGAGGGTTAAAAATATTTAATTTTATCTCTGGTTTTCTATTTGATCGCCAATCAAAATAACAGCTGTCACCCATTTTTCAGTTGGTGATGAAAGGGAAAACATAAAAAAAATTGGAGGTTTTACCCTCTTATTTGATCTAGCTCTACTGTAATTGGACAGGAGGGGCAAACTAATAATTTAACAGTCCCCTTGCTACTCTACATAGGAGGAGCAGGAGAACTGCTTCATTTGCCCATATAGTGAAGTGTTATCAGGCCCTTCATCATACTGTATAGGCAAAAGTTCCTTTAGATGTTCGGATGGGAGGAGCACGTTAAATGTAATTTAGCTCCTCCATCCTCAACCACCCTGAAACTGCGTGAATTCTCTGTCTCTCTCTATGTGTCTGTGATCCTGTGGGGAAAACATTCAAAAACAAAATCTAAAACACATTGAAAACCTTATTGTAGTTTGTCATCTTGACATGCCAGTGGAGTGTAAGCCCAATTAATTCAGGCCTTTCTGAATCTGTTCCATTTACTGTCATGTCAACATACATGGGCAATTTTCTTTGCCCTCCTTTGGTCTCTTAACTTTCAAGCTGCAGCCGGTTCTCTGTCATTTAAAAACCTAGCCTGTCAAGCAGGTAATCTATGCTTAATATGTACTTAGTTCACAGCAGGTGCTCTAATATCTCATTATGTCATCTTCCCATTAAGTACACCTCAAAGAGGGAAAAGGTTAACACAGAGACACAATGCCTGGGGAACAGATTCATTGGCTTTGGGGAATAGAAAGCTTACAGATGCTCCTCAGTGCTGCAACCATGTTAGACAATATGCATTGTTCTGAAGATGGCACTGTCATAGCCAATGACAGTGGCATAGTCTACAAAACCAGCTGAAAACAGTGAGGGTTCAGACTGTTACCTTGGAAGAGGTGAAGTTCTACATTTTCTTCTGGAAAAGTAAATCAATTAAATAGGAACTCATAGCTTTGCAAAGTTCTATTGAAGGAAGATTGTCTCCTTTTTGGGGTACACAGAAAGAGTCTCCTCGAAGATTGTGGTATTTCTGCATCACAATTGGGTATATCCCAGGCAATAGTAACCTTGTTGTGTCAGCTAATCTTTCCCACACTAGGTCAGGCGAAAGGAACTAGGGAATGAATTTACCCAAAGGTAGCTTCATTTTGGCAGTCTAAAGTATGACCTAGACACCAAAGAAGAAATCTCCTTTCTGTAGAAAATGAAAAAAATACTTCTTGCATGCCAAAAGATCACAAATTCTGAAATATTCATCTGCACACACTCATACAGTCTAGTTATGAGGTAGGGAGTGTGTGTGTGTGAAGGGGGTATTACAAGAGATGTGAAGGCCCATAAAAAACAGGAAAAATTCAGGAAAAAAAGTTTGTTTTTTTTGTTTTTTTCCTGAAGCCTTTTTGGTTTTTTCCCAAAAAATTGAGAAAAAAATATTTATTTATTTATTATTTTATTTCATATATTTATATCCCACCTTATTGGTGCGAACACCACTCAGGAATGGAATGTTTTATTTTAACATGATGAATAAAATGTTTTAAGATAAGGCCGGGTTCAAATATTTTATAAATCATTTCTAAAAAAAGATGTATGGTATCAGATTATTTTCAATTTTTCCAAAATTTTTCGCTTTTTCCCACCACCACCACCACCCCGGAAAAAAAACAGTTTTTTTCCCGAGATTCAAAATTTCCAGAAATTTTACATCTCTAGGTATTACGGAATCCACTTTAGCGACTACAGGTCTCAGCTAAAAATATGACTCAGGGACTTTCATGTACAATCCACCCACCCACCCCTCGGTCCCTTATTTTTACATCACCTGGCTCAATGTCAAGGGAATAGCTATCAATTTCGAGGTTAAGATGCTGAGCTGCTTCATCGCAAAAGTCCTCCAGCACACAGTGGACAGCCTCTGTGATGTTATATGGCACTGACTTGGCAAACTTCATCTTGCTGTTGACAATCAAACTTCCATTGCGGAAGCTGAGTATTTCCAGTTGCTTGAATCCTGTAAGATTGGACTGCAAGTAGGGTAGCAGCTACAACATAAAAGAAAAGAAAAACAGGCAGTTAATTACAGTTATACCCACTCATTATTTTGGAAACATGAATCATCAGGGTAATTTATTTTACTATTATATCTATACCTGGATAAAATGCACCAACATGGGCTATGTGTCCCCCTGTGTTGGATGTTTCTTTTGTCTCACCAATCAGCTGGGCTGTCGATGGCAATTAGCTGGAGCCCTCCACTATATCCACAGATTTTTTTAAAAAATTATTCAAAATGGCATAGCACGATACCTCAAGTAAGTCTTTAAAAAATATGTGCATGGACACACACACTCCAATTCAAATACCATGTTACCTTAGATTGAGTCACAAACCCTTATGCTGGACTCACAAAAACAAACAAATATAAATCACTCTTTCTTCAGACTCACTGAGACAGACAGATTGCACTTTCCTTCTAATTTCATTCAGAGTCCGAAATTCTGTTTCAAAGAAATCAAGGGGACTAAACTTGTGTAAATGTGAACTTCAACTGTAGGTGAAGCAACCATACAGGCTCAAGTGGGTTAACCATAGGTATCTTAACATATTCCAGGCTTGGCAGTAAACATTACAGTACTGAGAAGACTTTATTTTCAAGTTTTTCCTGAGGAGCATAATTTTAAGGACACACTGTTGAAACCAATTATCAAGTCACAACCAGAGTAGGACCATTGAATCAATGGAACCTATGTCATGGCTGACTCACTAAATTACCATTGATTCTAGGAATGTACTCTAGATGGACTTACTGCAGCATCTCAGACACTTATCTACAACTTTTGGCCTTAGACAGCAGAAAATATGAGAAAATGAGAAAGACTGACTTGCAAAGCCAGAGAGTATTTTTCAGCCAGCATCTTTATGGTGGTGGTTCAAGCATCCCTCTCCTTTTGAGGCTAAGGCAGAGGGCAATTCAGACTCCTTCCCTATACCAAAAGTGAGATGCTGCTGCTCTCTTTGAAACAAAATCCAGAATCAGAAGATAGGGGACAGGACTCCTCTGCCCTGAAGGGCTACAGAAGATGCTCCTATGGTCCCCCTTTTTTTCCGTGGGCCAGTCCAACCCCTAACACATAGCTGCGGGAGCCAGAGGCAGGCTGCTCCCACTGCTGACAGTTTTGATTTTGGCGGTGGCGATCACACTTTGTCCTGGCTGCTCCGAGCAGCCTCTGGCTCGGTCCCATCCCCTCCGCAGCCTTTGCCAACGCTGATCGTTGCATTGGGGAAATTTTCAGAGCCTCCTGTTTCAAAATCTGCACCATTGGAAGGGTAAACATGGATTTTGAAACAGGATTTTGAAACAGAGGAGGCTCAAAAAATTTCCCCGACATGGCGATTGGCTTTGCCAAAGGCTGCAAAGGGGATGGGACCGAGCCAGAGGCTGCTTAGAGCAGCCGGGACAAAGCGCGATTGCTGCCATCAGGCGGTGGGGGTGGTCCACAGTTAGCACAGGTACTCACTGCATTAATGATATGCACAGGCCTAATTGGGCCCATGGGCTGTAGTTTGGTCATCCCTGCTCAAAGTCTTCTGAGCTGTGTTAATGAAGGTTGTAAGCATGAGCGATCTTAGACCAAGGAAGGTGGTGGTAGGATCTGTCAGAGATAGGAACCAACATCTTGTGCTGGAAACATCTTTAGCAGAGATTTCAGAAACCTAGCCTATGCAAAATAGAAGTGCACCTATCGTCCAAAGATAGGTCTTCTGCACAGTGAGCAGAAGAAAAACAATGTGTCTTATTACACTACCACTGAACAATCACTGAATCAAACTTTGGGGGTGGGGTGGGGGGACATTTCTTAAGATGTCATAGAATAGAGAAGAACTTTATGTTTGTTTGTTTTTTAAAAAACCCAGTTCAGTGGCTTTTTAAAGTATCCATTTAACAGCCCCCACAAGGTAGAACTGCATCCTGTAGCCGCTTTTCCTATACAGG